>CM046043.1:14407829-14532829 GCA_025215565.1 Flaveria ramosissima | reverse complement strand
AGTTTTAAAATTACAAATATAGTCCCTATTGCGAATATACTCTGTTAGTTTAGTTAGTGATGTTAAATTTATCAAAATAACTATTTTACTTGTAGGGATCATCAATGTAATTTAATTTTATTATAATTTTTTATTATAAATATATGTATCATTCTTTTGATACACAAATAAAAAAATATTTTAAAAAAATTTCTTCTTATAAATATTTGGTTAATTGTTTTTAAACCAATATGTGGGTGTTTTTAATCCTTTGTAAAAATTTCTTCTTTTATAAAGACATTTAAAATTGAATTATTTTTAAAAAAATGTTTAAAACTAAGAATTTGTTTAAGAAAATAGGTTTTAAAAAATGAATGGTTAAAAAATAACTTTAGAATACCAACCAGTTTAAAAAAATTTAAACAATCAAAAAGTTTTAGAATGACATATAAAAACAAACGATTTAAAAACTGAACATTTTAAAAAACATGTTTTTGAAAAAGGTTTTTATTTGTGAATTTAAAATGTACTTTATTAAATAATAATCGTATTAATAATGAAATTATAAAAATCATATAAGAAGTAATAAATTTTGAAAACAAAAATATAAAATTTTCTTAAATAAAAATAATACTATAATTTAAAAGGTAAATTAAATAGATGGCTAATGCGAGTAAAATACTAACTTTATAATATTTAATATCACTAACGGTTGACTAACAGACCTAGGGACCATATATGAAAGAAAAAAAAATGTTAGAGACTATATTCAAATATTTTAAACTTTAAGCACAAAATCCATAGTTTGAAAATATTTAATTTATTTACTTTTCTAATTGATAGTTCAAAACAGTTCTATTGTTTCATTGGTTAGCCACTTTTTTATAATATATTTTTTTATTACAGCCTCGTGTACGGACAAAAGATGGTAATTTACAGAATAGGACAGTGAAGGCTCGTGAAGTAGACAACTACCAAGAATTGACAAGCCTTTAGTTGTACGAGTTGTACGTTTTCAATTTTTTATGTGACTTTGATGATAAAATGCATTTTGGGAACATGAATAAAAAGGTCTTCCTCATCATTGTAATAGGCTTGTTTGCAAGAGAAGAAGCAACTTCAATGTTGCAATTAGAGTGAGAGATAGACCAATCCTAATTGCTCTTAAGGTTAGTGAATGGTTTTCAAGGGACATTAGCCACTCCTCCCTCGCTAATTAACAATTGTCAACAACCAGTCTTGCAACAACTCCTAAATCAATAGGGCTATAAAGTCTAGTCGCACTTGCCCTAGAGATTAGTTAATAGATTTAAAGATCGGCAGGAAGTAGCCCTTTTGGGTGTATAGCAGCATTCCTTGCAGGGAATGATCCCTTATAATCTAACCGACTTCTTGGTCAATAGAGGACTCGGTTCATTTAGTAGCAACTCGAGGTGCACAAACAGGGTTGAAACCTGAAATCTGGTCGGGTTCAACCCGGTTTAGGTTTTGGTCAAATAAATCCAAACCGGGTTTGACCAGGTTCTGGGTTGGGTCCAAACTAGTTTTAAGAGGGCAAAATTAAAAAAAATGGGTTTATACTGGATCAGGTTGGGAAAAAACAGGGTTGAACCTTACGGGTTGAATCGGGTTGGGTAGCTACCGGTTTGAACCCAGTTCGGGCTGGGTAACCGGGTTGGGTGTGCTCCTCTAGTAGCAAGGTTTCCGGGACGGATTTCTATAACATGGGCAAATGAAAATCTAAAATTGACAGATTTACGCTATTGAGGGAAAAAGAGTTCGATTTTTTAATTTAGATTACGAACACTTCTGTTTATATGTGTATGGGAGTCTTTACTATTAAATTCCTTAAACTGTAAAATTATTTGTGATAGTTATATCTTTTACAAAATATAATTTCACAACAGGAGGAGAAGAAAGTAACAGAACCTGTTTAAACCATAAAAGCAGATAAATAAGAATTCGACATAACAAGTTTCTTAGAATGTAAATGAGCCGATTCGATTCAAACTTAATTTATTTTATAGATTGAACTTGGCTCTATTCTTTTCTTACTTATTAAGTATTTAGTTAATTTAAACAAGTGTATTAAATTATGTTAGGACCTGGTATTTGAACGAAATACCGAGTGATTGCGTGTTAAACCAACTCAAATAGTGCGGAATCCTATTTGATTGGCGATCCAATCAGTGAGAACACACGATGAATCAATCAAGAATTGAAATCAACGTCAGAAATCGATTAGGAACCGATCTGATGTGTTCTATGAACTTGGAGAACGATTTGGGAGGCTTCTGGACGGCTAGGGTACGTCTGGAATCGTAATGGGATCAATGCTTACGTTTTCCCACGAATTGGGTCTATTTATAGGTTAGTATTGTTCAATCGTGCGACTGGGCCATAAGTATAGTTCAGTCGTGCGATTGAACCATGCGGTTGATTCATCCGCACGACTGAGTGTTCAGTCGTGCGATTGAGTCAATCTTATGTGTCAATCATACGACTGATCCAGTCTCCTGGTTCAGTCGTGCGATTGAGTCAATCGTATGAAATTATTCATGCGTGTGGTCCATTCGCATGGGCCATTCGTATGAGAACTTCATTAAGTTAAGTTTGAATGTTCTATTTAATATAACTTAATGTGCACTCATTCAAACATTCATAAACCCAATCAATTCAATCACAACTTATTAATGAAATATTAAACATTACAAGTAACAACCAATTTATATCATTTCATTAATCGATTACAATTACATCATAATCAGACAGACAAGTTCATTACATTACAAATCATGATCTAGGGACATACATGCATCAACAAACTCCCCCTTGGACCTATATCTATCTATTCTCTTGTCTTCTGCATCACCTCCTTATACTTCTTGTACTTCTCCTCTTTAGTGACTCCTGCGTGTATCTCAAAAGCAAAGCAGAGTCTTATGACATTTTGGAATTGGAGGGCTTGTACAATATCTTGCGTGTCATAGAATAGTGGCCACTTGTATAATGTGTAGACATCATTAGCAGACAAGTTGGTTAGCCACATTGGGTCGAATACCCTGATAGTATCCATTTGGCCTTCTTTATTCAGAACTATGACAGCTTCAGCGGTTCTCCAATCATAGTACCACCATTTGAAGTGGGGAGTGAAGTCCTGTGGCATTTCCCTGAGAGGGATTCTCGACATTGTTCTCGGGGGACTCCACTTCAGCACTATCTTTGGCTTTCCAGTTATGGGATCAACTTCAGAACGTCTGATATACCTCGTAGGTTGTTGAGGTTTGAAGTTGACCCACCTGGTGTGGTACTCTTTCCTCAGGGCAGCCTCAAACCAGCCTGACATCTTTCTTGGGTCAGCATACAGCAGCTTTAGTTTAGCCAGCTGGTTGAGCTCAAAACCAGGTAGAGTCTTCAGATCATGTGGGAACCTGAAGTACTCTATGCCCTGCTCCCTCTTAACTGCATAAGCGTTAAGGTCTTCAAAATAAGCCCATGAGATAATCCTGCCCGACACCTTATGGTGTTTCTTGACTCTGTAGAGCTTGGTGTAGGCATCTCTCTTTGGTGCAGCACGCTGGGCTCTTACTTCTTCAAAACAGGCAGCCCATTCAGCCTTGCGAATATCTACGTCTGCATTGGAGGCTTGGGCTGTTCCTTCAGTCTGTTCTGTTTCTTGCTCCATCTTGTCAAGTACCTCAAAAGTATCACTGACTAGGGATTCACCCAGATTGGGGACCACATTTCCCTCGGCGTCAGCATACTGAGGATACTCTTCTGCAGTAATGTCTTCAACCTCAACTTCATCAATGTCATTCAGTTCCTCATCACTGGTTGAATCAACTGTTGGAGCGTCCTTCACTATTTCATCGGGATTGAGTCTGAACATTTCTGCTAGTTGCTCATCAGACAGGTCATGAATTATCTCCCCTTCTTCAGGGGTATAACTCACAGACCGTCTTACTATCCCTTGTAGGTCAAGAATCATGGTTAATTGAGTCTTGACCATTTGAAGGGGAGCAAAGTCAAACTCATCCCTTTGAAAGTTTGGATCTGTTTGATATAAACATTCAACACATAAATCATTAGTAATTAATCAAACAGACATACATTAACTTAATATATATAAACATTTAATACACTTGTTTTTCATTACATGATTCAAGTACAAAATAAATAAATACATAAAACGTCTAATCAGTACTTTTGTCTTGAATCTGTGGTGTGTCGCTCGGAGGAGCAGAAGTAGTGGATGACTGGTCTTGTCGATGCTTAGATCTCCGCTCTTGACCTGAAGCAGAGGCCGATGCAGCCGCATCCCCTCCTTCTGCCTCGTCATCATCATCACGTCCTTCTGTCCTGTCTTCTTCTTTTCCTCATCATCATCATCTTCCTCATCATCATCCTCATCTTCATCATCTCCGTCACCTTCCTTTAGCTTCAGGGGCTCATCCTTCGACCCCTTCAGCCTCAGCATGATAGTCTTGTTGGTCGTCTCCAACTCCTCAATACGTTTGACGGACTGAGCCTGCATGTCTTGGAGTTGGGACACCTCAACTCTCTGCTGGTCTATGACCCGAGCCTGCTCTGCCAGTTGCTGAGATTGGGCAGCAGCCAGGTCGGTCAGCTGGCGGATCTGCGCCGCCTTCTCCTCGTCCGCAGCAAGCAGACGCATCACCATACGGTTTAGCGCTGAGAGCTGCTCCTCTACCCCGATGTGAGGTAGAGTGAATCCATGAGCATGTGAGGGCTGGGCTGACGGTCCAGCATGATGTGTGGTGGTGGTGGCAGTGGCCGTGGTGAATATGGGTCGGTGGGCTGAGTTGGTGAAGTGGGCGTGAATGATCTGGTGATGGATGGGATAGCTACAGTGGTGGTAGGTAAAGTGGTGGATGTGGTAGTAGGAGTAGTGGCTGTGGTGGCTGTGGTGATGGGTGGTATGTCAGTAGTGGTGGTAGTGGTGGCTGTGGTGGTAGTCACGAAGGTCAAACGACGCTTCTTCTTCTTCAAACCATGTGGTTGAGCCATCCGCTTCCTCCTAGTCCCGGAGGAAGTAGATGCTCCCCCTGCAGCTCTGCTAACTGACCCCGGAACGTAGTTCGGGTCAGTATCTCTCTCCGAGGAGTCCCTGGGGTGTTCACCAACCACCTTAAGCCCGTGGTCTGTGGGAACTACTTTACTTCCCACAGTCCTGGTGAGGGGCTCCTCATCTGACTCCTCCTCCTCAATATCACCAGCAACAAACTCTTGATGGAAACCGGCCATCTCTGCGACCTCTCCGGCAGTGGCTGACCCCGGGGGAATAACGTCTGTATCTGTGCCTCTAGATGGGGCAGGCATGTCATCCCCGGCGTCGCCGCTATCATCATCATCAGAGTCAGTCTCTGGTATAGCAATATGCTCCACATCTGAGTCACTGTCCTCGTGGCGCCACTTCCTCTTTGCTGGCGCCACATAATCAGCACGGGCCAGATGCCCAAACAACCTCCTGACAGGGGGCTTCACCTGCTTCCCCCTGTATACCTTCATCCGGCCAAGAGTCGTGTCGTCCATGACCTCAAGAATAACAGCGTCCTCCTTCTCCTTCGGCAGGGAGGGAAGCTTCTGATCAATGATCATCTGTAGAAATCTAGGGTACATACAGAAGCCTTCCTTCCCCTTCCCCTCGAGGTTCTCCACCAAGTAACTGAATATCATCTTGGAGAAGCTGAACGGGTGGTTCAGCACCAACGCTGCATAAGCGTTCTGGATCTGGTCGGAGAGCTCGTCAAAACCTCCTTTCCTGGATGCATACACTTTCAGCAGCACGTGCGCAAGGTACTTAAACTGGGGACAGAGGTTACTCTTGTTGAGTACCCCGGCATTGATGTCCCCAGAGTACTTGGCTCTCATGAAACATCCACGGACCGTGAGGGGGTGTAGACGTGTGGGACACTCAGCATCGTCTCCAAACTGTAGAACTATCCTCAGATCCTCCTCAGAAACAGTGATAGCCTCACCAAAAATCGAGCTCCTGATGCAATGAGGCTCGGTGGATCTGTCTACAGATGCGCCTTCCCAGAAGGCCTGCTGCACTGATCTGTACGGTGTGCAGGGAGTAGATATAGCATAAGCGATCCTGGATCTCTGTAGAAAAGTAATAATGCCTGTGAAGTCGGCTGCATTCCTGGATGTCAAGTCCAGGTGAGCACATATGTTGTGCTTGGTGCTCATATTCCATCTACTCGCCATCTGTAACACATAATAATATAAACGTTAGTTTCGTTGGCTAAGAGTATAAAGCAACACTTAAACTTTGAATAAAGACTGTCTGTCATGCGATTGAGGTTGTACGACTGAAGACAGTCGTGCGACTGAATCGTGCGATTGAGTTCAGACGTGCGATTGACCTCATGCGCACGACTGAGTGTGCGACTGGACTCATGCGCATGAACTCTTGTGCGGTTACACCAGTCGTGCGACTGAGTCTCATTCGCATGGTTCAGTCGTGCGATTAAGTGAATCGTTCCCTTCAGTCGTGCGACTGAAGTTCATCCGGACGACCAGTCGTCTGTCTCATGTGTTCAGTCGTCCAAAGATCGAATCTACGCAGAATAAGTCTTATCACTCAATTAACCGGTTCTTTAGTGTCGCATTCTCTTTACTAACAACCTATTTTACTTAATTTAACATATTGCTTAGTTTTAATAGGTTATTAGGGTTTGACAGTCGCGGTTCGCCTTTCACAGTCGTATTAATCCAATTAGGGTTCCATTCTTTCTGATTTCGATGGAATAAGACTTCAAAATACCTGTACGATGATGAACGAACGTCAGTATCACAGAATCAACAAGAAAACTCAGGCAAATAAAATTTTGGCAGAGTAACGGTAGGATATGCGATTTAGGGGCGATTTGAGGGTGATGAGTCTCTGCGACCGACTCCACCTCTATTTATATCCACCCTAGATCCAATCGTGCGACTGAGTTCATTCGCACCTTTCAGTCGTGCGAGTGGGACTCAGTCGTGCGATTGGGTCAGTCGCCCTTCTCCAGTCGTCCGACTGAAGTTCAGTCGTGCGACTGACTCACTCGTTCGCACTTAAGCCTCCGATTGGACTAATCGTATGATCCATTCGTGCGAATGGACTTCATTCGTATGGTTAGTCCATACGTATGGTCCATTCGTGCGAATGGGTCATACTTAGTTAATTTTTCTGCTATTTTACCAATTTACCTTTAAACTCTTTTATATTAATTAAATTAACGTTATGAACTTTTGATCATCTCAGACATGATCCTTTTATCTTGAAAACACTTTGATCACCTCAGACGTGATCCTTTTAACCACTTTGGTCACCTCAGACGTGACCCTTTTAAAATACTTTGTCACCTCAGACGTGACTGATATAACCTTTCAAAGCACATATGGTCATCTCAGACATGACCCTTTTAGTGAGTTTATTCCTTCTGATTTTCCTGATGTAGCCCGACACTTGACTCAAGTTAAAACTTAAAACAAACTAACTAATTTAAGAATTTAAACTAATTACATAATCAGACATATTTTTGGCTTTTTGTGAGAGATAAATCCAGAGATTGATATCTACGGGATTTGGATCGGGAGTAGATAGCTTCAACTTAGGTTGATCACATCTGGACCAATTCAATTTTTGGAATCATACAGGCAATTCAAATCATTTGGGACTCGTTATTAAACCTTTTGATGCTCAAGTTCTCGATGTTCATCCAGAGTCGTTAGCAACATAAGGAAATCATACTGAAACTCTTAGATTCTCACATTGATTTGGACCTTTGAGAATGTAGCCACAATGATTGTCAGTATGTTTGTCCACTTAAATCCATACACAGACTTTTGACACAGACTGGTGACTTATTTAGGTGTAATTATTTCAACTAACACTTGTGGATCCCACACTTATATGGTAATCAACATCCCTCAGGAGCTTTTGAGCGGTCTACGGGTATTATTACAAGAAGAGACTATTCTTAGAGCTTTCAAAGAGAAGCCTGTCCTCAGGTCAGTGCCATCGCACAGCAGAGAGGCGGCAAACAACAATGAATTCTAGAATATCTAGGTTATGCTTATCCTCAGGTCAGTGCCATCGCACAGCAGAGAGGCACATAACCTATCTCCTTGTTAGAGCAGCTTATTTTATTTTGCACAAAATGCACCAACAACATAAGTCATTAGCTTTATTGCATTTGTCTTTCATTTTTTCTTTGCTTTGCTCTAGTTATGGTCATCCGCACACATTTGTGGCGTTTAATTGCTCATTACCCCTTATTGGAATATTGTTGATTGTGTTAACCAGTGATAAGATGGACGCCCACAGTCAGTTGAACACTTTAGTTTTATCTTGAAATCACCAATCCGGTCTATTTGTCTATTGTGTTGAATCTACCAACATATCATATATGGTCTAGCAACCTCTAAGTCTACTTTCTTTGTGTCACCTTAGGAGTTGCCAGTTTTCTATCATCTTTCCTTTTAGTATTGCTTAGACTACACAGATTTATTTCTTTGAACTTTTGCATATTACTAAAACTTAAATTTTAAAGTCCCTCTTGATTTGTTCCTGTGTACTATCATTTTCCAAAGGTATTGAATCGGTATCACAGATACAATCTACCTTATTTCAGCTCGCTACTCCTTCTCCCTCTTTTTTTTTTTTTTTTTTTTTTTTAATGTTAACTTGCTGACATATTCTCCCCCTAAAATACTAAAATCATTTCTGGTTTAATTATTTTAGGATTTTAATAAACAGCAAGAGAACATGAGTTTAAATAAAATTAAAATCAAATAGACAAATCAAAATAAATAAAATAAAATTTAAGTACACGACATCGGACTACACATTTTCATCATCAGGAATTACCTCACTTTTCTTTTTAACACCGTTGACCTCTAATAAATATTGAAAACGTGGTTTATCAAAGGCTTTAGTATAGAGGTCAGCGCGTTGAAAATCAGTATTAATTTTAACCACATCAATTAAGTTCTTTTCAAAACAATCTCTTATGAAATGGTATTTAATACCGATGTGTTTGGTCTTAGGATGTTGGACCGGATTTTTAGTTACTGCAATTGCAGCAGAGTTATCAACAAAAATAGGAGTAGATGAGAATTTTAAACCGTAATCCCGCATTTGCTGTTGAATCCAGATGATTTGAGAACAGCAACTTGCAGCAGCAACATATTCGGCTTCACAGGTTGACAATGCAACCGATGTCTGCTTCTTACACTGCCAGGTAACTAATCTTCTCCCAAAGAATTGACACCCTGCTGATGTAGACTTGTAGTTCATCTTGCAGCCCCCGTAATCCGAGTCACTATACGCGGTAAGCTCAAAGTCATCATCATGAGGGTACCACAATCCAAGTGTGGGTGTACCCTTCAGATAACGAAAAATCCTCTTGACCCCGATCAGATGGTTGACCTTTGGTTTAGCCTGATATCTTGAACATAGACATGTAGCATACATAATATCAGGTCTTGAGGCAGTGAGATACATGAGGGATCCGATCATTCCTCGGTACATAGTGGCATCTACTAGATCTCCATTATCATCCGGTGCTATATCATGATTAGTAGCAAGTGGAGTCCCAGCAGCAGAAGCATTCTCCATGTCAAAGCGACTGAGAATGTCTCCTACATACTTGGTCTGATGTAGAAAGATTCCATTAGGTGTTTGATCCACCTGTAACCCGAGAAAGAACTTCATCTCCCCCATGGCACTCATCTCAAATTCTTTCTTCATTACTGCTTCAAACTCTTTACATAACTCTTCGTTCTTTGACCCGAAGATTATGTCATCAACATATATCTGTACAAGCAGTAGGTCGCCATCCTTTTCCTTAATAAACAGTGTACAGTCAATTACTCCCCTGCGAAAGCCGTGTTTCACAAGATGAGTTGAGAGTTTCTCATACCAAGCTCGAGGAGCTTGATGAAGCCCATACAAAGCTTTGTCGAGCTTGTAAACTCTATCCCGATGGTAAGGATCTTCAAAACCCTCGGGTTGACTTACATAGACTGTTTCTCTGATTTCCCCATGAAGGAATGCACTCTTTACATCTAATTGGTAGACTTTGATCTTCATGTACGATGCATAGGCAAGGAAGATACGAATAGCTTCCATCCTTGCCACGGGTGCAAACACCTCATTGTAGTCAATTCCCTCGACTTGGCGAAAACCTTGAACCACCAGTCGAGCTTTGTTCCTGATAATGACCCCTTGGTCATCCTTCTTGCATTTTAGTACCCATTTAGTGCCAATGACTTTAGCACCTTTAGGTTTATCAACCAGTGTCCATACACCTAACTTCTTAAACTGCAGAAGTTCTTCTTGCATGGCACTCACCCACGCCTCATCATTGAGTGCCTCACTGACATATTTTGGCTCAACCTGCGAGACAAAACATCGATAGGCACCATCATGAATGTAACCTTTCTCCATAACCGAGGCGTAATCAGCTGAGTACAACTGATTTCGGGTTTGTACTCCTGATCTGACATCCCCAATAACATTGTCAAGGGGATGATAGACGTTTAGTCGTGATCCTGGAGTAGTAGGAACAGCTACCTCAGAACCAAGATTATGAACATTTGGTTCTGCATCTGAGGTAGTTGGAGTTTGAGGTTCTGAAGTCGAAGGTGCATCACTCGTAGATGCTTGTGGACTTGCTGGAACTGGAACCTGTTCCTCCTGACTGTTCTGGTCATCTGCTTCAGCTTCATCTTCAGAGGAGGAGTCACTGTTGTCGACTACTCCCCCTGACTGAGTAGATGATTCTCCCTGTGTGCTAGATGGTGTATTCAGAATATCATACATCATCCTAGTAGCTAGCTCATCGTCCGAGGGAGAGAGAGGTATGTTGAAGGATTTGAAGAATCCATCATAATCGAAGAAGTAGGCAGGTCCTTTGCCTGTAGGTGGTGTGGTATATCTCTGAACGTCGACATTACACCACACTTCTACAAGACCCGTTGAGTTATTGTAAACTCGCTTATTCGGTATGTTGTATCCTAGAAAGATTCCTTCATCTGCCTTCTCGCTGAATTTTCCTTCTTGAGTCTTCTTCAGAAGTGTACACGGCGCGCCAAAGGGTTCAAGTACTCCAAATTCGGTTTGCGTCTTTGTAGTAGCTCATAACATGTCTTTCCGTGGCGCTTGACTATTAGGACTCGATTCAGTGTATAACATGCATTTGCTACTGCCTCATTCCAGAATTGGATAGGCAGTTTCGAGTCCGCCAGCATAGTCCGTGCAGTCTCTATCAAGCTCCTATTTTTCCTCTCAGCAACACCATTCATCTGAGGCGTGTAGGCTGAAGTGAATTGATGAACAATTCCCTTTTCCTTGCAGTATGCCTCCATCCATTGATTCTTGAATTCGGTCCCGTTGTCTGAGCGTACTTGTCTAACCTTTAGCTTGTAGAGAGATTCCAGAGTGGTGACTAATTCCTTGAATGACTCAAATGTTTCTGATTTGGATTTCAGAAACATTACCCAAGTGAACCTTGAGTAGTCATCAGTGACCACAAAACAGTACAGATCGCCTGCAATGCTCCTTGTACTGACTGGACCAAACAGATCCATGTGAAGAAGTTCAAGAGGAAGTTCTATTGAATGAACTTTCTTTTCCTTATGAGACTTCTTTGTCTGTTTGCCTTTCTTGCAAGCTACACAAAAGTCAGGAAGTTGGAAGTTCTTGACATTTACTCCTCTCACTAAGTCCTTCTGAATCAAGTGATTCATCTTCCTTTGACTAATGTGTCCCATTCTCCTATGCCAGGAGATTGAGTCCTTCTCAGTAGCTTTAGATAGAAAGCACTGCACTTCATGATCCGTTGGAGCAGCTGTTGACAGATCCAAGACATACAGGTCCTTATATCTTGAAGCAGTCATCAGAACTTGGTCCTCTGGAATCATATAGTCTTTCTTCAGCACGTAACACTTGTTGTTGTCGAAGATGACTTTAAATCCTTTATCGCAGATTTGGGAAACAGAAAGCAAGTTATTTTGAAGTTGTTGAACGTAGTTCACCTTATCAAACTTAACTTTCTGATTTCCCACTTCTCCCTGTGCTGTGATGTATCCTCCCTTGTTTCCTGCAAAGGAAACATGCCCTCCTTTTATTTGTTTGACATTTGATAAAAGGGCTCTATTTCCTGTCATGTGCCTGGATGCTCCGCTGTCTATAATCCACGTGTTAGTCTCAGCGCTATACCGAACACCCTGCACATATCAAGTAAATGTATTAGTTTAGGTTAGGAACCCAAGCCTTTACTGTCTTGGGTTTCCCAGAGGCATCACACATCATAAACTCTACCCATTGACCTTTAGAAGGTGAGGGTAACTCAGATTCCTTCTTGTCATCAGTATCAGTCACACAGGTAGTCTTCTCTTTCCATAAGCCAGATTTGTGCAATGCCTGTTTATGATAAACAGTCGTCTGGCTTACAGGTTGGACTTTAGGTTCACTAGATCTTCTAGGTGGAGTTAGAGAACTCCTCTTAGAAGACCTAGGTCTAGAGTCCTGAAGATCAATCTTCTTCCTAGGTGTCTGATAGAAAGGACAATAGGAAGCAATATGTCCACATTCTCCACAGTTGTAGCACAATCTGCTATCAACCTTATATTTTGACTTTCTTTGTGGAGAAATGCGTGACACTTTAGTAACATCAATCACTTTAGGTTTTGACTCTTGCATGTTTGATGTTTTCTCTGGTTTAACAAATTTAACTGTTTTAACCTGTTTAACTTGTTCAACTTTTTGGTTAACTGGTTTTTGACTTGTAGCATGTGAAAAATTAACGTTTGAAGTCTTTTTGGGTTCTGATTTGACTCTGTTTGACCCTGACTTTAAGTTAACTTTTTCAAATTCATTTTCCAGATTAACACAAGGCAATTTACCCTTTGCCTTTGAAGTGGCCTCCTTTTGTTTCTGTCCAGATTCAGTAGATGAACATGATGTGTCTGGATCAGTAACAAGAGGAGTGGTCACCACATGATCCTTGATTGGGTTGTTGTTAACTGGTTTAGACTTGGTGTTCATCAAGGTATCAGGTGGTGGTGGAACCACTTTGTAGCCTAATCCCTCCCCATTATTCCTTTCTCTCACTAAGTGTTGAACTATGTGTGAAGAACTAGTCCAACTATGCAGTTTCTGTTTTAAGGAATTAACTTCTACTTCTAGAACTGCCTTTTGTTTCTTAGTGTCCTCTAGGGAGTTTAGATAGTACCTAATGTCATTTGATTGATTAAAGGCAACTACTTCGGTTTCCCTAAGTTGTTTAGTCAATAGGTCTATCTTTTCTTTATAACTATGCTCATTTTGTTTTAGAACTCTATTGGCCTCAGTGCATAGTTGTAAATCCTTTACTAAGTTATCATTGTGATCTAATAACCTAGCAAATTTTTCATCAATGCTATTCCTAAACATATCACAGTTAGAACAAGCATGATTATTAAACATTTGGTCAGTTGTACTTACCTGTGTTGTTTCAGAAGAGTTAGCCATCAACGCAGCATCAGACGTCTCTGGTTCTGGTGATTCTGACTTTTCTGTATCTGACGTGGAAGTCTCCTCCTTTGGTATGTAACTGACTTCAGCTGCAGTTGTTTCTTCACTGTGTGACATCGCTATATCAACTGCTAAATCACCTTCACTCGCAGAATCATCATCAATATCTTCAACACTGGCAATGTTAGATTCTGGGGAGACAAATCTAAAACTCCAGTCCTGTCCTTCATCATCATGAGCAGTCAAGGCTTTTGGGTCCTTGTTTGATGAAGTAGAACTAGAGGCTTGCTTGTCTTGGCGAGTAAAGGATGAGAACGGGTTCCCATTACCCGTCTTCTTTGGCTTTACACATTCCCTCTTGAAGTGCCCTTTCTCTCCACAGTTGAAGCAGGTCACTTTGCTCTTGTCAAAACCAAATGTGGTATCCTTAGTAGCTATCAAATTTTGTCATGTCTTCTTAACAAACTTCTTCGCCCTTCGGACAGCGCTAGCTAAGGCCCACATTATATCCATTCTTTCAAGCTCCATTTCATCTACCTGCTCGTAGTCTTCATCTGCCAAATGACAGTTTCCAATCTTCCCAGCCACAAGTCCATCATATGAATGAACTACTGCGGCGAGAAGATCCATATGCTCTCGTGCTACTTCTACAGTCACATTACCGAGGTTTTCGGTCTTCAATTTAGTAGCACTTGCTTCTGATCCAATATAATTGGTACATGACGACCCTGACGTGTCTGATCCAGAAGGAGAAGCATGTGAAGGACCTGACGAGCTAGACACAAATGCTGTCTGGAGAGGTGCTCCAAATGTCTTAGCTTGAGGCGTGGCATTGTATAAAGCTGGGTTTTGTGTATATGAAGACTTCTGTGCTCTATACTTCATCCTTAGTGCTTCTTCACGCAGCCTGAGAATAAAGTCATTTATATCCAGCTTTATAAGTATACCATTCTGTCTAAGATTAGACACGAATGAAGCCCACTTATCAGGCAATCCATCTGCGAAGTTGCTTACTTTCTCTTCCATAGTTGTTTCCACTCCATGTGTATGCAACTCGCTCATCAAGTGGTAGAATCTGTCTATGACTTCATCTAAACTCTCGTTACCAATCGATGAGAAGTTATCGAATTCCTTCTTTAACTCCTTTGCCTTGATTGCCTTTAACGATGCATTCCCATCATACCTTTTCTCTAGCTCATCCCACAGTTTCTTGGACTGCTTGTTCTCTGAGTACTGGTGGAATATGTCTTTGGGGATCGACTGAGTTATCATCGCATAAACTCTTTTCTCTGCATTATACTTTACTTTCTGTGCGTCAGTCATCCCACTTAACGTTAATTTTACTCCATCTGCTCCCACCGGTGTACTATACCCAACCTCGATAGCTTCCCACAGATTAGGATCTACTCCATTGAGGTAGATCTCAAAACGTTGTTTCCAGTGAGGAAACTCATCTAAAGTCAAGAGCTTTGGTGGTTTATTGTGAATCCCCACCTCACTCTCAAGCAGCAACAGGTTCTGAATTCTTGAGTCCTTTCCAGCAGTAAAGGCTGACATCTGATCTTCCATGGTTAATAAACTTAGAGTCTAATCAAATCAACTTTAACTGATGCGACTGAAGGATGCGAATGGTCTTATCATGCGTATGAACTCTGCGATTGGTTCAACCGTGCGACTGAACAGGGCGAATGGTTCAGTCGTGCGAATGAATATGGTGCGTATGAGCTATGCGAGCGAACGGTTCAGTCGGCCGAATGAAGGTGCGACTAGGTCCTGTCGTGCGAATGAACACTGCGAATGAGTCTAGTCGTGCGAATGGGTCACTCGTGCGACTGAGGCTGCTGTTTTGCGAAAATTTCTAGGTTTGACGGGTTTCAGCCGTGAAAATTCGAAATTTTGCAAGTCCAAATCGTCTAAGTCCGTAGAAACTGAACTTCAATGAGCAGGGAACGTCCAAGATCACTTTTGATGCTAAAGATTGCGTTTTTCGTGCAAAAACACACACTTTTATGCAATCTTGATTGAATCAACACGAAATCAAGAGCCAAAGCTCTGATACCACTTGTTAGGACCTGGTATTTGAACGAAATACCGAGTGATTGCGTGTTAAACCAACTCAAATAGTGCGGAATCCTATTTGATTGGCGATCCAATCAGTGAGAACACACGATGAATCAATCAAGAATTGAAATCAACGTCAGAAATCGATTAGGAACCGATCTGATGTGTTCTATGAACTTGGAGAACGATTTGGGAGGCTTCTGGACGGCTAGGGTACGTCTGGAATCGTAATGGGATCAATGCTTACGTTTTCCCACGAATTGGGTCTATTTATAGGTTAGTATTGTTCAATCGTGCGACTGGGCCATAAGTATGGTTCAGTCGTGCGATTGAACCATGCGGTTGATTCATCCGCACGACTGAGTGTTCAGTCGTGCGATTGAGTCAATCTTATGTGTCAATCATACGACTGATCCAGTCTCCTGGTTCAGTCGTGCGATTGAGTCAATCGTATGAAATTATTCATGCGTGTGGTCCATTCGCATGGGCCATTCGTATGAGAACTTCATTAAGTTAAGTTTGAATGTTCTATTTAATATAACTTAATGTGCACTCATTCAAACATTCATAAACCCAATCAATTCAATCACAACTTATTAATGAAATATTAAACATTACAAGTAACAACCAATTTATATCATTTCATTAATCGATTACAATTACATCATAATCAGACAGACAAGTTCATTACATTACAAATCATGATCTAGGGACATACATGCATCAACAAATTATATATTATTTATCATTATTAGTTGTAATAGCATTTACTATATAATTATAATATACATAAAATAAATATTAAATATATTTATATAGACTATAGGTTCGTCTAGGTGCGTGTGCAATGCGGACTTAGTAAGGAGGGGAAGGGGTCAATCAACCCCGCAAAATCCTTTTTTTATATTTAACAAGTATTAACAGTTTTCTTTTGACCCATATATTTTTATACGACGATCCCTATGAAAAACTTTACGATCATTTTGCCCTCAACCAAATCTTAATAAAAAAGACACGCGTCAACATTTTAATATTTCTTACACTTTGTAGCTTTTAAAGAATTTGTATTGAAATCTTTTCCTATAAGAAATATATCTTATATGCATGCTAAAGTTATGCAATCAGATAATATTATGTGTTTTTAATATACTGATCAGGAACGTAATTTTTAGCTTCTACTGGCTTGATTTATTTAAAATAAACCACCATAAACAAATGGGTTAAAATTACAAAATTTACAGAGTAGACCTCTATCAAGATAGTCTTATTATTATGACCTTAAACGATCCGACCACTAGATGCGTAAAATACTAGATATTATTAATAACTAAGAGTATTCACAATATTTATTTATTCCCACGCACCATAATTAAACAAAACCATCATCCCTTAATAAATAATTCATTTTCTAAAATTCTTTCCATATCGTCCTCATACATATCCTTATTTCAATTAAATAATAATTAATTATTATTTTTGTTATAGTTTTTTACTAACCACTCATAAAATTAAAATATAAATAACATATATGAGAAATGGATAATAAACCTTAAATATGAGGAATCTTTATGGTTTTCTAGGGATGGAGATATGATGTGTGAGTAAAATTACTTATTTTTAATGTTTTTTTATAATTTAAAGATAAAAATTAATATAAAGAAGCTAATGTGCATATTCTATGTTCCATCCCTTTTTTAAATAGTTGCACACAGGCAACGTGTTGTCGTGTTAATCTATGTTCCATTCATTTTTTAAATAGTTGCATGTAATAATTTGACTGTAGTATTAATGTCGACAATAGATCCGCATTTATAAACCATTTGAGTTGCTGTTTAATTAATATTCTGCTGGCAACTAACTAAATCTCCCTCCTTAAATACGCTTAATAATTAATAATGACCCAAGTGTCAACAATTGTATTATAAATAGACATACTTATGTTCCATTGTTCCCTATCTTTATTTTACCACTTTATTAAACGTTGAGAGCAAATATGGTGCAACATCAACAGAAACCCACATTAGAGATTACGGATGAACAACATCACATGCTGTTTGGTGATGTTATTGTTGACTACTCGGGTGCACCAGAGAGTGATACGAGTGTTGATACCAAACTCGCGTGGCTGCGATCACAAATTATAGGCGAGTTTGCTGAGATCGAGACTCCATTTGGGAGACGGAAGCTTAGTTATGCAGATCATACAGCCTCGGGGCGTTGTCTTCGTTACATTGAAGACTACATCATACAAAATCTTCTTCCCTTTTACGGTAATATATCGATCATTCTTTCTTTTGTTTGCATTTTATTTTTAATTAATTGGTTTCCCCCAAGAGTCGTTTTTGTTTGTTTCAAGTCTTGTATGAACAAGGCTGGCTCAATAACTTTGGGGTCCGAAGCGAAATAAAAATTTTGATCCTTTTTCATCACTAAGAGATTACAAGTGAAAAGAAAACGATACACAAACTAGATGGGTTTTTTTCTAGCCACACAAACGTGCTTAAGGGAGTTTTAATAGCATTAGATTTAGCAAAGTATACGCATGTAAAATGCATATAATGAAATAAATAAGCTTATTAAACAAGTATTTAGACGAAACAATTTACCTCTTGGGTCTACTGCACAATAACTCTTAATAAGATTAGATATTGCAAAATCTTGAGTGGCAGAAGAAACTACTTAAAATAATATAGTTAGTCTGCAAAGCTATAACATCAAAAAAACTTCAATATATGTGTAGTAATTATTGAAACATTCTAATGAATGCATGAAACACCCGAATGAAATGCTAAAATTGTGCAAATGAAATTTAGTTACATGATTATACTAAAAATTCACAAATGTTGGGCATATACACACATATATACTTACACTCATATTTAAAATTGTAATGCCTTACGAATCCCGGTTTATTATAACATGAAATCCTAGCTTTAAAATAACTCAATCTATTTTGCCAAATAAACAAAGAAAGTAAGCAATTACCAAAAAAAAAATCTTAATGAAATTCTTGACTATACTAAAATAACAGAAGCATCCTGTGTTATAACTTTAAGATTCAAATCAAACTATATTGAACATCCAAAGGGATTTTCTCCATCCTTTTTCTCTCTGATGTCAAAAACTATTGACAAACCAACATACAAAAATATAAAAGTAAAAATTTGAAAACACCTGCAATATATATGGATTAACAATGGGTACACCTCAAACCCCCAAAGTCCCAAACAATATAGATACATTTATACCAAATATATTGAAGCACATGAGAAAATAATAAACAAAATCAAACATATCCTCTGTTTAAAGTCGAAGTCGTTACACACCGAACACACAAAATCGAATTCGTTACACACCGAAATGAAAACAACAAAACAAAAATTCTATTGAAGTCATTAGACACTGAACACATGAAATCGAGTTTCGATCGGTGATTATTACTTGTTCAATGTTAAACGTAATGAAATGATGAAGATAGTGATTGTTGATTGATTTCCTGGTTGTAATCGTTGACATCGCGATACCAATCGGATAGAAGATATTCCCGGCGCTGTTGTCAGAAAAACTTTGATTTCCGTTTAAAACAAATAAGTAATCATCTCATATCCATCTCCATGAAGCTCAATCCCCATCTCTACTCCTATCTTTGATTCTCTTGACACCTAGCTTTGATTATGTTGCTGTAAACCTGTGTATAACATAAACAAATTGGGGGCCCCAAGCTAGGGCTTCGCCCATGTAAAGAAAGATCCGGCCCTGTGTATGAATTTGGGTTCCAAAAGCCTCAATCCAAGTGTTGTATTTAAGTAGACATCACTTTATCAACATGATATTGTTCGGTGAATTGAATATTATATAGTAACTAGGAATGTTCCCACGCGCGTTGCGCGGGAATAGCACGTGAAACGCCGCCACGAACAACTTTGAGTGATGGAGGAGGAGGTTGGGATTTCTGGTGGTAGTTCTAGCAAAAATAACTTCAACCTTTTGATTAATTTCTGAAGGTTCTCATTGGTTACCCCGACACATCTCGTCTACCCAATCGTTTTTTCGAGCTAATGTCTAGTATGAATTAGGACTTTCTCTTGTACATGGGTTTCTTTGTAGTTCACTTTGTTAACTGATCCTGGCATGTTCTGTGGAATGAAATCATCAACAACAATCAAGCTTAGTTAAAACACTTGATCCTAAAAGCAAAGTTCATATTCTAGAATAACCTCCTTAACTCAAAATGCAAAATCATACCATTAGATATAGTTACCGACAATTAGAATGCAAAAATCATTTTGAAATTAGATCATCTAGTCAAAAGAAGCTTTAAAAGTTTATAAAGTCATGAGTATATGGAAGTCTAGTTTTAGAGAAATAACACATATAATAGAAGTTGTAGTTAAGTAATATATAAATTATCAATGTATGAAAGTAAAGCATTAAGAGGTACATTGAATGATTTTCTCTTTTGTTATAATAAAGAAAACATCAATTCAGTTATTGTATAACATTTGTGGAAACACTTGTTTACAACAAATGAAAAACATGCTTATTGAAACTACCCATTTCATTCTCCATAGACAAATATGTTATTTGCACAAATTCCTTGAGATTACTGATTATGAATGAAGGTAAGCAAAAATAATTTAGTCTTCTCATACAGCCCTTCATATTAATGTCCTGAATAAATCAATATAGTTATCTATGCATCATTACTGAATCAGTCTATTGTTACTCACACTTAAACACATAACTGAACATCAAGATGAAGATAGAATCAAACAAATGACATACCTTCAGTATGGCTTATACCAAGCAACTGCAAACTTCGAGGGCAGCTACTAACATTAAAGAGTAATTAGTAGACGGATGAAGGGAAAAACAATAAAAACATCAAGCATATGCTTTCTTTCATCGACCAGGAAACAAATAGAACGTAAGACACGCTGATGCAGTCAAAACATCATGCATACATGATATTAAAAATATACCAAGCATGAAAAACCATTAGTGTAAGAAAAGATGATACTGTGCGTCCTTAAACATTTAGGTTTTCACCTTAGAGAAAATGACACAAACAAAACAGAAAAAAGAATATGACTTTGTAGTCCAATGGTTGTCAAACATAAAAACTGATACTTTTGTAATTGAAATGCAAATAAAATAAGCTAACAAAACAAAACACAATCAAACCCAAAATACAAAATTGTAACATTAAATATTATTTTCATCTATATAAATGAAAAATCATTAAAATCATTTCCACATGATTTGATCATTTATTCTATAGAAGCCAAAATACAAAGCTTTAATATGATATTGAATTTGAGAAATAGATTCCACAGAAGGTGGTTACCCAATTCAATTGAACAAAATGTAAGGAAAACACAGATTCTTAAATCAAAATATTATTGAAGTTAAAGAAGTCGACCATCCCCTAAAAATACACAAAACACAAAAATGTAACATACTGAAAACTATTTCCACAAAACTCAGATGAAAGAACAAAATATGAATCGACTTTGCTTCAACAAATGCAAAAATATCTAAACTACTCAACATCTAAATATTTTTTTCCATCTTTCAAAAATATAGGTTAAACTCAAAATCACAAACACTCAAATATAAAAAATGCTTCGAGATAAATTTGTAGCAATACCTGATCAACAAAGTGAAACTGGATGAGGCAAAGATAGATCTTTAAAGAATGTGATTACACCTAAAAAATGCACACATTAAAAAGCACAAAAATGATTTACTTAATAGTATAAAGTCATTAAAACAAAATTTAGAGATATTTTGAGCTATCCGAAATCAAGATAAACGAACAAAAGGGGTAAAGGTACCTATTCTGAAAATCCCAAATGTAAGAACCCTAAAGCAATCGGAGCCGAATTGGATGCGTAACTCAGTTGAATAACGATGACATGTGCTGCAAAACCAAACCTGTCAGCATCAAGAACTAAAATAAGTGAAGAAAAAGATTATTGCAAGTAAACCCTACACATATTCTTGAAAACAACAGATTTTGACTTAAGAGAGTAAGTGTTCATCTATACAAAGAAAATTGACTACAAATGTGTAAGAAACAACCTCGATTAGTGAAATCAAAACCCAAACCGAAAAAATAACGCTGGTGCGCTATCTAATTTACCTTTTTATTGTTTGCCTTCCTATCGCCGATGTAGGATTCGTACTCGCCAGTTGCCACCATCCCTTCTTTATCTTTGATCTCGTGCAAACGCGCAAATGAAGAACCAAGAGGAAAAAAAGAGGCGAGAGATTGAGAATCAATGGAAATTAGAGAAGAAAAGGATGTGAAAGTGAAAACTCTGAAAATAAGGTTTGGTGGCAAGACACGTGGAAACCATAGAGCATGAGAATAACACGTGGTATAAGTACATAATGCATGGAAACCATATAGGCTGGTCTCTCACTCATGCATTGTCAAGTTGTAAGATATGCTAGAGCATTTGTCAACTGTTACTGTAGCTAAGCTCCTCTTATTATATAGAGAGTAAATTCCAACTTTATGTGCTATATACTCGAACAAGAACATTAAATATTAGATACCAAATAATCACTCTATCAGTTGTGACCATAGATTCTTCTGGATTTAATTATAACTAGGCTGGAGAAGAATCAAACACTCTAGAAAGACAGACGGATGCATTATTAGCAGATCAAGTGACCAATTTGATTTGAAACAACAAATTAAAAGTAAAACATATAACAACAGTATATTAAGTTGGTACGCAAACACTATTTATCATAGTTTATAAATTATATAGATATAATTGTTTTGTGTTTTTTTCATTTTACCATGTGTGTGGGTGTGTGTATATATCTCAAAAGCTAAATAGAAAATGTACTATATTTTTATCTTATTCTCCTTTAATTAAAACGTAACAATAATTAAGTGGGTAGTTGCATTTGGGGAAAAAATAAATGAAGTGTGTAGTTATATTTTAATAATCACATTTTATGTTCATATATAAATATAAATTCGGCTATAGTTCTTTCATATTTTGGACCCTTAAAGTGTAACTCGTCATACAAATATTTACAGATAATTAAGGCATTAAAAGTAACTCAAATTAAATGTAAGTTGTTTAAAAATTTGTATGAATTAAAATTGTAATTGTACGACCTTTAGCCCGCATTTGACACAGTTATAAAGTTTGACGGTTAATACATAAAAATAAGTGTAATATGTTAACGGCAAAATTGAATTTGCTGTTAAGTTGCATATCAATCGGTTTAGGTTCACGTTGAAAAAAAAACTGATCATGAACACATACATATTGATGTTGAAACTTAATTTTCAGGTAACACTCACACATGTGACAGCTATGTCGGGCATCGGACCACGAAAATGGTCAAGCAGGCGACCGAGTTCGTGAAGAAATGCTTAGGCGGAACCCAACATGACGCGCTCCTCTTCTGTGGATCAGGCACGACGGCAGCTATAAAACGACTTCAAGAAGTCTTGGGAATCGCGATCCCGTCCATTTTAAAAGAGAGAGTGTTGAGGTCATGTGTAGGAAGTGAAGAACGATGGGTGGTGTTTGTTGGTCCCTATGAACACCACTCCAACCTCCTCTCGTGGAGGCAAAGCCTAGCACAAGTAATAGAAATCGGCTTAGACCAACAGGGAATGATTGACATGGATGATTTGAAGCAGCGTCTTGAGTTTTATCGAGGCACACACCGCCCGATGCTTGGTTCTTTCTCTGCTTGTAGTAATGTTACCGGAGTTTGTTCTGACACTCGTTCTATAGCTCGTTTGCTTCACGAGTTTGGAGCCTTTGCATGCTTTGATTTTGCAGCAAGGTACATACTTCGATCTTTATAACTTATGGCCAAAATGTATTTTGACAAAGTATATTTTTTCTTATTTAAAATATACATTTTGGTGATTTTCCCTATTGTTATAGATTGTGACAACTTAATCTAATATTGAACGCATGTACTGATTACAGCGGTCCATACGTGAAGATTGACTTGAGATCAAGTGAAGTCGATGGTTATGACGCGATAACCTTAAGTCCACATAAGTTTCTCGGGGGGCCTGGATCACCTGGGATTCTTTTGATGAGCAAGGCCTTATACCAACTAAAAAATGCGCCCCCTTCGACATGTGGAGGTGGGACTGTTAACTATGTCAATTGCTTCAATGAAGAGGTACATTAGTGTATTCTAGTGTTATCAATTAAACCCCTCAAGTTATGTTATACATATGTTAAAGTGATGGAATGCATTTAACCATTAGCTAGAATTTATAGGACACAATATACGTTAATGACATTGAAGAAAGGGAAGACGCTGGGACGCCACAAGTTATTCAACGAGTAAAAGCAGCTTTAGCCTTTGAGGTTAAAGAATACATCAAATGTGAAGTTATAAACAAGATAGAAGCTGATTATATTGGAAGGGCACTTGAGAGACTTGTCAAACATTCCAACATATGGGTGTTGGGAAATAACATTGTAGAGAGACACTCAATTCTATCCTTCCTCGTATACACAACTACGAGCTCTAATACGAGAGACAAGCCTCTTAATGGAACCTTTGTTGCTAAGCTTCTCAATGACCTCTTCGGCATCCAAGCTCGAGGTGGGTGTGCTTGTGCAGGACCATATGGCCATTTTTTGCTTGGTATTGATGAATCACAATCACTTGCAATCAAGTCTGCAGTCAAAATGGTACGTCAAAGTATATTCTACACTCAAAACCTAAACGTATCTAAAGAACCATGTCTTTGCTACATAACAATATTTAACATGTTAAAAACTTTGTAACATAACAATATTTAAAATATGAAAAATTATGGCATGAGTTTGTGACACACATATTTATATTCTCTTTTCTTCTGCCTTCATTGATAGGGATATAATGGAGCAAAGATAGGGTGGACAAGAGTAAGCTTTCCTTATTACATGTCTAATGAGGAATATGAATTCATTATAGCTGCAATTGAATTTATAGCTGTTTATGGACAAAGATTTCTTCCCCTCTACCACTTGAATTGGAACACAGGCAGTTGGACTTTCAAGACTAATAACACTTTGCAAGAGAGCATTCATAAACATAAAGATTGTAATCTTTGTGCTTCATTTCGTGGCGGTAGTCATATACCAAAAGCAAAGATTCAGCAAAAGACGATGAACATGGATAGTGTTGGCAAGTATGCATTTTATTTGGAGGTTGCAAAGCATATCGGGAACATACTTTCAGAGTTCCCATCTCATCGTCCACTTCCAAAGTATATCAATTCCAAATATGTCTTCTTTCAAGTGTAGTTTCAAATCCACTAGTTGGGAAGTATACACATGCTTAGATATTATTTTGGTTCATATTATTCACATTACATTTATTTAATACTCTTGTGGAGTGTGTTATTTAAGCAACTAGTTCACTGATATAATTTACTAGAGGTGATAATATTGTTGGAAGATTCAAATCAAGAATATGACATTATATAATTATTCCAAGTCAACTTCAGAATCTAACTTTTAAAGGTTGTAAGTTTGAGATTTATAATGAGAAAATACCATAAAATACACCACGTTTTCTTTTTTTTTTTTCCTTACAAAAGTCTTTCAACAATTTTTCACATAAAAAATCTAACATTTATTCTTTTTATTTTTTATCACAAAAATCCCTCAACAATCTTTTGCATATTAAAATCCATTCGTATGTTAATTTAAACATTATTATGGAGTATTATATCTAAAACCACTTGGATCGGCACATCCGGTTGGTTTGTAAAAGTGAGTTTTAAACACCAAAGACTCGAACTTAATCGCATGCAAAGGGGGGTAGGGGGCAATTTCACATGTGATGGTGGGAGGCTAGGGTTTCTTCTCAATTGCATCCATTCAAGTTAACGAACCCCTATATTTATAATCTCCAAACCTTAATCCTTTTCATGACTTTTTAAATAATTATAACTATTGGGACTCTGCCCGCTCTACGCAGCGGGTTTAAATTGATTATGATTTTAGAAGGCTGAGAAATGGTGGCTCATTGTGGCTGCAAACAATCGTTTACAATGTCAAATTAACAAACACATCACCTAATTTTCCATCGTTATCACCTATCAACTGTTAATATTCAACTTACCAAAGCACAAAACTAATTACACTTGTTGTTCCTTAGGTTTGAAAATTAACAAACAATATAATAAAAAATTTGCAATGGTTGCAACTCATCCTTTATTGCCCTAATTCCGTAAACGACCCTCTTCCAATTGATGACTATAGGCCTATAAGTTTTATTTCGTCCATCTATAAAGTCATAGCCAAACTCCTGGCCAATAGACTAAAATCCGTAATTGGTTGTGTTATAAGTGAATCCCAATTTGCATTTTTAAAAGACAAGTACATTATTGATGGGCCAATGATCAAAAATAAAATGCTTGCATGTTTAAACACACAAAAGGCGAGGCGTGATTCTTTAAAATTGACTTTGCGAAGGCGTTAGGTTCAATTAATTGGTCTCACCTAGATAATATGCTAGGCCACATGTGATTTCCATTGCTGTGGAGAAAGTGGGTGCTTATCGTTTGAAAGAACTTCAGTTTTAATAAATGGATCCCCTTCGACTAAATTTAATATAAGCACGGGCCTCCTTTAGGGGGTTCACTTTTTCCTCTTATTTTTATTATTGTGATGAAGTCACTTCATGTCATATTATCTAAGGCCACAACAAGGGGTGCACTGAGAGGTATATCCCTTCCAAATGAAGGCCTTTTCTTCTCTCACCCATTCTATGCAGATGATGCTTATGGGTAAATCTTACATATCTAACATGTCCAATCTAACTAGGTGTTGAAACTAATTGAGAATATGAACACGGAATTTGAATGATACAATAAAGATGACACAAGAAAGAATAAATGTGAACAAGAGCTTTCAAATGATTACTATAATTGGAATGATTTCGGATCAGACCCACCGATTACATTAGGTCTTTATTTATAGCGCTTAACTAGCTATAACTACCGCACTCAACAACTATTGAGAAATTACAATAAGAACCCTATACTATAACTTTCGAACGGAAATAACCCTTCGGAAGTTATCATTCGGAAGATAACCCAAAGAAACATCAAATTCCTTCCGAAGCAAACATAACCTTCGGAAGATATCACCTAAGCTTCGGAAGAATCATGCTAAGCTTCGGAAGTATACCCAAACTTCGGAAGAACACTTGTTTTGGCTTTTATACTTCACAATCTCCACCTTAAAATCCAAAACAAGATTTTAACCAACTCCCAATGCATCCAAGCAAAAATTGAACTTCATACCAGGTAGAGACTTTGTAAACACATCCGCTGGATTCTCCAAAGTAAACTGTAAGGATTCCTATAAGTCTGATGCAACACAAAACATCCAAAGTCTCTCTGCAAGTATGCACTAAAGAACTGAAGTAGAAATGCTTCGGAAGTTTTACACCATGCACTAGAAATATTCTAAGTGTAAAATCTTCCGAAGCCAAGACCAATATCTTCCAAAGCCAAAAGTGAAGTCTTCCGAAGCTTCAAAGACAAAGTCTTCCGAAGCCAAATAGTGAAGACAGATTTCTTCCGAAGACTTTAGAGATATGCCTTTATCTGATGTACTTTACCATAAAGCTGGACCACCTTTCCGCTGCAACTCTGTAAAGTCATCAACTTACATGAGTTGGTGAAATGTCCATGCTTTTGGTAACTGTACATTGAGGTCTTGAGTCCATGCTTTCTATTTTATGTACTTTTATCCTTTTTGTAATATATTAGGATGTGAGCTATGGCATGTCATAGTCACAAGTCAAAAGGCAAATATGCCTTTTGATTCTACAATTGATTTTGTTTGTGTCTAGTCAATTGTATCCAGCTGGCTTTCAAAGTATAGCCGGCTGTAGGTTGTAGTATAAGTATTCCATGTTCTTGTATCTTTCTTTATGCTTTGTAACACTTGTAATAGAACTTGAGAAAGCAATATACTGCATCCTTGAAACCCAATCTCTTGTGTTCTCTTGTTCTGTCTCTTACTCATTACTTGTGTTCTTAATATCATACTTGTGGTTAATCCAGTTTACTGTTTGATTAAAGTTTGGTTAATCTCCTCTTTGTGTTGTTGTGTTGTAAGTGACCACCCTTCATCGGTTCTGCAATTGGTATCAGAGCTTCTCAGGCTCTTGATATAAGATCTCACCATCTTAAGATCCCTCACACACACAAATACTAAACTTTCAAATGACAGCCATTTCTAAGATTGATATGGAAACTTGAAACATGAACAAGTCCCCACTGATCACTCTTGATGACTTTGATACCTGATGTATGAGAATAGAAGGTTTCATCAGGTCTCTAGACTCAAGAATGTAGGAGTCTGTTGAAAATAGACCTTTCATACCCAACACTCCTTCTACTAGTGGTGCTGGTATGATCCCCAAAGATGTGGCTAACTACTCTGATGAAGATAGGAAGAGAGTAGAGATTGACAGAAAAGCCATGACAGCTCTTCAAACTGTCCTTCCAAACTCTGTGTACAAAGGTTTCAAGAAGTGCAAAACAGCTAAACAGCTGTAGGATGCACTAAAACTTATGTATGAAGGCTCCTCTGAAGCCAAGGAGAACAAGAAGGATCTCCTAAAGCAGTAGTTTGAAAACTTCACCTTCAAAACAGGTGAAACCATGACTAGCAATACTTCAGGTATGTTGAGATAGTGAATACCCTTGTGGATGGAGGAGTTCCTCTTAAAAATAGAGACATTATAAGGAAGTTCATGTCCTCACTTCCTAGGCAATGGACACACTATTGTGTGGTGATCAAGAGGACTGAAAATCTCAAAACTCTTACTCTGACAGAGTTATATGTGATTCTCAGTGGCTACCAGATGGAGATGAACATGCAAGGTTCATCTGGCAACTCCAACAATCAATTGGGTTCAGCCCTGCATGTGGTTGAAAGGGATAGCATAGAACCCCAACATAATCTCATATGCTACCCTGACAATTCACCAAAGGGTCCTTTCATCACCTTCCCAGAGACACCCAGGGAGAACTACACTCAAGAAAGCCCATTCCAAGAGACAAGCTCTTCTCAAGCTTTTGTGTCTACTGATGAAAGTTGTGGCAACTCTCTTTTCACTCTTGAAGACCTGGATTGTATCCATCCAGATGATCTAGAATATATGGAAATAGTCCAGCAGATGGCTCTTCTCACTCATAGAGCCAAGAAGTTCTACAAGAGAATTGGAAGGAGGTTTCCAAGCAATGCAACCAGTGGAAAGTTTGGCTTGGACAAAAGCAAAGTCAAGTGTTACAACTGTAACCTGATGGGCCACTTTACTAGAGAGTGTAAGGCACCTAAAACAAATGGTGGCCAAGCACAAACACGACCAAACTACACTGAGAAAGCCCCTCAGAATGAGAAGCCAAAGCAACAAGCTGTTGTTGCTGTTGAAGAAGGAGGCTTTGACTGGAGCTTTCAGGTAGAAGATGCTTCTCCAAACCAAGAACTAATGGCAGATCATGATGAAGCCAAGGTATTGGAACATCTCTGTACTCCTGAATGCATTGCTAAAGTTAATAGATACAGGTCCTACAACTTGGAGACGAGATCTGATCTTGAGTCCTTAAACATTTCAAAATCTGATTTTAGAAAGTCTAAAAATGATTATAAATTAAAGATAAAGGACTTAGAGAAAACCATTTCAGTTCTAAAACATGAGCACACAGATTTTAGGAATCAAATAAAAGATCTCATAACCAAGCTGACTGAGTGCCAGGCTGAGCTTGTGATCAGCAAAGGCAGGGCAGAAAAGAGTGTTCTTGAAGAAGAGACCTTCAAGAACATGATATCCTCATCCTTTCACAACAAGGTGTGTTATCAAAATGGACAGGGACTGGGATCCAATAAGATAGCTCCTCCACACACAATTTTGTCTATAAGATCTCCTAGGTGTGGGACTTGTGAAGATGAGCTTCCTCTCATAGATCCTATAAGTGAAGAGGATGAAGAAGAGATAATGAAGAATTCCTCTGAGAAGAGTGAAGAGGAGGATTCTAAGAAGGGCCACTATCCTTCTGAGGAGAAGAAGATTACTGTGATGACCAAGTCAATGAGAAAGAACTTGATCAGGAAGAGCAAAAGGAAAGCAAGGAAGGCTCAAGAGATCAAGGCTACTTTCGACTCTAAGCAAAAACAAGTTTTTATCTCTGCAGGGTTTGAAGTAGTAAAGACTGAAGACATCAACCAAAACTCCTCAGCTAAGAGTTCTGGTTCTTGTTCAAATCATCTCAGTACCAAGAAGAAGACTGATCTGCTGTGTACCACTGCTGCACAGCCTTGACCATCAAACTCCAAGAACAGTTCCCAGCCCATAAGAACTGTCTCAGCATCTGCAAAGATGAAGGTGGAGAAGGGATGTGACCAAAGACAATCTTGTTCTCATAAGAAGACTCTTGTGAAGAAGAAAATGTTGTGTGTCATGTGTGAAAATACCTCTCACATTGCTAAGGATTGTCCATACAATCCTAAAAATACTATCCATATGACCAAGACAAAGACTTCAAAGAGTTCCAAGAAGATTCAAGCTTCGGAAGGAAAATCTGTTTCCTTCAGAAGCTCCAAATCTAAGAAGAAGGCAAATGGAAAATTACCTTCGGAAGAAAAGTCGGTCTCGGAAGAAAGGAATTCTTCCGAAGCACTGAAGTCTGCTGCAGTGACTGCAGAATCTTCCGAAGGTTCAGTCATCAAAACTTCCGAGTCCCAAAAGCTTTCGAAGTTTTGAAGGTCAAGTCCAAGACTCCAAAGGTGGTGTGGAAGTCTAAGAAAGACCAAGTGACTGAAAGTTCTCCATCAACAACAACTCAAGATCCTTCTAACACAACCATAGGATCTATTACTATTGCATTACCTTCTATTATACTTAGTGAGCCCAAGACAAATAAGGCTTGGGTTTCCAAATGTAACTAATCATTTTCTTTGTGCAGGAACAGCTCAAGACAAACAAGAATGTCTGGAGTCATTGATAGTGGCTGTTCCAGGCACATGACAGGCAATAGGTCACTACTTCATATCTTTGAGAGGATTGATGGAGGGCTAGTTGCTTTTGGAGGAGATGAAGGTAGTTACATTTCTGGAAGGGGCAAGGTCACAAATGGTAAGCTCAGCATTGAAAAGGTAAACTTTGTCAAGGAGCTTGGGTACAATCTTCTAAGTGTATCCTAATTTTGTGATCAGAGTCATAACATGCTCTTTACTGAGCATGAGTGCATTCTTCTCAAGCCTGGAGTGGTCATTCCTCATGAGCACATCCTGCTTAGAGCCCCCAGGAAAGGGAACATGTACAAGATGGACTTGCAAGAAACATCTCCCTCTGGAGAAGTTTCATGCTTTCTGTCTAAAGCCAATAGTGATGAGTCTTTCCTATGGCATAAAAGAATGTGCCATGTAACTTTAAGAACATGAATAAACTAATTAAACATGATTTGGTAACTACAATGCCAAAGAAAAAGTTTACAAGTGATGATCATTGTGTTGCATGCCTGAAAGGGAAGCAACATAAGGTATCTCACAAGCCTAAGGAAAGGAACTCCATCACTACTCCCATACACTTATTACATATGGATCTCTTTGGCCCCACCAGTGTAATGAGTCTAGGAAGGACCTCTTATTGTTTGGTGATCACAAATGATTTTACAAGATTCACTTGGGTTTTTTCTCTTAGAACTAAGAATGAGACCCCTGAGATTCTGAAGAATTTCATCTCAAAAATTGAGAATCAAAGTGATCACAAGGTCAAAACCATAAGATGTGATCAAGGGACTGAATTCAAGAATCAAACCCTTGATATATTTTGTGATAAAAAAGGTATTACAAGATAATATAGTGCTCCCAGGACTCCTCAGCAAAATGGTGTTGTTGAGAGGAGAAACAGGACACTAATTGAAGCTGCAAAAACTATGTTGTCTGACTCTAAACTGCCCATCACCTTCTGGGCAGAGGCAGTAAACACTGCTTGCTATGTGCAAAACAAAGTTTTAGTAGTTAAGACACATGGTAAGACTCCTTATGAACTTGGCACAAGAGAAAACCTTTCATTGGCTTTCTCGAGTCATTTGGATGTCCTTGCACCATCTTGAATACAAAAGATCAAATTGCCAAATTTGCTGAGAAATCAGATGATGGACATTTCATTGGATACTCTTCTCAGGCTAAGGCTTATAGAGTATACAATCTCAGAACTAGAATTGTTGATGAGTCAGCCAATGTGACTTTCAATGAACACACACCCTGTATGGCTAGTTTTGATCCTGATTGGCTATTTGATCTTGATTTAGTTACCAACTGTTTTAACAAATCTTGTGAGAATGTTTCAGGATCTGCAAAAAATTTAAATACAGGTGATCCTGATCCAAGATTTGAGCTAAGAAGACATTCAACTCATACATCTTCAGCTCCACTTGGAACTACTTCAGCAAATGAGGTTTCTATCAGCACTACAATGACAAACTCAGCTGATACATCTGGGGTGCCTTCAAATTCCAGCTCAGAGGCTCCACAACCAGATAAAGATACCTCAATTGTGGAAGACAACAATGGTGGTGGTGAAAGTGATCAAGAATTCTTTGATGCTAATAACCACACCATAGATGACAACATTAATGATGTCACACACTCATTGGATCAAGTCAATCTTGATAAGTGTGGTGATGTGGAGGGTGAATCATCTATGCTAGATCTAAATTTCTCAAATTTGGATCTTTCTCAGCAACTTGCTGTGATCCCTCAGCTTAGGATCCACAAGTCTCACCCCACCACAAACATTATTGGAGATGTTGTTACAGGGGTAAGAACAAGAGGACAAACCCATGAAGCAAATGTTTGTCTTCACTCTTGTTTCTTATCCCAGATAGAGCCAAAGAAAGTTGACGAGGCTCTAAAGGATGGAAGTTGGGTTGAAGCTATGCAACAAGAGTTGCTTCAATTCAAAAGGCAAAAAGTTTGGAACCTTTGTCCTCTTCCTCATGGGAAGACTACCATTGGAACCAAATGGGTGTTTAGAAATAAGAAGGATGATAAAGGCATTATCATCAAGAACAAGGCTAGACTAGTTGTTCAAGGATACATACAAGTAGAAGGGATTGACTACACTGACGTTTTTGCTCCTGTAGCAAGACTAGAAGCTGTTAGGATATTCCTGGCATTTGCTGCATCCAAGAACTTCAAGGTCTTTCAACTTGATGTGAAGTGTGCTTTTTTGTATGGAGTGATTGATGAAGAGGTGTATGTCAAACAACCACCTGAATTTGTAGATCCTGATCATCCTGATTATGTCTGCAAGCTTTACAAAGCTCTTTATGGGCTGCATCAGGCACCCAGGAAATGGTATGAGACATTGTCTGAGTATTTTTGCAAACATGGATACAGGAGAGGTACTATAGATGGAACTCTCTTCATCAAAGGACATGGAAATGACATATTGCTAGTTCAAGTGTATGTAGATGTCATCATCTTTGGTTCAACTAATCCAAAACTCTGCAAAGACTTTAAGAAGCTGATGAAAGACAGATTTGAAATGAGTGTAATGGGAGAACTCAATTTCTTTCTGGGAATTCAAGTGAAGCAAGTTGAAGATGGTATCTTCATAAGTCAGTCAAAGTATGTTCAGGACATACTCAAGAGGTTCAACATAACTGATTGTAAGATTTCTAAGACACCCATAGCCAGAAACCACTCCCTTGGACCTGATCTTGAGGGGGAGTGTGTAGATGAACACTTATACAGGGCTATGATTGGGTATCTTATGTATCTTACTGCTAGCAGGCCTAATATCATGTTTGCTACATGTATTTGTGCAAGATATCAAGCCAACCCTAAGATGTCTCACCTTATCACTGTCAATAGGATTTTAAGATATCTTAAAGGTGCTTCAACACTTGGTTTATGGTATCCAAAGAATCCTGACTTCAATCTGTATGCCTATACAGATAGTGATTATGGTGGTTGCAACATGACTGCAAAGTCTACATCTGGGGGATGTCAATTCCTTGGTGGAAGGGTTGTCTCATGGCAATGCAAGAAACAATCCTGTGTGTCTGCATCAACTGCTGAGGCTGAATACATTGCTGCTGCAAGTTGCTATGCTCAAGTGCTTTGGATTCAAAATCAAATGCTGGACTATGGATTTAACTTCAAGGAGATTCCCATTCACATAGACAACAATAGTGCTATCTTTATCACTGAGAACCCTGTGCAGCACTCAAGGACCAAACACATCAATATCGGGTATCATTTAATAAGAAATAACTATGAAAATAGATTAATTAAGCTAGTCAAAGTTCATACAGATGAACAATATGCTGATCTGTTTATAAAAGCTTTTGATGAACAGAGATTTAATTATCTAATATCAGCTATTGGGATGATTAACTTTGAGTAGATTTTTTCTTAAAAACTAATTCTACTTATTTCTTAAAATATGTGTGTCCTAAGTTGTCTAGTTCATCACTTTCATAAGCTCATGTTTTCTTTGGATAAAAAATCATTTTTGAAGATTTTCCTTACATTCTTGAAATTTTTCGATCCTTCGAAAGATATATTTTTATCTTCGGAAGAAAATCATGTCTTCAAAATAAATAACTGTCTAAGAAATTTTACCTTCGGAAGAGGTTTCAATCTATCTTCCGAAGCTTAAATACTTGTCTCAGACACTTATTTGTTTTCAAGGACTTTTTCCTTCCGAAGCAAAATTAACTCTCGGAAGCTTTGTTGTTTTATATACAAAGCATTCAAGTTTTTATTTCTCTTCCGAAGCAAAATTTTCAAGATTCTCAGGAAATTCTTCCGATGTCATTTTAACTTCGGAAGCTTTTCGAATTCCAAGGAAACTACTTTTTGAGCAAAAGTAAACTACTTTTTCAGAGGTGGGACCGACATTCGGATTTCAAAGTTTATCCTCTTTCATTATCTTTGGTTCAAATTCTTTTCACATAAATACCCAATGATTCCCCCTCTCCCTCACTATCTTCTTCAGTTCTACTATTCCTCAAACCTAATTCCCAAACCACCTTTGCTTTTTACCTTTCTTCATCCTTAAGCTTTTAAAATGGCCAACCTTAACCGCAGAAACAACCCAGATTTCTCCATGCAACTTCACAGGCAACACAACCAGGTTGCTCTGTTAAGCTCTGAGAAAGATGATAGTTTCTCAGAGATTTCTCCATTGATCCTACTCTCTATGAGGATCATCTGTTTGAATTTTGGAAGACCTGCCAAGAGGTCATCATGGATGAGGAGAAGGCACTGTCTGCCACAGTGCAAGGGAGGACAATCTTCATCACTCCGGCCATCATCAACACTCACTTGCAGCTGGATGATAAAGAAGGTGAGTTGTCCTTCCCAAAGGAAGCTGTCAATCATTCCTTTGAGCTGATGGGCTATGAGGGAGATTTCTCTGTAAAGACCTTCAGAAAAGGGAAGGTCTCATCCCAGTGGAAATACCTACTCCATGTGGTTATCCACAGCTTGTCAAACAACCATGGAAGGTGGGACCAGATTCCTGAAGATCTCTCCATAGTGCATGGAATGGTTCAAGGGGTCAAGTTCAGGTACTCTCAATTTGTCTATACAAACTTGCTTGCTAACTTGGACTCCTTAGAGTATTATATGTTTCCTAGATATGTTCAACACATTCTCAACTGTGAACTGGACTCACAGTTGAGGGAAACAAATAATATTCTTAAATTGGGACAGATGAAGCCCGACATCTTTAAAATCATGAAGAAACCAACTGTAGGCTTCTCAGGGGTAGAAACAACCCTTGTCCCCAAAATGTTAGAGCTCATTGCTCAAGGTGACAACCTAGAAACACAAGCTAGTGTTGAACCCACACCTTTTACCTCTCTACCACCAAAAAGGCCTCAAGTCACCCTTACCTACCAAAGAAAATCCAAACGAACCCCTGCTCAAGCTATTGAGTCTGTACAGGTCCCCATATACTCACCTATACAGGAGGAAGTGGACACTAGAGCTCCCACTTCCCTTGAGGAGCAAACGACTCCCATCTCTTCAACAATCAGGGCTGAGGTTCCTCATGCTCACCCTGATGAGATCACAAGCCCAACTGCCTTAAGCCTTCACTCTGAGTCTCAACACTCAAGTGAACAACATTTAGGGGACAGTTACCATCCCCAGCCTTTAGATCTAAATCAACCCATTCCCAACCTTTCCTTCTATACTAATGAAAGACTTAGGTTTCAGTGAGTACCATAAGTCTCTCTTATCTTGCCCTACTCAAAGAGAGATAAGTACTTCTGAGTCTCCACAGTCTAGCCCACATCAGTCATATATCACTGAGGTGGATACTTCTGAACCTGTTCAGGATATCCATATGGAAGAGGCTCTCACTTTTTCAAGTGATTACATTATTAAGACCTCAACCATAGCAACTCAGCCCATTGACATCTCAACTGAGAATGTCAATGAGCAGAGAAAATCCAACAGCCAAGAACCTGAAGCTGGTGGTGAGAGAGAGGACTTTGGTCCAATCATCTCATCCCCCAATGATTCTTCTGATGAAGAAGAGGGGAATCTGAGACTAAAGGTGCAAAAACTGTCAAAAACATGCTCCTATTTAGTCTCTAAGGTTAGTCACCTTGAATCTCAGGTGACTACCCTTCATAATAGGGTCAATGATCAGCAACTTGAGATATCTTATCTCAGGGAAAAACTAGCTGGGAGACCTTTAAGAAGAGTTCAACCAGGAACACAAGAACCTGTGAATGTGGTTGACCTAACCTCTAGCTCACCTATGCAAGAGGGTGATGCTACCAAAAAGGGGGAGAAAGTCATTACAGACACAGAACCTGGGAGTTCTTCCGAGAGTATGGACATTGAGGACTCACCATCCTCACTTGCAATTGTGCATACTCAGCAACTTTGTTGATGCATGTATGTCCCTAGATCATGAGTTGTAATGTAATAAATCTTGTATGTCTGATTATGATGTAATTGTATCAATTAATGAAATGATATGAATTGATTGTTACTTGTGATGTTTAATATTTCATTAATAAGTTGTGATTGAATTGATTGGGTTTATGAATGTTTGAATGATTACACATTATGTTATATTAATTAAAACATTCAAACTTAACTAAATGAAGTTCTCATGCGAATGGCCCATGCGAATGGACCACACGCATGAATAACTTCATACGATTGACTCACTCGCACGACTGAACCAGGAGACTGGATCAGTCGTATGATTGACACATAAGATTGGCTCAGTCGCACGACTGAACACTCAGTCGTGCGGATGAATCAACCGCATGGTTCAATCGCACGACTGAACCATACTTATGGCCCAGTCGCACGATTGAACAATACTAACCTATAAATAGACCCAATTCGTGGGAAAACGTAAGCATTCATCCCATTACGATTCCAGACGTACCCTAGCCGTCCAGAAGCCTCCCAAATCGTTCTCCAAGTTCACAGAACACATCAGATCGGTTCCTAATCGATTTCTGACGTTGATTTCAATTCTTGATTGATTCATCGTGTGTTCTCACTGATTGGATCGCCAATCAAATAGGATTCCGCACTATTTGAGTTGGTTTAACACGCAATCACTAGGTATTTCGTTCAAATACCAGGTCCTAACAAGTGGTATCAGAGCTTTGGCTCTTGATTTCGTGTTGATTCAATCAAGATTGCATAAAAGTTTGTGTTTTTGCACGAAAAACGCAATCTTTAGCATCAAAAGTGATCTTGGACGTTCCCTGCTCATCGAAGTTCAGTTTCTACGGACTTAGGCGATTTGGACTTGCGAAATTTCGAATTTTTACGGCTGAAACCCGTCAAACCTAGAAATTTTCGCAAAACAGCAGCTTCAGTCGCACGAGTGACCCATTCGCACGACTGGACCTAGTCGCACCTTCATTCGGCCGACTGAACCGTTCGTTCGCATAGCTCATACGCACCAGATTCATTCGCACGACTGAACCATTCGCCCTGTTCAGTCGCACGGTTGAACCAATCGCAGAGTTCATACGCACGATTAGACCATTCGCATCCTTCAGTCGCATCAGTTAAAGTTTATTCGATTAGATACTAAGTTTATTAGCCATGGAAGATCAGATGTCAGCCTTTACTGCTGGGAAGGACTCAAGAATTCAGAACCTGCTGTTGCTTGAGAGTGAGGTGGGTAATCACAATAAACCACCAAAGCTCTTGACTTTAGATGAGTTTCCCCACTGGAAACAACGTTTTGAGATCTACCTCAATGGAGTAGATCCTAATCTGTGGGAAGCTATAGAGGTCGGTTATAGTACACCGGTGGGAGCAGATGGAGTTAAGTTAACGTTAAGTGGGATGACCGACGCACAGAAAGTAAAGTACAATGCAGAGAAAAGGGTTTATGCATTGATCACTCAGTCTATCCCCAAAGACATATTCCACCAGTACTCAGAGAACAAGCAGTCCAAGAAACTGTGGGATGAGCTAGAGAAGAGATATGATGGGAATGCATCGTTGAAGGCAATCAAGGCAAAGGAGTTAAAGAAGGAATTCGATAACTTCTCATCGATTGGTAATGAGAGTTTAGATGAAGTCATAGACAGATTCTACCACTTGATGAGCGAGTTGCATACACATGGAGTGGAAACGACTATGGAAGAGAAAGTAAGCAACTTCGCAGACGGATTGCCTGATAAGTGGGCTTCATTCGTGTCTAATCTTAGACAGAATGGAATGCTTGTAAAGCTGGATATAAATGACTTCATTCTCAAGCTGCGTGAAGAAGCACTAAGGATGAAGTATAGACCACAGAAGTCTTCGTATACACAAAACCCAGCTTTATACAACGCCACGCCTCAAGCTAAGACATCTGGAGCACCTCTCCAGACAGCATTTGTGTCTAGCTCGTCAGGTCCTTCACATGCTTCTCCTTCTGGATCAGACACGTCAGGGTCGTCATGTACCCACTATATTGGATCAGAAGCAAGTGCTATCAAATTGAAGACCGAGAACCTCGGTAATGTGACCATAGAAGTAGCACGAGAGCATATGGATCTTCTAGCTGCAGTAGTTCATTCATATGATGGACTAGTTGCTGGGAAGATTGGAAACTGCCATCTGGCAGATGAGGACTACGAGCAGGTAGATGAAATGGAGCTTGAAAGAATGGATATAATGTGGGCCTTAGCTAGCGCTGTCCGAAGGGCGAAGAAGTTTGTTAAGAAGACAGGACAGAATTTGATAGCTACTAAGGACACTACATTTGGCTTTGACAAGAGCAAAGTGACCTGCTTCAACTGTGGAGAGAAGGGGCATTTCAAGAAAGAATGTGTCAAGCCAAAGAAGACGGGTAATGGGAACCCGTTCTCATCCTTTACTCGCCAAGACAAGCAAGCTTCCAGTTCTACTTCATCAAACAAGGACCCAAAAGCCTTGACTGCTCATGATGATGAAGGACAGGACTGGAGTTTTAGATTTGTCTCACCAGAATCTAACATTGCCAGTGTTGAAGATATTGATGATGATTCTGCGAGTGAAGGTGATCTAGCAGTTGAAATAGCGATGTCACACAGTGAAGAAACAACTGCAGCTGAGGTCAGTTACAAGCCAAAGGAGGAGACTTCCACGTCAAAAACAGAAAAGTCAGAATCACCAGAACCAGAGACGTCTGATGCTGCGTTGATGGCTAACTCTTCTGAAACTACACAGGTAAGTACAACTGACCAAATGTTTAATAATCATGCTTGTTCTAACTGTGATATGTTTAGGAATAGCATTGATGAAAAATTTGCTAGGTTATTAGATCACAATGATAACTTAGTAAAAGATTTACAACTATGCACTGAGGCCAATAGAGTTCTAAAACAAAATGAGCATAGTTATAAAGAAAAGATAGACCTATTGACAAAACAGCTTAGGGAAACCGAAGTAGTTGCCTTTAACCAAGCAAATGACATTAGGTACTATCTAAACTCCCTAGAGGACACTAAGAAGCAAAAGGCAGTTCTAGAAGTAGAAGTTAACTCCTTAAAACAGAAACTGCATAGTTGGACTAGTTCTTCACACATAGTTCAACACTTGGTGAAGAAAGGAATAATGGGGAGGGATTAGGCTACAAAGTGGTTCCACCACCACCTGAGACTTGATGAACACCAAGTCTAAACCAGTAAACAACAACCCCATCAAGGATCATGTGGTGACCACTCCTCTTGTTACTGATCCAGACACATCATGTTCATCTACTGAATCTGGACAGAAACAAAAGGAGGCCACTTCAAAGGCAAAGGGTAAATTGCCTTGTGTTAATCTGGAAAATGAATTTGAAAAAGTTAACTTAAAGTCAGGGTCAAACAGAGTCAAATCAGAACCTAAAAAGACTTCAAACGTAAATTTTTCACATGCTACAAGTCAAAAACCAGTTAACCAAAAAGTGGAACAAGTTAAACAGGTTAAAACAGTCAAATTTGTTAAACCAGAGAAAACATCAAACATGCAAGAGTCAAAACCTAAAGTGATTGATGTTACTAGAGTGTCACGCATTTCTCCACAAAGAAAGTCTACTCATAAAGTTGATAGCAGATCATGCTACAACTGTGGAGAATGTGGACACATTGCTTCCTATTGTCCTTTCTATCAGACACCTAGGAAGAAGATTGATCTTCAGGACTCTAGACCTAGGTCTTCTAAGAGGAGTTCTCTAACTCCACCTAGAAGATCTAGTGAACCTAAGGTCCAATCTGTAAGCCAGACGACTGTTTATCATAAACAGGCATTGCACAAATCTGGCTTATGGAAAGAGAAGTCATCCTGTGTGTCTGATACTGATGACAAGAAGGAATCTGAGCTACCCTCACCCTCTAAGGGTCAATGGGTAGAATTTATGATGTGTGATGCCTCTGGGAAACCCAAGACAGTAAAGGCTTGGGTTCCTAACCTAAACTAATACATTTACTTGATATGTGCAGGGTGTTCGGTATAGCGCTGAGACTAACACGTGGATTATAGACAGCGGAGCATCCAGGCACATGACAGGAAATAGAGCCCTTTTATCAAACGTCAAACAAATAAAAGGAGGGCATGTTTCCTTTGCAGGAAACAAGGGAGGATACATCACAGCACAGGGAGAAGTGGGAAATCAGAAAGTTAAGTTTGATAAGGTGAACTACGTTCAACAACTTCAGAATAACTTACTTTCTGTTTCCCAAATCTGCGATAAAGGATTTAAAGTCATCTTCGACAACAAGAAGTGTTACGTGCTGAAGAAAGACTATATGATCCCAGAGGACCAAGTTCTGATGACTGCTTCAAGATATAAGGACCTTTATGTCTTGGATCTGTCAACAGCTGCTCCAACGGATCATGAGGTGCAGTGCTTTCTATCTAAAGCTACTGAGAAGGACTCAATCTCCTGGCATAGGAGAATGGGACACATTAGTCAAAGGAAGATGAATCATTTGATTCAGAAGGATTTAGTAAGAGGAGTAAATGTCAAGAACTTCCAACTTCCTGACTTTTGTGTAGCTTGCAAGAAAGGCAAACAGACAAAGAAGTCTCATAAGGAGAAGAAAGTTCATTCAATAGAACTTCCTCTTGAACTTCTTCACATGGATCTGTTTGGTCCAGTCAGTACAAGGAGCATTGCAGGCGATTTGTACTGTTTTGTGGTCACTGATGACTACTCAAGGTTCACTTGGGTAATGTTTCTGAAATCCAAATCAGAAACATTTGAGTCATTCAAGGAATTAGTCACCACTCTGGAATCTCTCTACAAGCTAAAGGTTAGACAAGTACGCTCAGACAACGGGACAGAATTCAAGAATCAATGGATGGAGGCATACTGCAAGGAAAAGGGAATTGTTCATCAATTCACTTCAGCCTACACGCCTCAGATGAATGGTGTTGCTGAGAGGAAAAATAGAAGCTTGATAGAGACTGCACGGACTATGCTGGCTGACTCGAAACTGCCTATCCAATTCTGGAATGAGGCAGTAGCAAATGCATGTTATACACTGAATCGAGTCCTAATAGTCAAGCGCCACGGAAAGACATGTTATGAGCTACTACAAAGACGCAAACCGAATTTGGAGTATCTTGAACCTTTTGGCGCGCCGTGTACACTTCTGAAGAAGACACAAGAAGGAAAATTCAGCGAGAAGGCAGATGAAGGAATCTTTCTAGGATACAACATACCGAATAAGCGAGTTTACAATAACTCAACGGGTCTTGTAGAAGTGTGGTGTAATGTCGACGTTCAGAGATATACCACGCCACCTACAGGCAAAGGACCTGCCTACTTCTTCGATTATGATGGATTCTTCAAATCCTTCAACATACCTCTCTCTCCCTCGGATGATGAGTTAGCTACTAGGATGATGTATGATATTCTGAATACACCATCTAGCACACAGGGAGAATCATCTACTCAGTCAGGGGGAGTAGTCGACGACAGTGACTCCTCTTCTGAAGATGAAACTGAAGCAGATGACCAGAACAGTCAGGAGGAACAGGTTCCAGTTCCTGAAAGTCCACAAGCATCTACGAGTGATGCACCTTCGACTTCAGAACCTCAAACTCCAACTACCTCAGATGCAGAACAAAATGTTCATAATCTCGGTTCTGAGGTGGCTGTTCCAACTACTCCAGGATCACGACTAAACGTCTATCATCCCCTTGACAATGTTATTGGGGATGTCAGATCAGGAGTACAAACCCGAAATCAGTTATACTCAGCTGATTACGCCTCGGTTATGGAGAAAGGATACATTCATGATGGTGCTTATCGATGTTTTGTCTCGCAGGTTGAGCCAAAATATGTCAGTGAGGCACTAAATGATGAGGCGTGGGTGAGTGCCATGCAAGAAGAACTTCTGCAGTTTAAGAAGTTAGGTGTATGGACTCTGGTTGATAGACCTAAAGGTGCTAAAGTCATTGGCACTAAATGGGTACTAAAATGCAAGAAGGATGACCAAGGGGTCATTATCAGGAACAAAGCTCGACTGGTGGTTCAAGGTTTTCGCCAAGTCGAGGGAATTGACTATAATGAGGTGTTTGCACCCGTGGCAAGGATGGAAGCTATTCGTATCTTCCTTGCCTATGCATCGTACATGAAGATCAAAGTCTACCAATTAGATGTAAAGAGTGCATTCCTTCATGGGGAAATCAGGGAAACAGTCTATGTAAGTCAACCCGAGGGTTTTGAAGATCCTTATCATCGGGATAGAGTTTACAAGCTCGACAAAGCTTTATATGGGCTTCATCAAGCTCCTCGAGCTTGGTATGAGAAACTCTCAACTCATCTTGTGAAACACGGCTTTCGCAGGGGAGTAATTGACTGTACACTGTTTATTAAAGAAAAGGATGGCGACCTACTGCTTGTACAGATATATGTTGATGACATAATCTTCGGGTCAAAGAACGAAGAGTTATGTAAAGAGTTTGAAGCAGTAATGAAGAAAGAGTTTGAGATGAGTGCTATGGGGGAGATGAAGTTCTTTCTCGGGTTACAGGTGGATCAAACACCTAATGGAATCTTTCTACATCAGACCAAGTATGTAGGAGACATTCTCAGTCGCTTTGACATGGAGAATGCTTCTGCTGCTGGGACTCCACTTGCTACGAATCATGATATAGCACCTGATGAGAATGGAGATCTAGTAGATGCCACTATGTACCGAGGAATGATCGGATCCCTCATGTATCTCACTGCCTCAAGACCTGATATTATGTATGCTACATGTCTATGTTCAAGATATCAGGCTAAACCAAAGGTCAACCATCTGATCGGGGTCAAGAGGATTTTTCGTTATCTGAAGGGTACACCCACACTTGGATTGTGGTATCCTCATGATGATGACTTTGAGCTTACCGCGTATAGTGACTCGGATTACGGGGGCTGCAAGATGAACTACAAGTCTACATCAGCAGGGTGTCAATTCTTTGGGAGAAGATTAGTTACCTGGCAGTGTAAGAAGCAGACATCGGTTGCATTGTCAACCTGTGAAGCCGAATATGTTGCTGCTGCAAGTTGCTGTTCACAAATCATCTGGATTCAACAGCAAATGCGGGATTACGGTTTAAAATTCTCATCTACTCCTATTTTTGTTGATAACTCTGCTGCAATTGCAGTAACTAAAAATCCGGTCCAACATCCTAAGACCAAACACATCGGTATTAAATACCATTTCATAAGAGATTGCTTTGAAAAGAACTTAATTGATGTGGTTAAAATTAATACTGATTTTCAACGCGCTGACCTCTATACTAAAGCCTTTGATAAACCACGTTTTCAATATTTATTAGAGGTCAACGGCGTTAAAAAGAAAAGTGAGGTAATTCCTGATGATGAAAATGTGTAGTCCGATGTAGTTTAGTTAAATTTATTTTATTTAATTTGATTTGTCTATTTAATTTTATTTTTTATTTAAACTCATGTTATTTTGCTGTTTATTAAAATCCTAAAATAATTAAACCAGAAATGATTTTAGTATTTTAGGGGGAGAATATGTCAGCAAGTTAACATTAAAAAAAAAAAAAAAAAAAAAAGAGGGAGAAGGAGTAGCTAGCTGAAATAAGGTAGATTGTGTCTGTGATACTGATTCGATACCTTTGGAAAATGATAGTACACAGGAACAAATCAAGAGGGACTTTAAAATTTAAGTTTTGGAAAGATGCAAAAGTTCAAAGTATAAATCTGTGTAATCTAAGCAATACAAAAAGGGAAGATGATAGAAAACTGGCAACTCCTAAGGTGACACAAAGAAAGTAGACTTAGAGGCTGCTAGACCATATATGATATGTTGGTAGATTCAACACAATAGACAAATAGACCTGATTGGTGATCTCAAGATAAAACTAAGTTGTTCAACTGACTGTGGGCTTCCATCTTATCACTGGTTAACACAATTAACAATATTCCAATAAGGGGTAATGAGCAATTAAACGCCACAAATGTGTGCGGATGACCATAACTAGAGCAAAGCAAGAAAAAAATGAAAGACAAATGCAATAAAGCTAATGACTTATGTTGTTGGTGCATTTTGTGCAAAATAAAATAAGCTGCTCTAACAAGGAGATAGGTTGTGTGCCTCTCTGCTGTGCGATGGCACTGACCTGAGGATAAGCATAACCTAGATATTCTAGAATTCATTGTTGTTTGCCGCCTCTCTGCTGTGCGATGGCACTGACCTGAGGACAGGCTTCTCTTTGAAAGCTCTAAGAATAGTCTCTTCTTGTAATAATACCCGTAGACCGCTCAAAAGCTCCTGAGGAATGTTGATTACCATATAAGTGTGGGATCCACAAATGTTAGTTGAAATAATTAAACCTAAATAAGTCACCAGTCTGTGTCAAAAGTCTGTGTATGGATTTAAGTGGACAAACATACTGACAATCATTGTGGCTACATTCTCAAAGGTTCAAATCAATGTGAAAATCTAAGAGTTTCAGTATGATTTCCTTATGTTGCTAACGACTCTGGATGAACACCGAGAACTTGAGCATCAAAAGGTTTAATAACTAGTCCCAAATGATTTGAATTGCCTGTATGATTCCAAAAATCGAATTGGTCCAGATATGATCAATCTAAGTTGAAGCTATCTATTCCCGAACCAAATCCCGTAGATATCAATCTCTGGATTTATCTCTCACAAAAAGCCAAAAATATGTCTTTTTATGTAATCAGTTTAAAGTCTTAAATTAGTTAGTCGTTTTAATTTTAATTTTAGTCAAGTGTCGGACTACATCAGGAAAATCAGAAGGAATCAACTCACTAAAAGGGTCATGTCTGAGATGACCATATGTGCTTTGAAAGGTTAAATTAGTCACGTCTGAGGTGACAAAGTGTTTTGGAAGGGTCACGTCTGAGGTGACCAAAGTGGTTAAAAGGATCACGTCTGAGGTGATCAAAGTGTTTTCAAAATAAAAGGATCATGTCTGAGATGATCAAAGGCTCATAATGTTAATTTAATTAATCTAAAAGAGTTTAAAAGTAAATTGGTAAAAATGGCAGAAAATTAACTAAGTATGACCCATTCGCACGAATGGACCATACGTATGGGCTAACCATACGAATGAAGTCCATTCGCACGAATGAACTATGAGTATGGACCATCCAACCGAATGGACCATACGATTAGTCCAGTCGGAGGATTAAGTGCGAACGAGTGAGTCAGTCGCACGACTGAACTTCAGTCGGACGACTGGAGAAGGGCGACTGACCCAATCGCACGACTGAGTCCCACTCGCACGACTGAAAGGTGCGTATGAACTCAGTCGCACGATTGGATCTAGGGTTGGTATAAATAGAGGTGGAGTCGGTCGCAGAGACTCATCACCCTCAAATCGCCTCTAAATCGCACTCCCTACCGTTACTCTGCCAAAATTTGATTTGCCTTAGTTTTATCGTTGATTGTGTGTTACTGACGTTCGCTAATCATCATACAGGTATTTTGAAGTCTTCTCTCATCAAAAACAGAAAGATTGGAACCCTAATTGGGTTGTTCGACTGTGAAATGTGAACCGAGACAAGAAAACCCTAATTACCTATTTAAACCAAGCAAAATGTTAAAATTAAGTTAAATAGGTTATTAGTAACGAGAATGCGACTCTAATGAACCGGTTAATTGATTTAAAAGACTGAGTTTGTGAAGTTTCGAACGATTGACGACTGAACACCTGAGACATACGACTGGACAAGCGGATGAACTTCAGTCGCACGACTGAAGGGAGCGATTCACTTAACCGCACGACTGAACTATGCGAATGAGACTCAGTCGCACGACTGGGTAACCGCATAAGAGTACATGCGCATGAGTCCAGTCGCACACTCAGTCGTGCGCATGAGGTCATTCGCACGTCTGAACCTCAATCGCACGATTCAGTCGCACGACTGTCTTCAGTCGTACAACCTCAATCGCATGACAGATAGTTTTATTCAAAGTCTAAGTGTTGCATTATACTCTTAGCCAACGGAACTAACGTTTATATTGTTATGTGTTACAGATGGCGAGTCGATGGAACATGAGCACCAAGCACAACATATGTGCTCATCTGGATTTGACATCCAGGAACGCAGCTGACTTCGCAGGCATTATTACATTTCTGCAGAGATCCAGGATCGCTCATGCTATATCTACTCCATGCACACCATACAGATCAGTGCAGCAGGCCTTCTGGGAAGGCGCGTCTGTAGATAGATCCACTGAGCCTCATTGCATCAGGAGCTCGATTTTTGGTGAGGCGATCACTATATCAGAGGAGGATCTGAGGATTGTACTACAGTTTGGGGATGATGCGGATTGTCCTACTCGTCTACACCCCCTCACTGTTAGAGGATGTTTCATGAGAGCCAAGTACTCTGGGGACATCAATGCTGGGGTACTCAACAAGAGTAACCTCTGTCCCCAGTTTAAGTACCTTGCGCACGTGCTGCTAAAGTGTATAGCATCCAGGAAGGGAGGTTTTGATGAGCTTTCCGACCAGATCCAGAACGCGTATGCTGCGTTGGTGCTGAACCACCCGTTCAGCTTCTCCAAGATGATATTCACCTACCTGGTGGAGAACATCGAGGGGAAAGGGAAGGAAGGCTTCTGTATGTACCCCAGATTTATACAGATGATCATTGACCAGAAGCTTCCCTCCCTGCCGAAGGAGAAGGAGGATGTTGTTGTTCTTGAGGTTATGGACGACACTACACTCGGCCGGATGAAGGTATACAGGGGGAAGCAGGTGAAGCCCCCTGTCAGGAGGTTGTTTGGGCATTGGCCCGTGCTGATTATGTGGCGCCAGCCAAGAGAAAGTGGCGCCACGATGACAGTGATTCGGATGTTGAGCATATTGCCATACCAGATACTGACTCTGATGATGATGATAGCGGCGACGCCGGGGATGATATGCCTGCTCCATCTAGAGGCACTGATTCAGACGTTATTCCCCCGGGGTCAGCCACTGCCGGAGAGGTCGCTGAGATGGCCGTTTCCATCAAGAGTTTGTGGCTGGTGATCTAGAGGAGGAGGAGTCAGATGAGGAGCCCCTCACCAGGACTGTGGGAAGTAAAGTTGTTCCCACAGACCACGGGCTTAGGGTGGTTGGTGAACACCCTCAGGACTCCTCAGAGAGAGAGACTGACCCGAACTATGTTCCGGGCTCAGTGGGCAGAGCTGCAGGGGGAGCATCCACTTCCACCGGGACTAGGAGGAAGCGGATGGCTCAACCCCATGGTTTGAAGAAGAAGAAGCGTCGCCTGACCTTCGTCACTACTGCTGCCACTACTTCCGCCACCACAGCTACCACTACCACCACTACTGACTTACCACCCATCACCACAGCCACCACATTCACTACTCCCACTACCACATCCACCACCTTACCTACCACCACCGTATCCTTCCCATCCACCACTAGACCATTCACTCCTACATCACCAGCATCAGCCCACCGACCCATATTCACCACTGCCACTGCCACCACCACCACACATCATGCTGGACCCTCAGCCCAACCACCACATGTCTATGGATCTACTCTACCTCACATCGGGGTAGAGGAGCAGCTCTCAGCGCTTAACCGTATGGTGATGCGTCTGCTTGCTGCAGATGAGGAGAAGGCGGCGCAGATCCGCCAGCTGACCGACCTGACTGCTGCCCAGTCTCAGCAATTGGCAGAGCAGGCTCGGGTGATCGACCAGCAGAGAGTCGAGGTGTCCCAACTCCAGGACATGCAGGCTCAGTCCGTCAAACGTATAGAGGAGTTGGAGACGACCAATAAGACTATTATGCTGAGGCTAAAGAGGTCGAAGGATGAGCCCCTGAAGCTAAAGGAAGGTGACGGGGATGATGGAGATGATGATGATGAAGATGATGATGATGATGAGGAAGATGATGATGATGAGGAGACTGAAGAAGACAGGACAGAAGGACGTGATGATGATGACGAAGCAGAAGGAGGGGATGCGGCTGCATCGGCCTCTGCTTCAGGTCAAGAGCGGAGATCTAAGCATCGACAGGACCAGTCATCCACTACTTCTGCTCCTCCGAGCGACACGCCCCATATTCAAGACAAAAGTACTGATTAGATGTCTTATGTATTTATTTATTTTGTACTTGAATCATGTAATGAAAAACAAGTGTATTAAATGTTTATATATTAAGTTAATATAAGTCTGTTTGATTAATTACTAATGGTTTATGTGTTGAATGTGTATATCAAACAGATCCAAACTTTCAAAGGGATGAGTTTGACTTTGCTCCCCTTCAAATGGTCAAGACTCAATTAACCATGATTCTTGACCTACAAGGGATAGTGAGACGGTCTGTGAGTTATACCCCTGAAGAAGGGGAAATAATTCATGACCTGTCTGATGAGCAACTGGCAGAGATGTTCAGACTCAATCCCAATGAAATAGTCAAGGACGCTCCAACAGTTGATTCAACCAGTGATGAGGAACTTAATGACATTGATGAAGTTGAGGTTGAAGACATTACTGCAGAAGAGTACCCTCAGTATGCTGACGCCGAGGGAAATGTGGTCCCCAATTTGGGTGAATCCCTAGTCAGTGATACGTTTGAGGTACTAAACAAGATGGAGCAGGAAACTGAAAAGACTGAAGGAACAGCCCAAGCCTCCAACGATGATGTAGATATTCGCAAGGCTGAGTGGGCTGCCTGTTTTGAAGAAGTAAGAGCCCAGCGTGCTGCACCAAAGAGAGATGCCTACACCAAGCTCTACAGAGTCAAGAAACACCATAAGGTGTCAGGCAGGATTATCTCATGGGCTTATTTTGATGACCTTAACACTTATGCAGTTAAGAGGGAGCAGGGCATTGAGTACTTCAGGTTTCCACATGATCTGAAGACTCTACCTAGTTTTGAGCTCAACCAGCTGGCTAAACTAAAGCTGCTGTATGCTGACCCAAGAAAGATGTCAGGCTGGTTTGAGGCTGCCCTGAAGAAGGAGTACCACACCCGATGGGTTAACTTCAGACCACAACAGCCTACGAGGTATATAAGAAGGTCTGAGGTTGATGCCATTACGGGCAAACCAAAGATTGTGCTGAAGTGGAGTCCCCCGCGTACTATGTCGAGAATCCCTCTCAGGGAAATGACGCAGGACTTCACTCCACACTTCAAATGGTGGTACTATGATTGGAGAACCGCTGAAGCTGTCATAGTGTTGAATAAAGAGGGCCAAATGGATACTATCAGGGTATTTGACCCGATGTGGCTAACCAACTTGTCTGCTAATGATGTCTACACATTATACAAGTGGCCACTGTTCTATGACACACAAGACATTGTACAAGCCCTCCAGTTCCAAAATGTTATACGACTTTGCTTTGCGTTTGAGATACACGCAGGAGTAACTAAAGAGGAGAAGTACAAGAAATATAAGGAGGTGATGCAGAAGACAAGAGATTAGATAGATCTAGGTCCAAGGGGGAGTTTGTTGATGCATGTATGTCCCTAGATCATGAGTTGTAATGTAATAAATCTTGTCTGTCTGATTATGATGTAATTGTATCAATTAATGAAATGATATGAATTGATTGTTACTTGTGATGTTTAATATTTCATTAATAAGTTGTGATTGAATTGATTGGGTTTATGAATGTTTGAATGATTGCACATTATGTTATATTAATTAAAACATTCAAACTTAACTAAATGAAGTTCTCATGCGAATGGCCCATGCGAATGGACCACACGCATGAATAACTTCATACGATTGACTCACTCGCACGACTGAACCAGGAGACTGGATCAGTCGTATGATTGACACATAAGATTGGCTCAGTCGCACGACTGAACACTCAGTCGTGCGGATGAATCAAGCGCATGGTTCAATCGCACGACTGAACCATACTTATGGCCCAGTCGCACGATTGAACAATACTAACCTATAAATAGACCCGATTCGTGGGAAAACGTAAGCATTCATCCCATTACGATTCCAGACGTACCCTAGCCGTCCAGAAGCCTCCCAAATCGTTCTCCAAGTTCACAGAACACATCAGATCGGTTCCTAATCGATTTCTGACATTGATTTCAATTCTTGATTGATTCATCGTGTGTTCTCACTGATTGGATCGCCAATCAAATAGGATTCCGCACTATTTGAGTTGGTTTAACACGCAATCACTAGGTATTTCGTTCAAATACCAGGTCCTAACAAACTTCCTCAAGTTCACATTAATGTGGACTCTATAGACTCTATCATCAGGAGTCTCTTTGAGGAAGGTATACCAAGGGCTATGTCATCCCCACCTCAAAAAACTTCAAACTACATCATTAGGTGGAGGTATGATGCTGATAGAAGAGCCCTTATTCTTCACAGAGTTCAAGGGCAACAAGAAGTATTTTATTTTCAAACCTTAAACTACTATGAAGATCTTGATCTGGTCAACATGCCACTTGTCAATCCAAGCAAATCAAGACAAGCTGACAGGTTGGAACTCAGAATTCAAGATAGAATTACTAAAGAGTTCAACTTAAGAAGGAGACAAAGGCAATCAGGTAATGTCATTGGTCAACTGGATGCTGAAGCAGACCCTGAGATTAGCTTCAAAGGGAAAACCGTGGCTGAAGGCCCAATGATAGAGCCTGAGAGCCCTGTCACACCAACAACTGCTTCAGAAATTCATTCCCTAAGTGAAACACCTACTGGTGAAGGTGTCTCACAACCTCTCTCTGGCCAGAGCGTGGATGCTACACCAAGCAATAAAGGCCAAACCTCTATCCACCCTGAGTCACAAAGATCTGTAGGTGACAAAGGGAAAAGGATTTTGACTCCTGAGGAAATTGAGGAGGAGGAGAGAGAGATAAAGAGGAAGCTAAGGTGAGAAAGTTCCTCTGGGTCTTCAGGTTTTATGCAAGCTGCAATCAGGGCTGCCCCCAGACCAAACACTCAAGATGATGAGTTGAGGGCAGTCAGGATTACTTACCTGCAGACCAGAAACTATGACATAGATGAAATTATATCTCTCCCCTTGGATGACATGGAAGTGTCAAGAGAGATGAAAGAAAAAGAGGATGCAAGGCTACTTCTTCAATTCAAAGAAGAGAAGAGACAGAAAAGACTATACAAGCATGCTCCAACTCTCTCCCCAGTTCAAGAAAGCCCTGTGCAGGAGACTATGACATCTACACAAGAACCTTAGGTAGATAAAGAAACAGACAGACAAAACATGATCAACTACCTGAGTGCCACAGGTCTCTACCAGGCATCTGCACTTCTTCCCTTGTCCTTTGAGTAGAATGAGTTAGAGTATCTCAAACAGCTTGAACCTCAAGTGCTCAAAGAACAAAAAGCTACAAAGAGAAAGATGAGGTAAGAGGCTGCAAAGTCAAGAGTCATCATCCAAAACAGTATGAAGAAGTCTGCTGACAGACAAAGGATGATGAGCTTCTTGAAGCTATATGGATTCTCCGGAAGGAGACTTGGCCCTATGTCTCTATCCATAATGGATGAGCATATCAGGGTAATCAAGCAGAAGATCAAGAGTGGAGAGCTGATTGACTTACACTCTCCTCCAAGTCAAATCCCACCTGAAGTGGAGGTTAAGGTTGAACAAACTGAAACAACACAACCCGGACCTCCTGCTGAGCCTCAGCAAGCTTCATCTTTTGATCCATAATGGATGAGCATATCAGGGTAATCAAGCAGAAGATCAAGAGTGGAGAGCTGATTGACTTACACTCTCCTCCAAGTCAAATCCCACCTAAAGTGAAGGTTAAGGTTGAACAAACTGAAACAACACAACCCGGACCTCATGCTGAGCCTCAGCAAGCTTCATCTTCTGATCCACAGCAGGGTCAAACTCCCTCTCCTTCTGAACCTGTGAGGGAGGAACACCCAACTGAGAAAGACAAGGATGATCAACAAGGTGCTACAGACCAGTTTTCTCAGTTAAAGTCTTCTAAGAGGAAGAAGAGGATGGCTTCTAAACCAAAGTCTAAGAAGAAGAAGCCTAAATCATCTACCTCCACATCTCAGGCTAAGTCAGATCAACCTGAGGAAGTGAATGAAGAGGCAGCCCAATTAACTCCAATTCAAGTGGCTCCTCTTGCAGCTGAGACACCCATCTTATCCTGGACCTTCACTACTAATCCAGAGAGATGGCATGTGATCAGAGATCAAGGTGTTGAGAATGTCTATACATGGCAAGACATAATCAACTTACCTCTGCATGATCTCTTTGAGATGAGAAGATACTATGAGAGTCTGAATGATCCTGACCATCTAATGAAGAAGGGTATGGTCATTATTGTGCTGAAGACTACAAACATCTAAAGATCTTCTAAATGTTTTGGTAGCATCAGCCTAGGGGGAGTTTGTAAGGATTCTTATAAATCTGATGCAACACAAAACATCCAAAGTCTCTCTGCAAGCATGCACTAAAGAACTGAAGTAGAAATGCTTCGGAAGTTTTACACCATGCACTAGAAATATTCTAAGTGTAAAATCTTCCGAAGCCAAGACCAATATCTTCCGAAGCCAAAAGTGAAGTCTTCCGAAGCTTCAAAGACAAAGTCTTCCGAAGTCAAATAGTGAAGACAGATTTCTTCCAAAGACTTTTAGAGATATGCCTTTATCTGATGTACTTTACCATAAAGCTAGACCACCTTTCCGCTGCAACTCTGTAAAGTCACCAACTTACATGAGTTGGTGAAAGGTCCATGCTTTTGGTAACTGTACATTGAGGTCTTGAGTCCATGCTTTCTACTTTATGTACTTTTATCCTTTTTGTAATATATTAGGATGTGAGCTATGGCATGTCATAGTCACAAGTCAAAAGCCAGATATGCCTTTTGATTCTACAATTGATTTTGTTTGCGTCTAGTCAATTGTATCGAGCTGGCTTTCAAAGTATAGCTGGCTGTAGGTTGTAGTATAAGTATTCCATGTTCTTGTATCTTTTTTTATGCTTTGTAACACTTGTAATAGAACTTGAGAAAGCAATATACTGCATCCTTGAAACCCAACCTCTTGTGTTCTCTTGTTCTGTCTCTTACTCATTACTTGTGTTCTTAGTATCATACTTGTGGTTAATCCAGTTTACTGTTTGATTAAAGTTTGGTTAATCTCCTCTTTGTGTTGTTGTGTTGTAAGTGACCACCCTTCACCGGTCCTGCATAGACACACCTTCCACTTTCACCTGCCCAGCATTCACCACATCCCTTATGAAGTGTAACTTCACATTATATGCTTTGTTCTCTCATGAAACATGCTATTCTTTGACAATTGGACTGCACCCTGGTTATCACAATACACCACTGAGTCTGCAACTTTGATTCCTAACTCAGAAACAAAACCATGCAACCACATAGCTTCCTTGACTCCCTCAGTCAATGTTATGTACTCAGCCTCTGTTGTAGATAATGCCACTCATGCTGCAACTGAGCTTTCCAACTTACTAAGTTACCCAGCACTTGAAATGCATACCCTGTAATAGATCTACCTCTATCCAGGTCCTTGGCAACATCTCAATCAACATAACCAACAATCCTCTCATTCTTCCCATATCCATGACACACAAACACTAAACCATAGTGCTTAGTTCCCCTGAGATGCCTCAAGATCCACCTCACAGCAACCCAATGAGCTTTACGCGGATTTGACAAATATCTACTGACTAAACTCACAACATACCCAATATCTGGCCTTGTACAAACCATCAAGTACATCAAGCTCCCAACAACATTGGCATAAGGTACCTTCTCCATATATCTAACTTCAGCATCTGACTTAGGACAATCAGAGCTTGAGAGTTTAATATGAGCACCTATAGGAACAGTTACTGACTTCACATCATCCATCCTATAGTTACTTAGTACCTTCTCCAAGTAAGACCTTTGAGACAACTTCAACACCTTGTGTTCCCTATCTCTCTTGATCTCCATGCCCAATATATTCTTGGCTTCATCCAGATCTTTCATCTCAAATTCTGACATCAACATCTTCTTAGTAGCTTCAACTTCTTCCAAGTCAGGACAAGCCACTAACATGTCATCAACATACAGCAACAAATATACAAATTTATTCACACTGTATTCCTTAAAGTACACACAACTATCATAGCTGCTCCGGTTAAAGCCATTAGTCACCATATGTTCATCAAACCGCTTATTCCACTGCCTAGGAGATTGCTTCAGACCATACAAAGACTTCTTAAGTAGGCAAACTTTTTCTTCCTGCCCCTTAACCTCAAACCCCTCTGGCTGCTTCATATAGATGGTTTCATCTAACTTTCCATGCAAAAATGCAGTTTTCACATCCAACTGATGTAACTCCATATCCATAGAAGCAGTCAACGACAGCATAACCCTGATGGATGAATGTTTCACCACAGGAGAGAATATCTCATTATAATCTACCCCTGGCTTCTGTGTAAACCCCTTAGCTACTAATCTAGCCTTGTACCTAGGAGGTTCACCTTCAGAAATCCCATCTTTCAGTTTGAACAACCACTTACATGACACAGGCTTATGACCCTCAGGTTTATCAACCAGCTCCCATGTACCATTCTTATAAAGAGATTCCATCTCTTCCTCCATGGCCTTACACCATTTTGAACTTTCTTTCACAGAAATTGCCTCAGAGTATGACAATGGTTCATAGATGCTTTCTTCTTCCGCAGCAACAAAGGCTAATGCTGACAAATCCATCCCCTCTCTATACCTGAGTGGAGGAACCACTTGTCTCCTCTGCCTATCCCTAGCCAACTGGTAATCATCCATACCATCTCCCTGGCTATCAGAGGTACCTTGATCAACACCTTGATCATTCACACCTTGCTGCTCCACCTCAATCTGAACCCCACTCTAATCTTCAACCTTTGACTTTCCTTTTTCTTTAATGTCTTTATACATCACATTCTCTTGAAAAATTACATCCCTGCTCACTATCACCTTAGGTCTGTCCCCTTCTAGCCTCCATAATCTATACCCTTTTACTCCTTTAGGGTAGCCTAGAAATACACACTTGCAGGCCCTAGGTTCCAACTTCCCTTGGCTAAAATGAGCATAAGCCAAAGATCCAAACACCTTTAGTCCCCCATAGTCATCCTTTCTTCCTGACCATGCCTCCATAGGTGTCTTCATGTCTAATGCTGCTGATGGAGATCTATTGAGCAAATAAGCTGCAGTTGTCACAGCTTCAGCCCAGAACATCTTAAGTAACCCTGAACTAGCCAACATACACCTTACTTTCTCAAGCAAAGTCCTATTCATCCTTTCAGCCAATCCATTCTGCTGTGGATTACCTGGCACAATTCTATATCTTGCAATACCATGAGTCTTACAATACTGATTAAACTCATGATTACAAAACTCTAACCCATTATCAGTTCTTAGCTTCTTGACCTTTCTTTCAGTTTGAGTTTCCACAAGGACTTTCCATTCCTTGAACTTACTTAAAGCATCACTCTTATTCTTCAAGATAACCACCCAAACTCTTCTTGAAAAATCATCAAAGACATAAAGTATCTAGCACCACCCAAAGAATCAACCTTAGCAGAACCCCATAAATCTGAATGAATGTAATCCAACACCCATGTTGTAATATGTTTAGCCCTTGTAAACTTTACCCTCTTGTGTTTCCCAAGAATACAAGTTTCACAAAAACCAAAATCACAACTCTTCAACTCAGTTATTACCTGTTGCTTCTGCAACTCCACCAGTCCCTGATGACTGATATGACCAAGCCTCTTGTGCCACAACATAGCCTTTGAACTACAATCACTTAAGGCAGTTGCCACCTGAGATTCTACTACACCAGTACTATCTAGAACATAGTCATTATTCTCCCTTCTATTACCAGATAATACCACCATTGATCCCTTAATCACCTTAGCCTTACCATCTTTAAGACTAACATGGTAACCAGAACTATCCAACAGCCCTAAAGACAATAAACTTCTTTTAAAACTAGAAATATACCTTACATCATGAAGATCTACTTCCATTCCACTCTTCATCTTTAGAGTCACTACACCATGACCCACAATCTTGCAAGGTCTATCATCCCCTAGCTTCACTGATCCAAGATCTTCAAACTTCAGATCTTTAAAGAACTCCTTCACCGGTGTCATATGGTATGAGCACCCTGAATCCATCACCCACTCATCCTCTTTTCCACTGCTTGTAACAACCAACACATCTGCACTCTCATACCCATCAGATGAGTCATCTTGAGCATTGTGTCCTAAATGAGACTTTGACCCACTTGATTCACCCTTCTTTCTTTTCCAGTTAGGACAATCTTTCTTGAAGTGCTTTTCTGACCCACACACATAACACCTCCTCTTAGACTTGGATCTTGACGTTGAGACGTTTCTTGGTTTGAAGTTCCTTGTTTCAGATCTACCCCTGACCACCAAGCCCTCTCCACCATCTTCCTTATAATAAGTTCTCTTCTTCAATTCCTTTAAATTGAGAGCTGCCAGCACTTCTTCCATGGAAAGAGTATCCCTACCATACATCAACGTATCCACAAAGTGCTCATAGGAAGATGGCAAAGATGTCACGAATATGATTGCTCGGTCTTCATCCTCCAACACAACTTTGATGTTCTCAAGATCTAACACCAATTTATTGAATTCATCAGTATGATCTTCAATTGACTTCCCAGGAGCCATTTGGAATGTGTACAACCGTTTCTTGAGATACAGCCTATTCGCAAGAGACTTCGTCATGTACAGACTTTCCAATTTTAACCAGACCCCTACAGCCGACTTCTCCTTCGATACCTCTCTGAGTACTCGATCCCTCAAGTTCAAGATGATTGAACTGTGTGCCTGTTCTAGCATCTCATTCTTCTCCTTGTCTGACAGCGTATCCGGCAACTTGGATTCTCCAGCCAAGGCATCTACCACTCGTTGGTGAACGAGCAATGCCCTCATCTTTAACCGCCACAACCCAAATTCGTTCTTCCATTCGAATTTCTCAACCTCAAACTTTGTTGACACCATAGTTGCCGCCGATCGATCTTTAATTAAATCTTGATTCTCAATTAGCCACTAACCAGGCTCTGATACCAATTGTTGAAACTAATTGAGAATATGAACACGGAATTTGAACGATACAATAAAGATGACACAAGAAAGAATAAATGTGAACAAGAGCTTTCAAATGATTACTATAATTGGAATGATTTCGGATCAGATCCCACCGATTACATTAGATCCTTATTTATAGCGCTTAACTAACTATAACTACCACACTCAACAACTATTGAGAAATTACAATAAGAACCCTATACTATAACTTCTGAACGGAAATAACCCTTCGGAAGTTATCCTTCGGAAGATAACCAAAGGAAACATCAAATTCCTTCCGAAGCAAACATAACCTTTGGAAGATATCACCTAAGCTTCAGAAGAATCATGCTAAGCTTCGGAAGTATACCCAAACTTCGGAAGAACACTTGTTTTGGCTTTTATACTTCACACTAGGATTTTGAGATGTTTCAATCTTGTGTCGGGTCTTAAGATCAACTTAAAATAAAAGTAAGTTGTTTGGTGTGGGATTAAGTCCGACATTGATCTCAAGATTAACACAAATCCTAAATTGTCAAGTTCATTTGTTTCCTTTCGTTTATCTTGGTGTCCCAACTGGTTAAAACATGAACTTAATTAGAAATTTGAGAAGGTGGTAGAAAAAGTTACAAAGCGATTATCCAAGTGGAAGGAGAAATCAATTTCAATGGGCGGGAGAGTCACTTTGGCCAAATAATTTATAGGTACTTGTAAGATGGTAAAAAACTGAATGAATTATTACTGAATATTGCAATAAAATATATAGAAAACGAAATGCAAACCTTAAATACCTAATTGGCCCATAGGCTTATACTAACCCTAATATCTGATACTCCCTTGCAGTCGTAGCAGAAGTAAACCAGATGCTAAGACTGGAAAAAAACATAAAACTAATAAGACTATAAACATGTTTCGATCAACTCGAATATATCAAATCCATATTGTTCTTGATCTTGTCATCCATATTTTATTTGATTGTACTATCATATTTTGGTTGATTGTGTCATCTATAGTTTTCAACCAAAAAAATACACAACAAGGGATCATTGTCCTGGTAGTCAAAAGTAGGTGGTTGTGGGCTGAATTTGACATAGCTGGCTTGTAAAGCAATTAATTTCCAAAGAAATATCACAAGTTTTGCTAGGATACGAGTATGACGCTGTCTGTATGATCCATAGATCAAGAGATGAGATACGTGGATCTAAAAAGAAAAACAAAACATGACTGGTGACCGAGTTCAGACGACGGCCTTTTGGATCCATAGTTCAAGAGACGAGATCTGAGATCTAAGAAATAAAGAAAAAAAATCAAGGTTTGTGACTGTGGTCAGTCGATGGTCTCTAAGATGGTAAAATGCTAAATGAATTATTACTGAATATTATGATACAATGTATAGAAAACGAATGCAAACCCTTAAATACCTAATGAGTCTATTGGCTTATACTAATAACCCTAATATCCAATAATACTATCCCTTCATATCATCTTTCTTTGTTCTGTAACCCCTTACAAGTCATTCGATCACAATGGCGAAGGTTCTGTTGGGGGTCATCTTCATCAAATCATAAAATATCATAGGTAGCATGGAACAAAATGTTAGCTTCAAAAGAACAAGGTGGAATCGGTATTGGATCGATTCAAGCATCTAACTACGCTCTTCTGATAAAATGGTTATGGCAACTCAACTCAAACAAAAAACCAATGTGGGAAGGGTAATATATGCAATTCTTTGATCAATGTGTAAGTTTGGTGTGTTGGGAGGGCTCGAGCAAGGGTGCGGTAGGGGATAATATATGTTGTATGGTAAATGATTCTTTTCATTCGTGTATGTTTCGTTCGGGTAGGGTGAGTTTTTTTTCCGGGTTCAATACGTCTAAAAAATGAAGAGAAGAAAATAAATCATCCTCGTATGAATATGAGATAGCTATGAAGATCATTTGGCAAGGATTTTAATAATTAGATAGCAACAGAGGAGTATATTTACTGGCAGATTTCTCTCACCTCTACTTCTCTATTAAAGGAGCAAATTAAAAATAGATATGGGTGAAGGAGTGGATAAAATAAAGATGGGTGATCAAGGATGAAATTCTCATTCAATACTCCATATATTTTTTTCTTTATTGCATATAAATTTGGAGGTGTAACTACTTTCTATTTAAACTGGTTAATGTATCGATCTTTCCTAGCCTCTCGTTAGATTTATAATAATAAGTTGCAACGGCTCTCCAGAAAATAAAAATAAAAAATAAAAAACTTAAGAACAAAAGATTTTCTTGAAACAATTTCGAAAATAAGCTTTGGCAAATATGATTTTGCAACCATTAAGATCTTAACAAGTAATATTGTCTAAATAGTCACACATTATAACAATTAGTTTAAAAGAGAAGTTGAGCTAACACTAACGATCTATGTTCATTTTTATGCAAGAATTCTTGTTAACTAGCCTACAAAGAAAAATAAACCAACCTTAAAACTCTAATCAACTGGCGAGGAACATTTTTTTTCACATTTTATTACCACCAGGCTAGAAGCTATTTAATACTAAAAGTTTGCTGGGATAATTATACGAAATAGTAATCAAGATTTAAGATTCTTATAATCAGATCACTCATAAATTTATTTGTCTCAGTCAGGTTGCTCGTAATTTTTTTGGTCTCAATCAGGTCACTTGTAATTTTTTTTGTTCCAATCGGTAACTAAAGTTTCAGAATTGTTATAATTAGATCACTCATAAATTATAAAAAGTATTTTAAAAAAACTAAAATATATAAAATATTAACAATATTTATAAAGAATCGAATCATTTTAAAAATTTTGCGAATTATTTAAAAATTTTGAAAAAATATGAGTGATTTAATTGGAACATTCATAAAACTTTAGTGACCTGATTGTAACAAATAAAAATATCAGTAACCTGATTGGAACATATAAAAATATGAATGACTTGATTGAAACACTTTAATGTGTTTACTATCGTATCAAGTTTTCCCAATGTTTGTTATACAACATGTCAGTTCAAGTATATATCCTTCTCCAACATAGAAACCTGCAAGTTAAGAAGTGAAAGTTTTGGTCAAAACTTGGTTATTTCAACATTTATTTCAAAACTTGGTTACATTGCGAATAACTAATGTTTCTATTTCAGCATACTAACAAAAGCAATCATAATATATGTATGTTGTTTTGTATTATATGCAATTAGCTTCTTTATAAAAAGTAGTATTACATCTTAATACAATCATTTCAAACAAATTTCCTTAGGTTTTAAAATATCAAAACATAATATTTACAAATCTCTCTACTATTATGTGTACATTTAAAAAATTGTTAGGCATTCATTTTATAAAATATTAAAATTGGTATGACCATAGCATTGGGTGGTCTCATTTTCATGTACGCATATGATAAACAAAGCACATTATAGTATATATTAAACTACTAGGTCGGTGACTACAGTAATCATTTCTGATTTTATACATTGGCCACCAGATTCCATTTATATACAGAATAGCCCCTACTGTTGCAACCAGTAGATCTTCTTTGGTTGTTAGTGACTTGCTGGAGTGTCACAGTGGTGGTGATGGAAGGGTGGGTAGGGTTCTTCATAAAAAGCCTCACACGTGTTCGTGCAAGCACCACTCTTCGACTCCGACTTGAACGCGCCGCCCTCAGCGCGTGGAGCAAGCGTCGGCGCATGGAGCAAGCCACCGGCGCAAAGCATCTCAAAAACCGCGTTGTAGAACCCTCTCTATCTCCTCCTCCTAAATCTAAGACAGAATGGGGAATTTGGTGGAAGAAAGAGAACAATACCTGCAAATATGAGGTTGTACCATATGTATTGTAGGTTGTATTATAGTACGAGTCATATGACCTGTTTTTAGCTTTTTCTTGAGCTTGTCTTCTAGGCATCGTTCCTGTGTAGCAAAATTCAAATGGTTTGTTGAGTTGATACATTTACTCGAAATATTGTAGTCTTATCTTATGTCTAGAATTGAAACTTATTTTTAATAAAAAGTATGAAGTTATGGTTCATCGTTCTTCAACCTTGATACGTATACTAATATGGTTTAATTTTTATTTTTTTGCGTTTTAGTTTAGGGATGTTTTCAGAAAAAGAGTGTGTTTGTGGTTTTTTTAAAACTATAACGTATATATTTAATTTTTTTAATCTTAAAAAAAGGTACAAAATGTTTTTATCTGTGTTTTCGTGAAAAATATACGAAGTTTATCACACAGTATAACTTAACACTTATGTCCGTTAGAAATTATAAAAAAAACACGCGGCAACGCGCGTGGGTTTAATCGCTAGTTATTATAAATATACTTTAGATACTTGATCAAATATCACTATTATTTACTTTATTTAGGTAGAGAAATAAAAAACAACTATAAATCTTTATTAATAGTGATGAAGTACAAGAACGAGATACAAAGAAATGCCATAATATTTGTGAACAAATGCTTGATTGAAGAAGCAGTAGAGCACCTCCTTTTTATAGATGTGAAAGGAGAAGAATAAAAAGAGAAGATTTGCGGTGATTGAAAAGAATCCCATGAAATGCGTAATCTTGAATAAGGAACAACTCATCTCTTGCTGGCAATCACTCGTGACATAGAATTGCTGGAACAAATCTTTGAGCAATAATGGGCTTCTACAAGGCAAGAACCCAAAAGCATTCAAGGTCACCTTTTAAAGTCTGCAAATAAATTGACCCAAATAATTAGTTTACCATAGAATTGAACTAATAATATATTCTAACACACCCCCTCAATTCAGATGGTAAACATATCTAGAAGCCCAGGCTCTTTACAGAAGAATTCTTGTTGGTTAACGCTCAACCCTTTTGTAAAACCATCTGCAACTTGAAGTTTTGAGTCTATACTTTCAATTCTAATAACACCTGCAGAGACTTTTTCACGAACAAAGTGTGAGTCAATCTCAAAATGTTTTGTTCTATCATGAAACACAAGGTTTGCTGCTATAGCTATAGCAGCTTCATTGTCACAAAAAACTTTAATTGGTAACTTTAAAATTATATGTAATTCCTTGACAAGGTTTTGCAGCCAGATTAACTCACAAGTGACAGCACAAAGGGCTTGGTATTCTGCTTCTGCAGAAGATCGAGACACCGTACTTTGCTTTTTACTTTTCCAAAAAATCAAAGAGTTACCCAGAAAGATACAGAAACCCGTCACCGACCTTCTTGACACAGTACATTTACCCCAATCAGAATCAAAATATGCAGTCAAGTCAAAACAACTTCCCTTACTGAATAATATTCCTTTTCCAAGAGAAGACTTTAAATACTAAAGAAATCTTAATGCTACTTGCAAATGAGAATTAGTTAGAGAATGCATAAACTGACTGAGATATTGCACATCATAAGATATATCCGGATGCGTTAGAGAGAGATAAATCAATTTCCCAACAAGTTTTTGAAACCCAGTAACATTAGACAAAGCATCATCATCCTTTTTTGACATGGATGATATTATAAAACTTTGTTCAATAGGTGTAGTAACAGGTTTACAACCCAAATATCCAAATTCAGACAAAAGGTCCAGACAATACTTTCTCTGTGAAAGACATACACCTTTCTCAGAGTACAAGACTTCTATGTCTAAAAAATATTTTAGAATTCCCAAATCTTTGATCAAAAAATTTTTGCTTAAGAACTTTTTGATTTCAGAAATTTCGTTTTCATTATTTCCAGTTATAACTATATCATCAACATAAACCAACAATGCGATAAACATGGAATTGTTTGACTTAATGAATAAATAATGATTAGACATGCTTTGGACAAAACCATTTTCAAGCAAGACACTACTTAGTTTCTTATACCATTTCCTAGGGGTTTGCTTTAAACCATATAAAGATTTGACTAGTTTACAAACCTTAGTTTCATCTTTTGAATAATATCCTTCGGGTAATTTCATGTATACATCTTCAGTTATACTACCATATAGAAAGGCATTGTTTATGTCTAATTGAAATAAAGACCAACCCTTTTCAACAGCTAAGCTAATAATGCATCTAACAGTTACCATTTTCATAACCGGAGAGAATGTTTCATCAAAGTTTATACCCTCTCGTTGATTAAATCCTTTAGCAACAAGTCTAGCTTTATATCTCTCAACCTCACCATTAGCTTTATATTTAATTTTATATACCCATTTACATCCAATTGGTTTTTTACCAGGAGGAAGGTCAACAAAAACCCAAGTATTATTTCTATGTAAGGCCTCCATTTCAGAATTCATAGCTTGAACCCAATTGATGACTTTTACGGCATCATTAAAACAAGTAGGTTCAATGGTTTTATTTAGACCAGAGACAAAACATAAATTTTCACAAGATAAATGAGAATAATTAACAACTTTCTCAATCCCATATTTAACTTTCCCTTCAATAACATAGTCAGTCAAATTTTTAGGTAAAGACACAGTCCTAGAGGATCGTCTTGGTTCAGGAGGCATGGAACTTTGTCCCTTAGAAGAGTCAGTCTCATCATTAGTGACTTTTGTGTTACCTGCCTCGCCATGATCCGGTCTAGCAGAACCATTAGGCTGCTGATCACTTTCGATAGCCTCGCCAATAGTTTTGTTGTACTCAACTAGCTGCTGGTGATCAGGTTCAGCAGAACCATTTGGCTGCTGATCGATTTTGATAGCCTCATCAATGGTTTTGTTGGACTCAAATGGCTGCTGGTCGTCATAGATAGTGTCAGGAGACATCACCCTCTCCTCATTATTAGGAGTATTTACACTTGAAGGCTCATTTGTTCCAGCATTATCAAAAAAGATCAAGTTGTTCAAATCAGTAAATTTAGTTTCAATGGTTTTTCTTTATTTTGTTTGAAAGGGAAAACTTCTTCATAGAATTTTACATCAAGAGAAAACAAGATAATTTTTTTCTCAAGGCTCCATAGTTTATAACCTTTTTTGACATTTGAATAACCAGTTAATACATATTTTTCAGTACGGCTAGCAAATTTGTTTGAGTTATTTAAAATAGTGCTGAAACAAAGACAAACGAAGTCCTTCAAGTGTCTTAGAGAGGGTTTAAAACCAAACATTACCTCATAAGGACTTTTACCTAACAAGACTGATGAAGGGATCCTGTTTATCAAATAAGTAGTAGTTAGAACGCATTCAGACCAAAAATTAAGAGGAACACCCCCTTGGAATAATAAAGACCTAGCCATATTTAATAAATGTCTATGTTTCCTTTCAGCTATTCCATTTTGTTGTGGGGTATGAGTGCATGCTGTTTGATGTAAAATCCCCTTTGACTCAAAGAAGGTTGTTATCTGATTATTTACAAATTCTGTTCCATTATCACTACAAAAAATCTTGATAGCTTTCTCAAATTGATTTTTTATTAGATCATAATATTTTACTATGCACCCATAAACTTCATCTTTAGTTTTAATCAAGTAAATCCAGACAGCTCGTGAAAAATCATCAACAATAGTTAAATAAATACTTGAATCCTTCTTTACTAGGAACTTTGTAAGGACCCCACCAGTCTAAATGGACAAGGTCACCAACATTTGTTGAGACATGGTCACTTAGAGGACAAGGAGCCCTATTTGTTTAGCTTTATGACACACTTCACAAGGTTGAGTTTCCTTTATGGTGTTAATATTCAAAGTATCTTTTAAAATATGAAGCACAATATCCGAAGGATGCCCTAACCTAGTATGCCAAAGATTCATATTAGTAGTACTGTTGAAACACATCTTCATAGTGTGCCCATCTTTATCAAAAAAATAAAGACCATCACTTTGACTACCAGTCACTAAGACTTTCTTTGATTTTAAATCCTGGACATAACATTCATTAAACAAGACTTCTAACTTATTGTATTTAGTTAGTTTATGGACAGAGAGCAGATTAACACAATAGTCAGGGACAACAAGAACATCTGTCAACATAATGTTATTATTAAGTTTTAAGTTTCCAATTTTAGTTACTTTACAAGAAGTACCATTTGGATGACTCACAATCATGTTATATTTAGAGACATCAATGAAATTGGTCATTTTTTATCATTTTTAACCATATGTTGATTGGCTCTTGAATCAACAACCCAACCAGTATCAAACTTTGACCCAGACATACTAGAGCAATTAAAGAAACCAAATTTTGAATTAAAACCATTAGACTGACCAATTATATTACCTCCAACACCTGGTTGATCTGATCCTTGATTGTTACTAATCATACCAATTAGCTTTGCAATCTGTTCTTGAGTAAATGGAAAGGATGAGGCAGAAGCTGCATTAGATTGATTAGTAGAAGCATAAACATTTGATGTTCCAGGTTTCCATGATTGATTACAAGATTTCTTTTTTTGATTAGGTGGATAGCCAACTAGTTCATAACATTTGTCAACTGTGTGACCTATCTTATTACAGTGACTACACTTTAAGTTTGGATTTGGTCCCCTTCCAACCCTTTTTTTGTTGTCAGAGGACTAACTTGGTTTTGTGAAAAGGCAACATTTTGACTTTTAGACTCATATGAAGAACCTCTTCCACGGTGAGATTCTTCTCTAGAGATAATTGAGAAGGCATCTTTAGCAGTTGGAAGTGGATCTCTTGTAAGTAAATTTGTTCTAACAGGTTGATATACATCGTCAAGCCCATAAGAAATTGCATAAGTTTTATTAAATGGTTAAAATCATTGAAAACCTTTGAGGCTTGACACGTGCAAGAAGGTATTGGACAATGGCATCAAGTTGCTTCCACATAGTATTTAGCTTATGATAATACTCAGATATAGAACTTCCATTTTGATTTAGTGAATTTATTTTTTGATATAGATTATACACAACCGATCCATCAATTTTATCATATGTTTCTTTTAAATCTTGCCAAACTTCAGATGCTAATTGTCACATCCCGGCGGAAGCGTGAAATGCTTAGGGTGTGACTTGTTTGCTCAGAACTCATTGATTTACAATTATTACAACATATCACATAAATATATATATATCATGGTGAGTCATAATAAATATATATAATATCACATAACATAACCAGATTAATATTAAAGGAGTTGGAATTACATCAGTTCATCATAGTAAAAATTTGAACTAACATAATCCTATTACATTAAAAGCCTAACATTAACATCTTCAGAGACGATGGAAGTGAGCATCCACCGAGACACTGAGATCATACAAGTTCACTGTCAGGTTTACACAAACTTTCCCCACAACCTCTCCACAGCCATTATAAACATCAAAGGAGAACATTAAGCTGTTAGTCATGGTGAATTCCTGAAAAAGCATACTCAAAACAGTCAACATAAAGTTGGTGAGCTTCACAGATTTATCATATAATATAGATGCATTATATACAACCAAACCTTACATAGCAACCAGATCATTTATATCTGTCATAACATATTTCATAAATCAGATAATATAGCATTACAATACTCATCTTATTGGTGCAGGAAATATTTTTCCTAAGTAGCGCTACCAATATTATCTAACGGTTCCGCATCCGAATTAATGGTTGTAACATAAATCTCAGAAAATAATGCATCAAATAGTATGCTTTTTCCCCAAAACTTTTATAAAACAAAATGGGCCATGAAACTCACCTTTACTCCAAATGGTAACCTATACAAGAAAAATATTTATAATTCAGAAAATGTATATTTCTTTAATATTTTTAGTACCTCAGATTGAAGAATTTATTTTATAAGTCAGGTCTTAGTATAAATTCCGAAATTTTTACAGTAGATGTATCTTAGTGTTAGGTAAAATATACTAAAATTTCATATTCAAATTATTTTCAGGCTAATTTTTATTATTTTTACATTATTCACATAATTCTTTAGAAATACCTTCGGGCCTCTAAAATTAGTCAAATTTTGTCAGATTAATAATTATAATTCCTAAGGTTTTTCAGAATTTTCTCATGCTCTAAATTATAACAGAGCTATTTTTATAATTTTTTCCTATTTTACCCTTATTTTGCTAAAAATACCAGATCATGTCCAGAAATTCTAAGTTTTACACAAACTACTCCATTTTTATTCTTATATTTTCTATAAATTTTCCATAATTTATTTCATACTTTAAGTATTTTTCCCGATTTTTGTTTAACAGAATAGTTAAAAATTAATATTTCAGAAAATGTTTTGTGTTAGGTCACGAAGTTTTTCCAGTGGATTCTATAATTCTTAATAGTCAGTACATAATTTTTCTATACCTTTACTAGGATCGGTTCTTTTAATATAATTTTTCTCTTTTTATCTTTAATTATTGCATATAAATTAATTAATTCATAGGAATGGTACCAAATTTTGCAGAGTTCTATTCCCTAATATTCTAAGTATATTTTTAATGTTTGTTCCCACAATCATAGTTATTTTATATGCATAATCAATTTAACAAACTATGACTAGATTTTTAACCCTTTTGTTGATAATTTCTTGCTATAAATTTGATTTTTAAGGTTTGTTTTACTTATTTCAGATTTAAAAATCTTTCTTTTTGTCTGAAAAATAAGTTTGATTTTTATATTTTTATAAAAACCTTGAATGTTTAATCAAAAGGGTTAATCACATGTGTTTGTTTTAACACATATTTGATTTTCATAACCTTAATCTAGTAGGGTTTTAGGGGTTAAAACCTTGATTTTGACAGAAGGAGAGTATGAGAAGAAGGTGAGGATGGTCTAAGCTTGCTTGGTTTTGGTGTTCTTGATAATCTTTCGGGAGGTGATGCTTTCACGAGGCTTGGATGTTGCTGCCTTGTACCCGAGAGTGTGTGACCGAGTGAAGTTGAGGATGGTATTTGGTTGGAGAGGTGGTGACCAAGAGGGTGGTTCGTGGCTTACGGTGGTGGTGTTCGGGAGTGGTAGCCGAGAACAAGGTGGTGAGGTTTGGTGGTGATCGAAAGTTTTTGAGAGAATGATGTTGGTTTAAATGGTGTATGTGGTTTTGTTGATGGCTGGCCGAGAGTAGAGATGGTGGTGATATTGTGATCGGTTTCAAGATGTGAGAGTGATGTTTATATGGTTGTGGTTAAGGGACCAAAGATGGTGTTTATATTAGTTTTCATTAATGAGGAGTAATCATTATGGCTATACCATAGCCTTGGTGAGTAAGTCGTGTATGTGGTAAGCTCTTAGACACTAGATGCAAGGTGGCGCATATATGGGTGTTGAGGTGTCTTGGCCGATTTGAGGTGTTAATCACCCCTTAAATCGGGTGGTTAATCCCTAATGAGCCGAGGCTTTTGATGCTTTAGTTAGTGTTTTATATGTTTAAGGTCTACTTAGTTTTGTTTTGATGCCAAGTTCTCTTGATATTATCTTTGTATTGAGGTGTTTTGTTGGTTTACATTTTGGTTTACTTAGTGTTTGTTTGGTGTTTTGTTTGAGTATCAAAAGATTATGAATATGGATACATGCGTACGTAACTTTTGTATTTGCATGTAAGCATGCAATGAACATTACTCATATTCATATGATGTGTATATGTTTCTTAGTAAGAGATGGTATATGTACACGTAAAAGGGTATGCATGCACCCATGCATACGTATACATATATATATATGAGCAACATACTTATGTAAATAAAATAAAAGCATGCATACGTACATGTATGTAGAGAAAAATATATATATGTATTACCCTAGGTGTGACTTAGAATATTTAAATGAACTTAGTATATAGAATTTCTTAATCTAGGGTTGTCACATTCTCCCCCCGTAAAAATAATTTCGTCCCGAAATTTATTTTGGATAGTAATGAACTTATCTGACCATTGTCTTAAAATAGGTGGGGGTATTTTCTTCTGATTTCATCTTCCCTTTCCCATGCATACTCTGGTCCTCTCTTAGCATTCCACTGAACTTTTACTATGGGGATCTTGCTTCTTCTTAGCTTTTTAACTTCTTTATCTAATATGGCTATGGGTAGCTCTGTAAAATGAAGTTTCTCGTCTATCTTTATTTCTTGGACTGCAACTTTTAATGCTTCATCTGTTAAACATTTCTTCAGATTGGACACATGAAACATGTTGTGTATTTTACTTAATTCTTCGGGTAAATCTAGCTTATACGCAACAGGACCAATTTTGTCAATAACTTCAAATGGTCCAATATATCTTGGGTTCAACTTATTTCTCTTTTCAAATCGAAAGATTCCCTTGGTGGGTGATATTTTTAGATAGACTTTATCTCCAATTTGAAATTCTAACGGCTTTCTTCTTTTATCTGCATAACTTTTCTGCCGATCCCGTGCTGTCTTTAATCTATTCTTGATTTCCTTAATCATGTCAGACGTCTCTTGAATTAAATCAGGACCTATAAGTTGTCTATCTCCTATTTCATTCCAACATAAGGGCGATTTGCATTTTCTTCCATACAAAGCTTCAAACGGGGCGGTTTTAATGCTAGAATGATAGCTATTATTATAAGAAAATTCTATCAAAGGTAGATGCATATCCCAGTTGCCACCAAAGTCTAATGCACAAGCACGTAACATATCTTCTAGTGTTTGTATTGTCCTTTCACTCTGTCCATCTGTTTGTGGGTGGAAGGCTGTGCTAAGGTTTATTTGGGTTCCTAAAGCTTTTTGTAAGGTCTGCCAAAACCTCGATATGAATCTATTGTCCCTATCAGATATAATGGAGATTGGTATTCCATGTCTGGATACGATTTCTCGTATGTAGATTCTTGCCAATTTCTCTATTTTGTAATCTTCCCTGATTGGCAGGAAGTGTGCTGATTTGGTCAACCTATCTACTATAACCCAAATTGTGTCATAGCCACTTGAGGTCCTTGGTAACTTGGTTACAAAATCCATAGTAATTTGATCCCATTTCCATTCTGGAATTTCAGGTTGTTGTAGATATCCCGAAGGTTTCTGATGTTCTGCTTTAACTTTTGAACATGTATTGCATTTCTCTACAAACTCCCCAACTGATTTCTTCATACCAGGCCACCAGTAATGATTTTTCAAATCCTTATACATTTTGTTATTTCCTGGATGTACGGAGTATCTTGACTTATGTGCTTCCTGTAATATAATCTTTCTAAGTATGGCATCATCAGGTATCCAAGTCCTTCCTTTAAATCTTAGAATTCCATGTGTGTCTGCCTGTAAATCCTTTTCCTGTCCTTTTGTTTCTATTTTACTTTTCTGTTGGGCTTCCCATATTTGTCTTAACAGATCTGATTGTAGTTCCATTCTCATGGCTCGTACTCGTAACGGTTTAACCCTATCTTTTCTACTTAAAGCATCTGCAACTACATTTGCTTTACCTGGATGATATTTGATTTCACAATCATAATCACTCAGTAATTCTATCCATCTTCTTTGTCTCATGTTCAGCATTTTCTGCTCAAATATATGCTGTAAACTCTTATGATCCGTATATATTGTACATTTTGTCCCATACAGGTAATGTCTCCAAATCTTAAGTGCAAAGATTACTGCTCCTAATTCCAGATCATGAGTAGTGTAGTTTTTCTCACTTCCCCTAAGTTGTCTAGAGGCATATGCGATGACTCTACTTCGTTGCATTAATACACATCCAAATCCTTGACGAGACGCATCACAATATGCTACAAAATCATCAGTCCCTTCTGGTAATGACAAAATAGGTGTACTACATAACTTACTTTTCAAAAGTTCGAATGCATTCTTTTGTTTTTCTCCCCAGTCATACGGCTTGTCTTTTTGAGTTAGTTCAGTCAAGGGCTGAGCTATTCTTGAGAAATTTTCTATGAATCTTCTATAATATCCTGTTAATCCTAAAAATTGACGTAATTCTGTTGGTGTCTTGGGATCCTCCCATCTCTTAACAGCTTCTATTTTTGCTGGATCTACCTGTATTCCTTCTTGATTGACTATGTGCCCTAGGAATTGCACTTCTCTTTTCCAAAATTCACATTTTGAGAATTTTGCGTATAGTTTTTCTTTTCTTAACAACTCCAAGGTCAATCTTAAGTGTTGCTCATGATCCTCCTTATTCTTAGAATAGATTAAAATGTCGTCTATAAAGACTATGACAAACTTATCTAAATAGGGTTTACATATCCTATTCATCAAATCCATGAATATGGCAGCAGCATTGGTTAATCCAAATGGCATTACCAGGAATTCATAATGTCCATACCTTGTTCTGAATGCTGTCTTGGGTATATCTTCATCCTGTATTCTTAGCTGATGATATCCTGATCTCAAGTCTATTTTTGAAAAGTAACTAGATCCTTGTAATTGATCAAATAGGTCGTCTATTCTAGGTAAGGGATATCTATTCTTTATAGTTACTTTATTGAGTTCCCTATAGTCTATGCACATTCTAAATGTCCCATCCTTTTTCTTAACAAATAAAACTGGTGCTCCCCAGGGTGATACACTAGGTCGTATAAATCCTTTATCCAAAAGTTCCTGAAGTTGGCTCATTAATTCCTTCATTTCAGTAGGTGCTAAACGGTAGGGTGCCTTAGCAATAGGGGCTGTTCCTGGCATCAATTCAATTTTGAATTCTACTTGACGTGGGGGTGGTAATCTAGGTAATTCATCAGGGAATACATCTGAATATTCCTTGACAATTGGAACATCTTTCAGGTTTACTTTGTCTATCTTAGTGTCAACAATGTGAGTCAAATAAGCCAAACATTTCTTCCTTAGACATTTTTGTGCATTTTTACAAGAAATTATTTTTATGGTGCCCCTAGGTTTTTCACCATATATGCACAGTGTTCTATTCTCCTTAACTAAAGGGATTTTGATCATCTTCTTACCACATATTATTTCAGCTTGATTCTTACTTAACCAATCCATTCCTACAACAATATCAAATCCTCCTAAATCAATAGGGATCAAATCTATATTGAAATAGTTTTCATCTAAATTCATGGTACAGTTAGGAATGATTTCATAAGCTTCGATTATCTTACCATCCGCTAATTCTATCATACATTTTTGGTTTAGCTTTTCTGTGGTCAAGTTAAGTAGTGGCCTAAATGTATTTGAAACAAAGCTACGGGTTGCTCCAGTATCAAATAATACAGTAGCATACTGATCGTTTACAGGGAACGTACCCGTGACAACTTCTGGTTCGTGTCGAGCTTCTTCTGCCTGCATTATGAATGCTCTCCCCCGAGGGTTGTTCTGATTAGTCGGTGCCTTTCCTTTCAGCTGTGGGCATTCGTTCCGGCGATGATTTTCATTCCCACATTGATAACAGACCGGTTTTGGATTTGCAGGGTTTTTGCAGTCTCGGGATATATGTCCCTTTTTCTTGCAGTTGTAACAGATTACCATCGCACAGTTGCCTTGATGGTATCTTTGGCACGTGTTACACCATGGCTGGTTTTCTGTCTGGGGTTTCTTCTCCCGTGTCATTCCTAGGTAGTTTCGAGGAGGCTGTCTAACTATTCGTTTCTGAGGGGTTCCCTTAATTCTTCCCCCTGGGTTATCATCACTCCACTTTCTCTTTTCTCCAGATCTAGGGTTACCTAGTGATCCATTTCTTATCATCTCATCTGTCAGACTTCCTGATAAACTTACAGTATCTTGAAAAGTCTTGGGCCTAGCTGATTTCACTAATCCCCTTATTTGTGGCACTAGTCCCCAAATATATCTTCCTATTCTCTTTGATTCTGGGGCCACTAGATGTGGTACTAACCTCGAGAGTTCATTGTACCTGTCGGTATATTCCCGATGTGCTGCCCCTTTCATTTCTAAAGCTAAAAACTCAGTTTCTAATTTTTTTATTTCATTATAAGGACAGTATTTCTCTATAACTAGGTTCCTGAATTCCTCCCAACTCAACTCATTCATAATGTGCCTACCTTTAGTGGTCATCTCCATCTTCCACCAGGATTGTGCTTCCCCTTTCAATGAGTGTGAAGCAAATAAGGTTCTGTTGTTATTGGCACATTTGCTGATTTCCAGAGTTGACTCCATTTCATCTAACCAGCGTAGAGCCTGTACTGCTCCGCCTTTACCATCAAATTCTCGAGGTCTACATGACATAAAGGCTTTGTAGGAACATCCTTTCTCTGTTATAATCTCCTCTGCTGGTTGTTCTCTTATGGCATCATCAGTTGGTATTTCGTTGCCGGGGGTTGTGGTACCAAGGTTTAGGTTTTGTAGAAGTTGAGTTACTAGTATGGGTATGGCAGCTTCTAACTGCTGTGACACTATTCGGGAGATCCTTTCATCTTCATTGATTGTCGGGTTAACAGGTGTTTCTTCTCCAAGTCTAGTTCTAGGTCGTCCCACTCTCGCAGTCCTCCTTATGGGTTGCGCATTTCTTCTTGGCGGCATGCTTTTCTATAGTTAATTATAGTAAATATTAAAAAGAATTTTAGATTCTCGACAATATTCTAATTAACACATAAGCAAGTAATAGTTCAAACACAAAAATATTTTTCATTTAAGTTCTTATTTAAAGATTTCATACTAAAAGTTAGTTCCTAATTTCCCTGCATCCATTTCCATATTCTAGAGAAGATGTTTCCCTTGGGTGCTTTTAGTTCCTTCACATCCTTCTGAATTTTCCTGATCTCTTGTTGAATTTTCTTGAGCTGTTTAAGGGTTTGAGTGGCTGCGTTCTGATCTCCATCCAACCTTTGTCTTTTAGCTTCACTTTCTTCGTTTCTGAGGGAGTCAGTTTCTTGTATCTCCTTGCCTTCATCTTGCTTGGTCTTGAAGTTGTTCCCGGGTCGTACCCTTTTCCTAGGAGTTTTAATGGTTTATCCTCCTACCATTACAGGTGCACGACGGACATAAAATTTGGGCTTAGGATTATCTTCCCTTTTGGTTGGAAAAGGTTCTAGAATTTGCTGAGGTTTAGGTTCAGGCGTAAGTTCTTTGTGATTATTATAATCCGAGTATCCAGATGAGTTAGTCTCACAAAAATTGTTATCGGTACTCATAGCTGCAAAATAAATCTTTTCATGATTTGAACCCAACAGTTAGTTACCTTTTTATATATATAAGTAAAATGCTTTAATATTCATGGAATCATGACATGCAAAATCATATATACACATAATTACACAAACATGAGCTTATGGTTATAGTCTAGGTATTTTATGGTACCTAATTCTCTATAACCAATGGCTCTGATACCAACCTGTCACATCCCGGCGGAAGCGTGAAATGCTTAGGGTGTGACTTGTTTGCTCAGAACTCATTGATTTACAATTATTACAACATATCACATAAATATATATATATATCATGGTGAGTCATAATAAATACATATAATATCACATAACATAACCAGATTAATATTAAAGGAGTTGGAATTACATCAGTTCATCATAGTCAAAATTTGAACTAACATAACCCTATTACATTAAAAGCCTAACAGTAACATCTTCAGAGACGATGGAAGTGAGCATCCACCGAGACACTGAGATCATACAAGTTCACTGTCAGGTTTACACAAACTTTCCCCACAACCTCTCCCCAGCCATTATAAACATCAAAGGAGAACATTAAGCTGTTAGTCATGGTGAATTCCTGAAAAAGCATACTCAAAACAGTCAACATAAAGTTGGTGAGCTTCACAGATTTATCATATAATATAGATGCATTATATACAACCAAACCTTACATAGCAACCAGATCATTTATATCTGTCATAACATATTTCATAAATCAGATAATATAGCATCACAATACTCATCTTATTGGTGCAGGAAATATTTTTCCTAAGTAGCGCTATCAATATTATCTAACGGTTCCGCATCCGAATTAATGGTTGTAACATAAATCTCAGAAAATAATGCATCAAATAGTATGCTTTTTCCCCAAAACTTTTATAAAACAAATGGGCCATGAAACTCACCTTTACTCCAAATGGTAACCTATACAAGAAAAATATTTATAATTCAGAAAATGTATATTTCTTTAATATTTTTAGTACCTCAGATTGAAGAATTTATTTTATAAGTCAGGTCTTAGTATAAATTCCGAAATTTTTACAGTAGATGTATCTTAGTGTTAGGTAAAATATACTAAAATTTTATATTCAAATTATTTTCAGGCTAATTTTTATTATTTTTACATTATTTACATAATTCTTTAGAAATACCTTCGGGATTCTAAAATTAGTCAAATTTTGTCAGATTAATAACTATAATTCCTAAGGTTTTTCAGAATTTTCTCATGCTCTAAATTATAACAGAGCTATTTTTATAATTTTTTCCTATTTTACCCTTATTTTGCTAAAAATACCAGATCATGTCCAAAAATTCTAATTTTTACACAAACTGCTTCATTTTTATTCTTATATTTTCTATAAATTTTCCATAATTTATTTCATACCTTAAGTATTTTTCTCGATTTTTGTTTAACAGAATAGTTAAAAATTAATATTTCAGAAAATGTTTTGTGTTAGGTCACGAAGTTTTTCCAGTGGATTCTATAATTCTTAATAGTCAGTACATAATTTTTCTATACCTTTACTAGGATCGGTTCTTTTAATATAATTTTTCTCTTTTTATCTTTAATTATTGCATATAAATTAATTAATTCATAGGAATGGTACCAAATTTTGCAGAGTTCTATTCCCTAATATTCTAAGTATATTTTTAATGTTTGTTCCCACAATCATAGTTATTTTATATGCAGAATCAATTTAACAAACTATGACTAGATTTTTAACCCTTTTGTTGATAATTTCTTGCTATAAATTTGATTTTTAAGGTTTGTTTTACTTATTTCAGATTTAAAAATCTTTCTTTTTGTCTGAAAAATAAGTTTGATTTTTATATTTTTATAAAAACCTTGAATGTTTAATCAAAAGGGTTAATCACATGTGTTTGTTTTAACACATGTTTGATTTTCATAACCTTAATCTAGTAGGGTTTTAGGGGTTAAAACCTTGATTTTGACAGAAGGAGAGTATGAGAAGAAGGTGAGGATGGTCTAAGCTTGCTTGGTTTTGGTGTTCTTGATAATCTTTCGGGAGGTGATGCTTTCACGAGGCTTGGATGTTGCTGCCTTGTACCCGAGAGTGTGTGACCGAGTGAAGTTGAGGATGGTATTTGGTTGGAGAGGTGGTGACCGAGAGGGTGGTTCGTGGCTTACGGTGGTGGTGTTCGGGAGTGGTAGCCGAGAACAAGGTGGTGAGGTATGGTGGTGATCGAAAGTTTTTGAGAGAATGATGTTGGTTTGAATGGTGTATGTGGTTTTGTTGATGGCTGGCCGAGAGTAGAGATGGTGGTGATATTGTGATCGGTTTCAAGATGTGAGAGTGATGTTTATATGGTTGTGGTTAAGGGACCAAAGATGGTGTTTATATTAGTTTTCATTAATGAGGAGTAATCATTATGGCTATACCATAGCCTTGGTGAGTAAGTCGTGTATGTGGCAAGCTCTTAGACACTAGATGCAAGGTGGCGCATATATGGGTGTTGAGGTGTCTTGGCCGATTTGAGGTGTTAATCACCCCTTAAATCGGGTGGTTAATCCCTAATGAGCCGAGGATTTTGATGCTTTAGTTAGTGTTTTATATGTTTAAGGTCTACTTAGTTTTGTTTTGATGCCAAGTTCACTTGATATTATCTTTGTATTGAGGTGTTTGGTTGGTTTACATTTTGGTTTACTTAGTGTTTGTTTGGTGTTTTGTTTGAGTATCAAAAGATTATGAATATGGATACATGCGTACGTAACTTTTGTATTTGCATGTAAGCATGCAATGAACATTACTCATATTCATATGATGTGTATATGTTTTTTAGTAAGAGATGGTATATGTACACGTAAAAGGGTATGCATGCACCCATGCATACGTATACATATATATATATGAGCAACATACTTATGTAAATAAAATAAAAGCATGCATACGTACATGTATGTAGAGAAAAAAATATATATGTATTACCCTAGGTGTGACTTAGAATATTTAAATGAACTTAGTGTATAGAATTTCTTAATCTAGGGTTGTCACACTAATTTAGAAAATACTTGACCCACATACAATTCTTCACAGATAGAGTTTAATATCCATGAAAGAACTACAGAATTACACCTCTTCTATTATCTAGCAATAACTTCATTATTATTAGATTTCACACATGTTCCATTAACGAAGCCTAATTTATTTTTAACCTCTAGTGCTAATTTCATTGATCTTGCCCAGACGGTATAATTCTCAGTTCCTTTTAGTTTCTTGGTTACAATTGTTAAAGTGTTTGAGTCATTAGCATGAAGATATAATGGATCACTCACGTCAAGTTTACTAATAAGAGTTTCAGTTGTAACAAGAGAACTAGTATCATCCATTTTATAAATAAATGACACAAAATAGATGATGCAATAAAGCACAAAATAACAGTTAAGATCAAGGAAATAGATAATGGAATGGTTGCAAAGGAACCCAAAAGCAAGAACCCAATAGATGAAAGAAAGTAAAGCAATGCAAACACAATAAGAAAGTGAAGGAAGGATCTCACCAAAGATTACCCAATTAAGAGAATGAACTACACTCCAGATGGTAGGATGATTCTTTTCTTTTTATTAATTGAAAGGTCAAAATTAAAGGACCAACACTTCAAAGGTTCCCACGGTTGATTTCCACCTCCACGTTCACCGCACCAAAGATATGTTCGATCAAGAAGAGATGTGATTTGCTTTTAACAATCACACCTTGTTTGGTCAACCAGAACCAAAAATAGAGAAATAATCCCGTAAAGGATGTCGTATAGGGTTCAACGATGAACCTGTGACCACCGGAATGAACCAGTGACAACCAGAACGAGAAAATTGTGATTTTGGGGCAGAAGGTGAACAATATGACAAATATTAGGGCTACAAAGAAACAAATTTGGCGGAAGAGACGTCCCAAGAACAAGCTTTCAGAGCTTGAAAGCTCAATGAGCTCTGATACCATGAAAAACAACTATAAATCTTTATTAATAGTGATGAAGTACAAGAACGAGATACAAAAAAATTCTCTAATATTTGTGAACAAATGCTTGATTGAAGAAGCAGTAAAGCACCTCCTTTTATAGATGTGAAAGGAGAAGAATAAAAAAAGAAGATTTGCAGTGATTGAAAAGAATCCCATGAAATGCGTAATCTTGAATAAGGAACAACTCATCTCTTGCTGGCAATCAATCGTGACATATGGAATTGCTAGAACAAATCTTTGAGCATTAATGGGCTTCTACAAGGTAAGAACCCAAAAGCATTCAAGGTCACCTTTTAAAGTCTGCAAATAAATTGACCCAAATAATTAGTTTACCATAGAATTGAACTAATAATATATATTAACAAGAAATGAAGTAATTAAAAGTTAAATATGATTTTACTAACCAAGTTCCTTTTTCTTATCTGGTAACATCAATGAACCAAAGGTCTTCAATAAATGGAACAACAATAGACCAAATTAAAAGTCTTCAATAAAAGTAACAACAATGAATCGAAGATGTTTTATAGAAGTACCTAACACAATGAACCAAAGATCTTCAGTAGAAGTGACAACAATGAACCAAATATCTTCGGTAGAAGTGACATCAATGAACCAAAGATCTTCAACAGAAGTAACGACAATGAACCAAAGATTTCAACATGAACGGTAGGTGAGAAAAAGATATCATCATGGTAATGCTTCCCTCCTTTTATATTCTTGACCATGAGTAAAAAAGATATCATCTTTTTCATACAGTAAAGGTAAACAATTTAATATAAGCAACACAATTAAGATATTAGAAACGGTAGGTGAGAAAAAGAGATCATTATAGCACTCAATCTCGCAAGGACTCAAGGGAACTCCTCAAAGTACAAGGTTATATGCATATACGATAGGTACACAGTTTATTTGTGTGCGGTTTAACTCCAAGGTGAATATCATTGTCTATGACTTAGAACTAATTTGTATGGAAAGTTATTATTGACAATAAATAGCCACAAACTGACTCTATATCATAATATAATATCTATCATACAGTTAACAAACTACTCACTGTACGTTATTTATTTATTACAAACAAGGATATGAACTATAAATCCATACATGGATCCTACACATCCCACTCATTACCTTCTAAATCCATACATGGATCAACAGAAATTTCATTTCTTGATATTCCAACGGTACGAATTGATTGATACACTTCAAGCATACTTGTTACTCCTTCGTCATATGTTTGAATGCAATTTTCTGCTATTCTAAGTGTTTCATATATTTCCTCATTGAAACCTTGTCCCATTAAGCATTCATCAATCATATTAAATTCCTCGACACATACACAATCTCTTGGGGAGTCGTTCACTGCAGATGGTCTTTCTCTACCAGAAATTAACTCGAGCAACAATATCCCAAAGCTATAAACATCCTCCTTGTAAGGACCAAGAGTAGATTGTGGAACCACAAAAGTGCAACCTGTTGAAGGGGTGCCACTTGTATTCATCAATATATTTGAATTGCCTAAATTTGAGATCTTGGGCTCAAACTTATCATCTAGTAAGATACAATGAGAGTTGATTTTGAGATGGGCTACTCGAAGGACATTGTTATGATGCAGCCATGCAAGTCCTCGTGCTATCCCTACGGCAATCCTCAACCTTAAACTCCACCCCATCTTCTTACCTTCTACTTGTGGCCTAGAGTGTAGCCATTGATTGAGGGTTCCATTAGACATGTATTTGTATACAAGAAATTTCTTCTCCATTTCAAAGCAAAATCCTAACAGCGGTACCAAATTTAGGTGTCGTAATCTTCCTAATATTTCTATTTCTAGCAAAAATTCTTTTTCAAATCTCTCAAACTTATGGAGCCTCTTAACTGCAAGCATCAGACCGTTCAAAAGTGTACCCTTGTACATGAGTCCCATGCTTCCATAACCAATAACATTTCTAGTGTCAAAATCATTAGTTGCAAACTTCAGTTCAACCAAATTCAATCGGCGGACATATTTTTCCATAGCAGTTATCTGTGTTAAACAAGTAGTTAAACATAAGTATATATCTTTGTACTTTCTTGGTGTATGCGAGTGTGCAAATGTATATAAGTGTTTTTATACATATGCATGCATGCATATGTGTATAGAGGCAGAAGATCTGACCTTGGTTTCTTCAGTGTTGTTCTCATTCTTGAGTGCGATTTGGGAGATTCGTGGAATCAGGTGATGCTTGCGTCCTTTTAGATTCTTGATCATAAGAAGAAAATATCTCATGTTTGTCTTAGACAGTCTAGGCAAACAGAAAATAAGCAGCATAGTTAAGGTAGTAGAAATAGGTAATCCAACAACAAACCCCAACAAAAAATGTTCATCATGGTCCTCACTCTCACAAGGACTCAAGGGAGCTCCACAAAGCCCAAGGTTGTGTGCATAGCTTTCTGCAGAGCTTACATCGTAGCGAAATTTGGGTACTTGTCCGGACAATCTATTGTTAGCAACACTAAATTTCCTGATGCGATCGAGTTTAGACAATTCTTGAGGAATATGGCCTGTAAGTTGGTTATTATCAAGCCTCAGAATCATAAGGTAACTTAAATCGCCAAAGTTAGGTGGAATTGGACCCGAGAGATTGTTGTTTGAGAGATCAAGAGTTGTGATGAATGGTATGACATCTGCAACATTAGAAGGAATGTGTCCTATGAGTTTGTTAAAAGAAAGATCTAATCCGACTAAGCTGGTACAGTTTTTTATGCCTAGTGGAAATGGTCCTTCGAGTCCCATGTCCGATAATCGAATATTCAAAACCTTGCTCTCATCAGGGTGCCAACATTCGACTCCAGCAAAACGACACACGGAGCCTTCAGTATTGTTGCTAAAATCCCAGGAAGATAAGAGATTCTCGGGGTCTTCGAGAGACTCTTTGATTGATCTTAGGCAATCAATGTCCGACTGAACCGCATTGCTTATAGCAAAGCTAGCTAGCATGATTAACATCAAACCACGAATATTGTTTATTTTCATTGTGAATCAATTGATGTATCATGACATAGTGAATTGAAAAATAATTATATTAAATTATGTGAAGCGTGTTGCGTTGACCTAGCATGTCAAGTCTTTTGTAGGACTCACCTAAAAACAATAACGTCCATGAAGCTGATGGTCCCAAGAACCCAATTTTGACTTAAAGGCTCAATGTGCTAAATAGTGGTAACGATTGATCATAAGCGGTTTGTGTAGATAGCAAATTTGTATATGTGGTGTATGTATCTTCGGCCCTACATCTTGCTAGTGGCTTTTATATATTAAAAAAGTTTTGCTATTGGAGAAAAAAAAGATAGCAAATTTGTATTTACTACAAACTATTCAAACATAAAAGATCTCTTTTAATTGGATAAGACATGGGTTCAAATGTCGAAACGAATTTGAATACTAAACCTTTTAATCTAATATACTAAACTAGTTTTAATAGCATGTTTATTATACGTTTTGAATAAATAATATATTAAATAATATGCAAATCTTATTAAAAGTTAAATTCGATTTCTCTCTCTGAGATTTGATAAAAATAATCATTTCCCTCCAAAATATTAAAAACACCAATTTACCTCCAAAGATTTCATAAGTTGTTTCAATTCAGTCTAAAAGTTTTATAAGTTATTTCAAATTAAATCCAAAAAGTAAAACTTTTGGAAGTAATTGCAAACAGATGATAAAAGTTTTCGAGTGAAATTAATATTTTTAAACTTTTGAAGAAAAATATTTATTTTTATCAAACCTTAAGTACAAACTTGAAATTAACTTTTTTAAAAAATTTAATTATATAATACATATGAGAATGATGAAGTATCTGATTAATTGATAACAAGTTATGTTGTTATTATTAATGACAACATACACTCATACAAAATTATATTATTTCATATTACTAAATATTTACTTTAGCAATCAATAAAACCCAAATTTTACACATAAGCCCATATAAAAACATAGTAACCTTAATCATCAACCTACACAACATATACTCGTACAAAAGCATAGTATTCATCTTATATACGTAACTCACATTGGAAAGGAGTTACATAATTACTCAAATATAAACTTATAAGAAAACTCAAATTTCAAAGTCAAATCGATCATATAGATTAAGACACGAAATGTTAGTAATCGTAAAACGTAAATGTGTGCGCATGGAAGAATCACGCACACATGGTAACTTGACCCTGGTATCAGGTCATCTTCTCGTATTAAAGTCAAGGAACAATTGGCTTCTTGCATCAATTCCCAATTCTGTTTGGTGGAACATATTCGTCAAAGAAGGATTTCATTTAGAGCTAGAATGATGCTAAAATCCATGAAGATAAGAGATTCTCGAGGTCTTCGAGGGTTTCTTTGATTGATCTTAGGCAACCAATGTCTGACTGAACCTCATTGCTTATAGCAAGCAAGCTAGTGTGATCAAATCAAACCAAGAATATTATTATTATTTTCATCGTGAATCGATTTGGTGTTGCATGAGAGGCATACTAAATTGAATTCAATTATATTAAATTATAGAAGCTTGTTGCGTTGATCTATCATCTCAAGTCTTTATGGGTCGCACTCTAAAGATAAATAACGTATTTAAAGGGAGTAACGTCCATGAAGGATTAGAAAATTAAAGTACCAATGATTCTTAACTCAACTGATTAAGGTGATTTATCCATGACATGTAAATAAGGGGAGGTCGTGGATTTAAGTCTCACTCTCAACAAAATGTTTATAGATGGACCCGATTAATAAAACACCCATCTTACGAATCAGAGTCGCACATTTGCCGTTAAAAAAGAAACTTGAAGTTAATTGATGACCACAAGTCTCCCATGCATTTTGACTTTTAATGGATCTATGTGCTTAATGTATACTAATTCTACATTTAAAGCTTTCAATTGGAAAATCAATGATGGTGATAGAATAAATAGCATCTAGAGTAAATTATTATTTTGGTCATTGTGTTTTAACGAAAATTACGGTTTCAATCTAATAATTTATTTATTACACTGAGAGTAATAGTTTTAAGTTTTGTTTCAACTTCAGTACACATCACTAACACCTTAAAAATGATCTGTTAAGTTAAAAGGAAATGACAAGTTTGCTCCTGTGATTTAAATACAAATTAATAAGAATAAGACAGATAAAACCCACCCTCTAATTTATTCTTTTTATTCTTTCTCTCTCATCAAAAAACCCAATCACCCCCAAGTCTCCAACCCCAAACAGATTGCCACCTCCACTAGCCTCATCGGCCGCCATCTCTAGTAGGGGTGTTCAAAGTCGGATATCCGGATTTTCGGATATCCGATTTTCGGATATCCGAAATTTTCGGATAGTGATTATTACTATCCGAATCCGTATCCGAATTTTCGGATATCCGAATCGAATATCCGAAAATCCGGATACGGATTCGGATAGTATCTAAATATCCGGAAAAAAACACCCACTTTGCACTTCATTCATTTCAATGTTAAGTTACTTATCAAAAGTCCTAATACAAATAAACTTAAAGTACCAATACATCCAAATAACATAGTGTTTAAGTTAAACACAAAAACTCAAAGTACAATTACATTCAACCTAAAACATCTTAAAACAAACATACAAAAACCAAAGCATCATTCATTCTCCATATCCGAGTATCCGAGGAGTCCACTTTTTTGCATCATCACCATTCACCACAAGTCCACCACCTATAACTCTACAAGTCAACAACTCAAAAACAATTAGATAAATGAGAATCACATTTTTGAAATATTCCAAACAATAACTTTAAAAATAAACATATTTATAAAAAAAAGGTAAACAATACAAGAACATATTTCAAGATCTTATAATTAAAGTATTTCAAACCTTAAAAACTTTCTTCAATCGTCTCATCAATGATTATCGTTGGTTGTTCCATAGCTAAGTCCTTCAAATCTATGATATACAAGAAGAACATATTAAAAATACAAACATAAAATATAAGTACAATTTGAGTTAAAATAATAATTTTACACTAACCTTCTTCCATATTCTCAATTTCAAGTAAAGTATCATCAATCATAATTCTTCTATTGGTAGCACGTAGCCAATCTTGTGCACATACCAACGCTTCAACCATTTTTGGGGTTAGGGACGTTCAAAAAGAATCAAGCACTCGTCCACCGGTGCTAAAAGCGGACTCCGAAGCAATCGTGGAAACTGGAATGGCAAGAATATCTCGAGTCATTTTAGCAAGAATAGGATATCGACATTGATTAAGCTTCCACCATTGTAAAATGTCAAAATGTGGGTCCTTAGGTTCCCGCTCTTCACCAAGATATTTGTCTAATTCGGTTTTACTCGAAGATAATTCGGAACTTCCCATGGCCATTTCAAATCTCTTGGCCATGATTTCTTCAATGTCCATTGGTTGGTCACCACCACATACCTCATTAGTTGATGCTGATACTAATGTCTCAAAGGCACTCTCCTTTCGAGGCATGGATTTTTTATAAACATCGAACAAAGTACGCAAGTTTAAGTCAAGGCTTAACTTGATACTCTCGTATACAAACTTTTCTTGAACAATAAAATCAGTATATTGCCATTTCCATCGAGGGTCAAGAACCTTAGCAATGAACAAAAAATGATTAAGCTTATTAACATCCCCTCAATACTTTTGATATTTCTTTTTCATCTCAAGTGCCATTTTACTAACTGAACTATCATTATTTCTTGTAAAACCATCAATCACCGTACCAATCCCAAATATCTCATTCACATACATGTTGGAAGTCACGTAACGGGAACCAGAAAATCTTAAGGTAGCCTCACAAAAGATCTTCAAAAAAGGTAACAAGCCATGAACATTATTCCAATCAACCTCATTAATCAAACCGCCCTCACACTTTTTCATCTCTTTCTCAAATTGAGAATCTTTCATAAGTAAGTTAGAAAAAGCTTTCTTGAACTTAATAGCAGATTCTAGCATCAAATAGGTGGAGTTCCATCGAGTTTCAATATCCATACAAACTAAACTCTTACTATCAATGTTCTCTTCTTCAATACTTACTTTAAACTTATCAAGTCTATTGGGAGAAGACCTAACATATTTCACAAGTGTACGGACTTTCTTGACTGATGAATTTAAACTACTAAGTCCATCTTTAACAACCAAGTTTAATATATGAGTCGCGCATCTCATATGCAAAAAATCCCCCTTCAAAACACTACACTGCCAATGATTAAAAACTTTTTGCAAATATTGAATGGCTACATCATTTGAGCTAGCATTGTCAACCGTCACAGTCAAAACATTTTTTAAACCCCATTCAACCAATCACTTTTCAACCTCCCTCCCTATTAAGAGCCCCGAATGACCAGCAATTGGACAAAATTAATAATTCTCTTATTCAAATTCCATTCATCATCTATGAAATGCGCAGTCAAACACATGTAAGATAAATTTTGACCTGAAGTCCATGTGTCTGTGGTTAAACAAACTTTGGATGACATATTTCTAAATATATCTGATAACTTTCTCCTTTCCTCAATAAACAAACTATAACAATCTCTTCTTACAGTTGAACGTGAAGGTACAACAAAATGAGGATTCATAACCTTGCAAAATTCACGAAAACCCTCTCGCTCGACAGTTGAAAAGGGCAATTCATCAACAATTAACATTTTGGCTAAAGCTTTCCTAATTAGTTCTTGACTAAACTCCCATAACTTCAGGATTGACATCTTTTGAATTGACCCATCATCACTGACATGGGTTCTAGACTCAAGATCAATTAGTTTTTGCTTTTTATCAATATTTGCTGGATACATCTTGCATGACCCAATGTGATTTTTCATAGGGGTAGTACCATTTTTAGTAGAACAACCAACTCTTTTATGGCAATATATGCATTCAGCCATATCAACAACATCACATTCCGTAAAATGAACCCACCAAACAAATCTTTTTTTATTTGCACGTGTTTGACAAGATTTACTTACAGTTGAGGGTTTAGTTTGTTTACCATCTTTCTTCTGTTTTTGATTCCTTTGTTTAGCCTTCTTTGACACCACCTCATTTTCTGAGACTAGCTCACAATCAGAGTTGCTAGCATTTTGATGTGGGTCCAAGTGTGGATGAGCAAGCTTTAGCCTTTTTGGAGGCCCAAGATCGCTTATCAAAAGGGGCTTCACTGAAATGGCCCTAACTTGGGCTAGAAATCTCTGTTTTGGGCCTACGACCAGTCAAAACGACCGTTGGACCGAGGAGCACGTTTTGACAAACAGCCGGAGGTGGTTTGGGTCATCGTTTCGGCCCAAAAACGGCTTATTTTAGGAGTTATTTCAATTTTTGTCTTATTTTTACATTTTGTTGGACTTTGCTTTTGGCCCAGTTTTCGGCCCGTTTATGTTTTGTGGCCCGTTCGAATTTGGTTTTGTTTTCTTATATGATTGTAAGAGATGGGAGAAATATTATTCAAGTTATATAAAAATCTGTTTTTTCTCTCTATCACTGTGTGTGTTAGTGCTCAACCCTGATTATCGGTATTCTTAGTGAATCAACGATAGTTAGAAGGATTGTTCCTGGTATTCTTGTTGAATCAACAGGTTCAATTATCTATCTCTCTGTTTCCGACTGCATCACATTTGCCTCTGGAATGCTATTAAGCACATTTTCATCAGCCATCGAAAACTGAAAATAAGACAAAAAGCATGTTGTTAAAAACATAATAGAAATCACTAATCAGTCTTGAATAATAGAAATATGTTATGACATACCAAAGTAAATATCGTGTGACTACGGCTACTAAGAAGATTATAGTTATTTGAACCCACGTGACTATGCTCTACAATAGAAAGTAGTAAACAAAATATGAAGATTATATAAAGCCATAAACACATATATGCAACAACTGTTCTTGTAAAGTCAGAATGTCAAATACTAAACTAATACTTTCAATGCTCTGCAATGGAATGATGTTTGAAACAATTCAATGTCAAATACTAAACTGTTACTTTCTACAAAAGAATTCTCCTAAACAAGTAAAGACAATTAAATACAAGATTAAGCAAAACTATTTCTAGGTTACGGGTTACCTGAACATATGACAAAAGAATTAAGATTAGTACTTAACCCCAGCCCCAAAAGCATTCTAAAGATGTATATTTAAAACATTGATGCTGAGACAATTAAATCCGATCTTCAAGCGATCTCTAAAACTTGAAATCAAACTTCAAGAGAGTGCACAAATTACCTGTGAATCTTCCGATCTTCGCGAACTTCAAGCGAGTGCACAAAGCCACAAACTTCAAGCGGGCGGCTGCCGTTGAGGCTGGTGTTTGCGGGCGGCTGCCGTTGAGGCGGTGTTTGCCGTTGAGGCTGGTGTTTGCCGTTGGTGGGTCGGTGGCTGGTGTTTGCGGGCGGCTGCCGGCTGGTGTTTGCGGCGGCTGCCGTTGAGGCGGTGGCCGGTGAGTGGGCTGGTGGGCGGTGGCTCTGCTGACTGCTCGACTTGAAGGAAAGGAATCAAAGGATATGTTAGGGTTTTTTTTGACAAAATAAACCCTGGAAGGAAAGTAAAGCAACTAAGCAAGCATATTAGATTATTAGAGTATTAATTTAAAAAAAAAATTAAAAACACATTTTTTTCGGATAATCGGATATCCGAATATCCGAAATTTTAAGGAACTGATATCTGAATCCGAATCCAAATTTTCCGATATCCGAAATTCGGGTATCCGAATTTTCGGGTAATTCGGGTTCGGAATATCGGGTTTTCGGATCGGGTTTTCGGATACGGATATTTTTGAACACCCCTAATCTCTAGCTACCACCCTTTTCGGCTGTCACCTCCACCACCCTTTCTGGCTGCCACCTCCACCACTGAAGTACCGCCTCCCTATCCCCAACCCATATCTCTATCTTTCTCTCTCTCTTATTTCTTATTCCACCAACATCACTCACCACCAGCACCTGAAACCTCTCGGCCCCACCATTGTTCATCATCATCGACCACGATCATCTTGTTCATCCATGGTGTTGCACAAGGTGCCACCAATAGATCCGTTACACCACCATCACACCTACAACACCCCACCACCACCACGCCATCTACTCTCTTTTTCTCTCTCACATCATTATAATTATTTTTTGTTATATAATTTTCTATTTATTTTTTGTTATATATTTATATTTTATATTATAAAAAGTTATGATAAAAATTTGTTAATTTATGTTTGATATCTATATCTAAATAAAATAATATATATTAAAAAGTTATATGTATAACAAATTTAAAATTAAATGCTAATTACAAAATACGTCCTTTAACTTAGGTTTAGAATTTCAATAATAGCCCTTTAAGGGGTAGAAAATAATAAAATGTCATTGACTTAACACAGAAATTTAACGCTCGGTAGTATAAAGGAGGAAATTCGTTATAAAAAGTAAAAATAAATGATGGATAGAGTACTTTGTAAAGATAAAAGATGATGTCTGTAATTTTTTATAAAATTAAAGGACGTGTTCTGTAATTTTATCCTATGTGAACAGGGATAAAGAGTCTTGCTCTTTAAATTATTCACAACCAACATGAAAGAAATTAATTAAATCTTCCTTAATTGTGTTGGATTTCAAAGGAAATCTACTCATAGCCCTCAACACTTAAAAATATTACGTTTTACCAGGAACATAAATTGGAACCAAATCTATTTAATCCTTTTAATAGAACATATTAGAATTCTTGACCTAACAAAAAAAATAAAAGATTAATTTCACCATGAATTACAAAATTTAAAACAAAAAAATCACCAGTAATTAATCTTAGTTAATTCACAACCACCTTCACAGTAAAGACATCCCTTTATTACGTTGAGCAAAATGAGCTATTTCCTTATTTTTATTCTTCTTATCTTTCAGCTAGTACACTTGCATGTAAAGTGATCAAGTTCACCACATATAGCACCTAAAGTTACTTCTATCTTAGTTTCCCTGATCCCTACCATGTTCTTTTTCTCTTCTACCAAACCTTCTTCCTTGGACCCTACCATAACTTTGATTTCATCACCTCACCCTTTTTTATAGTGCCAACTTTCAGTATCATCAACCATTTGATTACTGGAACTTGCTGATCGATGTCGAAGTATTAATCAAATAAGATATAAAATGTGTGTTCCTATTCACCTTAATTAGTTAGGGTAAGTAGGGTTGTCGATCCTCGTGGAATTAGTGGTCGGTGTGTCGTACTTTGATTTGTAAGAAAATGGATTAAACTAATGAATTATTTAACTATTGCCTCTTGGCTGTGAAAAGTGAATTTTAGAATGATTAACAAATTAACTAAGAAAGTAAAGTGCAAGTAATGAAAATTGATTAGAAGACGATTAAGAAAAAGGGTAATCCACCCCGGGATTCAGGTTCGGTTTTCGGTACTTGCTTAGTTCAACTTGGTGGAAAATCCTTAACATGGATTCTATACGTGTAATGATTAAGTGACAGAGATAACCAAGACTTAACGGGTCTTAGTACACCATGTCAATTGAATTACAACCAAAACTTTGCAATCATACAACTCGCGCATAGTTATATGAAATTCAAATCAAGATTTACTAAAACAATTGTGTAAACAATCAAGACACAAGTTAAACTCAATAAAAAACTTAATGGGTTTTAAAGTTTAATCCCAACACAATTTTACATAAACGAAAAACCTAAAAACACGAAACCTATTACCCGAGGTAGATCACGAAAAGTTTAGCCTTGCATCTTCATGAATTCGGCAACGGAATTGGATGGGACATGATTTGATGGACTGGAATGAGTTGGAGAAGTGGAATAGACCTCAAGAATCGTTCAAGTTCGTCACTTTTTGCTCCCAATGCGAATTAGGGTTTTTAGAATTGATAACACTCCTTAAATATGGTCAAAATCCGGAAAATTACGTCAAATTTGACCCTACGACGTAAGTTACGTCCTTAGGGACGTAAATTACGTCCTCCCCTATGATAGACGTGCTTAGCCTCTATCTTACGTCCCAAAAAAATATCATTTTTAGACAGGACGTAGCTTACTTCCTTTAGGACGTTAGTTACGTCGTATGCTCATTTTTCATCAATTTCTTCATTTTCTTCATCTCTTTTCATCTATATATCCTCCAATCTTTGTGAAACCCTTGAATATATCATTTAAGCTTCCCACACATACAATTCAAACATAACACAAAGTGATTACGCTCGATAGGAAAATCACGTTAAAAGCATACATTTAAACACTTAAAACACATACAAAACTTGAATGCATCACTTGCTAGTAGAAGTTTACCGAGATCATCTTCCTTTTATTCATCATGACTTTTTAAGTGTTCTTTATAAGCTTATATTCCTCCCACTGCTTCCTCAAAGGATTTGTTTTCAAGTCTCTTAGAATTCCTCTATAGAGGCCATAATTGGTAGAATCTTCTTTGGAACCGAGTTGAGTAACTTTCTGTCAATAACTTCACCCTCAAGGCTTAAACTAAGGATATTAAACTTGGTTGCTATGTGTGTTAACTTACTTGAAAAATCATCCATTTTTAGTTTATTTCATTTCCAGCATCTCCATCTTATTTCTTAGAGTTCGTCAGCAAGCCTTATGTACTCTCTACTCTTAGATGTCAATGCCTGATTGAGACACAAACATCTGTTTCATCCTTGTGATTTGAAACCTAAATTGAATATCCTCGAGCAACGTTTGAAAAATAAAAGCCTTAGCTATCTTGTTCTTTCTGATTTCAATAGCCCTATTACCTATTCAATTGTCTCCGATAACATATATGCTTAAAAATTAATTCCATCACAACTAATTAACTTGTATAATTTGTGGATGTTAATTTGGGACATTGCAATGAAATGTTACCTTGCTCTCTAGGAAGTTCCACTGTTGCGCTGTCATTTGGCTAAAAGTTGTTTCTTTTTACTCACTTTTTCGTTGAATTTGCTTTGATCTTGCAACTTGCTTGTAACGCCCCGAATAATGTCTAAGCGAGCCAAATATTACTAATGGGCTTAGACGAGATCATTTAATGGAAATAAGATGGATATGGGTTATAGACCGAGTTAACTCTTCGGGATATGTGTTTGGCGAGTTTAAGGTCCCGGGAACGCCCGATATATATAAACGGATCAGCTTGAGTAGCTCTCATTTGCAACTCAACACTCTAGTTTTAGAGAGAGAGTAGAGAGAGAAAGTAGAGAGAGTTGAAGATTTAAGGCTCGGATAATCCCGGGATTGAAGATCAGTGTTTGTGGGCATCGAAACAACAAGAAAACACCAGGAATGCATGTAAGAAACATCATTCAATCGTTGCTTTTGATGTAAACCCGGATTCTAGGGTTTGGGTTTTTAAAAGTGGCAAAGATTCGCCCAAAACTCACGTTTTTGTGTAAGAAAACATGTAAGAAGCTTAGAGAAAGCTTATTGGGTGAAAAACCAAGGTTTTGGGTGTAAAAGATTGAAGTTTTGGGTCAAAAATGGGGTGGTTCGTAATTTTCAGCCCGTTTTGCGAAACTGTAGTTCATCCAGCGAAATTAGGTATTCGTCCAGCGAAACTATGGATCTTCCTGCGAAACTATAGTTTCGCAGGTAGTTTCGCAAACATGATTTTCCAACGAAAGTTGGGCGAAACTGGCAGCGAAGATGCCAGCGAAACTGCCAGCGAAGATGCCAGCGAAACTGCTAGTGAAACTAGCAGCGAAACTGTTGGCGAATCTGGCTGAGAAATTGCTGATCTTGCAGCGAAATTAGCAGCGAATTTAGGCAGAAATTAATACCTTTAAGTGTCAGCTTATCTGCAGGCTGTGTAGAGTGATTCTAGCCTTGTAAGCTTAGTTTTGAAGTTGGTCTCGGTATCCAGGTGAGTTCTAGATCCCCTATTTATAAGTTTTCCATGTTTTGGGGCTATTATGCATACTAAATATATGTTTTTAAATGACCAAGATTTTAAGAAATTTTAACAGGAAGAACGATTTTTCTATAAGTAAACGTGCTATATAAATGTTTAAATATAAAAATTTTTCGCGCTGACCTGGCAGCCCGCCCCAGCCAGGGGCGTTGCCCCTTGGACCCCACTAGGGGCTGCTCCCCTAGGACCCCGCTGTCAGGGGCTGCCGCCCCCGAACCCCCGCTGTCCCGCGGCGGGTCGGTTATGTTTTATGATGATTAGTACTTGGCATGTTGTGTACTTAATGAATTAAGTATTATATATTAAAGTGGAAGATGATATTAATGAAAAGCGAAACTTAATGAATGTTACCCCCGGGCCCATTTGATGATGAAAAGTCTTGCAAGCACTATGATAGATTTCACTTATGTGAGTCTGATGTATGATGATGGATCTGTATTCATGAGCGGGCTATGTGCCTTGCAGTGTGGATCAACTGTCGGGGGTTAGCTACCGTATTCATGTGTACCGACAGGGATTGACATTTGTTGTCGATCAACATGGAACTCTTGCTTTGTGCAATCTCATTTATGATGAAAGTGAAAGATAATGAAAGAATGAAAGATAATGAACATGCTTATTATGATGCAAGTAATGTTATGTACTATGTTGTATGCATGGTCATTATATGAAGGATAAAGTTCATATTTTCTTATATTATTTAAAAGTAGAACTCACTCAGCGAAGCTGACTTTTATGCATAATAGTTGGCAGGTAAGAGCTGATGCTGAGGATGACACACAGAGTTACTTGGGGAGCTATGGATGACATTCCTATTTATGAAATATTTATTGTAATTTAAGAACAATTAGCATGTTTTGTTTGAATTTAAAGGACAAATGTATGAGTACAATATGGTTTCTAAGTTTTAAATGAATGTCTAATTATTTCCGCTGCAATGTTTTATTATTAAACTGATTTTATGCTATGATTAACCAACTGTGAGGCTTCCCGGGAAAGGGGCCTTACATTGCTGATAACGTGGTTCGTTCTTTATGTATTCATTCTTTCTTGACGTGTTTTCCTTGCTTTACTCTATCTATTCACTTTCTTGTCATTCTTTACCTATTCCTATGTTGCTTTATTCTTGGTGATCTCTTACCACAAACCTGCTATCTCGTTCTTGCTCTGACCTATTAAATTTCTCAATCTTGGTAATTTTCATGTACTCAACGAGATTAAACCTGACTTGCTTCCTTGTGGCTTTCGGCCAAACCTGTCATGCTCGATTTGCTTCTCACCCAAAAACAAACCTGCTCAATCACCTGTTATTGCTTGCAGACTCAATCTACAATCCACGAGACAAACATGACGCACTCATACTAATTGATGCCAAGAAAGCCACAAAGCGAACCAAAACGAATAAACAAACAAACAAAACAAAACAAAAGATGAAGCAAAGTTTGTTTCGATCAACAACGATCGACACTTTTATTAAATTCAAACCAAATGATCTACACCTTGATTACAAAATGTGACCCCTTAAATAAACCCACAAAACCAATCATAAACTCTTTACTAGATAAACCTCACAACTAATACAAGATGATCATACTTGATTCGATAATTCTAAACATTAAAACTATTGATAAATACTAATTAATTAAACTAGCAAACTAAGACTCACAATATAACACAAAAAGCCCCTAAAAATTTCAAATCTTGCAGCTGGACATATCAGAACACTCGACCCAACAAAAAGTCAGTTTAATCTTCCACTATGTGTTACAAAGTTTAGGTCCAACATTATCTATTTAACTTTACCTTTCTAAAGTTCAAGAAAATATTCTAAGAAAACATGAATCATATGTTTTGTTGTTATCCCTTTTCAATCAGAAAATGCACCATTTTTGGTTTGATAATCTGAACCAACATCCAGGCTTCAAAGTCACTTCTGCATACCTGCACAACAAGCCCATAATCAAGTGTCTAAGAACAACATGTACCCAAGTTAACCTTCAATAGCAACTGAGTTCCTACCGATGGAATCCATCGGTATTTTGTGGGTATCAGCGACGGATATTTGTAATTAAAATGTTTATATGCCTTTTTTTTGGATTTTCTGCTATCCGTCACTGATATACCATAAATACTTGAGTAGTCAGTGAAAGTCAGTTTTCTAGTAGTGATAAAATGAAACCTGTTTTTATTGGCAATAGTACAACGTCTATTATCTTTGTATGATCTGCTACTGATGCTACTTCTGTCTTCGACAAAACGCCTATTCTTACGTTGTTTCACATCAACATGACATCTCTTTAAACCATCGATTGAACTACTTCGAGTAACCGGATGTTTCTTTGAGCTGAAAGAACTTGGGACAAACATCTTGAGAAGAAAAACTCCGGTGTCAAGACTCACACTCCTGGAAATCGGGCCTCTCGTCGGGCTCTTCTTCTTTCCCTTCAACTCGTGCTTCATATCAACCTTGTCTTCCGTCACCAACCCTGAATGATCATCGGGCTCTTTTGAGACTATATCTTTTAGCGACAACTCAAAGCATGATTCAGGCAAGTCGTTCATCATTTCCATTAGCTCTTTCCTTACTTCACCCATTGTTTTATTGGGAGATGATGGTGAACTTGTGGCATTAGAATGAATGTTTTTGGACCAAAGGGGTGGTGAAAACTCTAAAGGGTCTTCATTTTCATCACGGTTTCGATGATATTTCCTTTTTGGGATGTCACAAAATGTGAAATCTGATGGTTTTTTGATGGAATTGTAATTTAGTTGAGATGGCATGTTATGGGTAAAATGCACCTCATCAAAGGCAAGCATTGTTAATTAGGATGAATTGTGTTTTTGGAGATGGGTACTTATAGGAAGAAATATGTCAACTTTTTTAATTTCTAACCTACATATTTTAATACATAAAGTTATCTCATGGTTTGTAGCACATCATAACAACCATTTCTCTTTATGACTTTGTTTTTGTTTACCAATGAGATACTTTACAAAAAGTCATACATCTAATTATGACGTACCCAATCACGTAAACTATGAAGTTCTGTTCTTATTAATCGAAAAGCTTAAAACGTTGATGGTATTTGAGTTTGATCTTTATTATGAATCCAACATGTGCAGACGTCATATTCTCACAGACTCATCATTCTCAATTATGTTCGTCTCACCATCTTGATTAATGTGAGATTCGACTAAGATGATAAAAATAAATACAAGATATGAAAATTTGGCAAAAGTTTATATGTAGTTAAACACTCAAGCATTCTTTTTTTTGGTATTATTCTTGATATTTGTACAAGAACAATAATCCTACCTAAAATTTCCCTTGAGAAGACTTATATTTCTAACCACAAAAATTGTTTGTTTGAATTTTGTTTAGTATAATGACAACAATGTTTTGAAAATTAATAAGTTAACGTGTTCAAAACGCAAATTGGATTTTGATAAATCAAAACTTTTACATAACAATAGTCAATACTAACAATTTAATCAACAATACTTCTAACATTCTCTAACATTCACTTTCTTTAGCAAGAAAAATCTCACTACATAATCAACATAGATTTATGTCTAGACTTTCACACTATTTCATTTATAATGATGATTAGTATAAGCGAAATGAAAAAAACATACATTTATCTATAAGTGTAAATCAAATGTATATTAACGATCATAATACAAGTGAGATTGCTCTTGACAATAAAAATACAAGTCAGAAATACTACAGGCGATATGAATTATTATCGCTTAACAAGCCATAATTTATATTATCAAAATCCAGTTTGCACTTTATAACATAAGTCTTGTAAATGCTTTACTACCTGAAATACTCCTTTTGGTAAGATATATTCTAAAAACTTTATTAAACACAGTCATTATTGTTTAAAAAAAACATTTAAGAAACAATATAACTTATTGTATAAATATAAGCTTAACCCAAAGGACACTCCAATATTAGTAGACTAGAACCAACGTCTTTATCTTTGAAAGTGAGGTATGCCGTCTAAGAGGGGTTTGAAAACAAGAAAGCGTGACTCACTTTCTTCCATTTGGCAAAATCGATTAAAAAATATACTACTGTCTTTATATAGATATTTAATTATGTTTACAGGTATTATATTATATATGACATAAAACAAAAGCACAAAAACACAAAGTAAATGCATACCCTAATTATAATTAAAACATTTACAATACAATAAATTATAAAAGATAAGTATAGGTCGAGAAAATAGTAAAGTCAAAATCAACAGTCACGATAAAGAAATTTTAATCCAAACTAAGCAAAAGTTGTCTTTGTTTTAGGTTTGAAAATTTTATAACTCTTTTATCTTTCTCTGTGTATAACACTCGCAGGTAATTTCTTTCATAATGTCTTGGAGATGGGACTTAGTGTTAAGAAGATAAATGGTTAATGCACCATCATTGATATTTAGAGGTTTTGTAGGGAACATATTTCATTTGGCTCAATTTGACATAGGATACATTAAAAATTGCTACACGTGTAGTGTTTTAAAACGCTTACTTTTATTTGTTGTAATTTTTAATTTTAATTATATTTTTATTTGATTATGCAAATCTATACTTGATTTCTTCATGAATATGTTTCATATCTTTTACCGACTTGTTTTGTACTGTTGTCTATGTTTACAGCATCTACTTATGCATGTTTGTAGGTTATCAGGAATGTTACCTGGGCACCTACTGAGCTGTACACTACATCGTTCACAACTAAACAAATGAGCATCACCGATGGAATATTATCGACAGATGGCCTCTTGGCAAATCACCAACGAAACTTTGATGGATCATACTTTCCGAATAAGGTTAAAAACATAAATAAAATCATACGGTTGGTAATCGTCATTAGAAAAAAAACATACTACTAACGAAGAAGCTTCTCATTGTCAAGACAATTGATATTGACAAATTATTGACGACAATGCTTAGAGGGAAGGGTACGATTTTGTATTATTGGAGGGAACTGATTGTTGGCAGAAATCTATTAGTATATCATTGTTGATTTTGAGGATAAGACTTTGGATTGGATTCGTGCCCAAGCTTTTAGTGGTTTTTCCAATGTGCCCCCTATGCGACACATATTCTATATGTAAAACATTCTATAATGTTTTCTTTAACTTGTCACACGGACGTGGGGTAAACCTCAAGTATTTCAATCAAGTATATAAATGGTATCTCCCGATACTTTAGATATAGAATGGTAAGAGTCAATATGCCAGATTGTTGTTAGCAAGTTTGTTGAAAATGTTGATCTTGAAATTTAAGATTTTGTCATGTTAACGTATTCTAACATGAGCACGATCTAGGAATGTAAAGGCAATATTATATTAGGAGTATGTTCCCCATACGTGGACTAGGCACATGGTGGGCAAACATATAAAGACCAGGCCAAGTGTACTATTTATAAAACATAATAAAATTTGTCTAAAATATCTAAAAATATAATATGCTGATTGTTTGTATAACCAAAACAATCAATCAACACATCGCATGGCTCATCAATGAACAACACTATAGAGTATCAACATACAAGGATCAATATAACTACATTGACTTCTTATGACTTGGTTTGGGTTCCTGTAGTCAAAACAACCCACCATCACATGGCATAGCCTATTAAAGGCCAAAAGTATAGAACATCCACATACAATGATCAGTAGGAGTAAATTCACTTGTCATGATCGATATAGGTTTGTGTAGCCAAACCAATCCATCATCATACAGCAAGATCATTAAAGCCTATCTTTATAAAGTATCCACATACAATGATTAATAAGACTAAATTGACTTGATACATGGGTTTGTGTAGATAAAACAAGCCACCAACACGTGGTCGGGCCTATCAAAGGCCAACAATTAAACATATCCACATACAATGATCAGTATGACTGAATTGACTTGTTACGATCAAGGGTGGGTTTGTGTAGCCAAAACAATCAACTAACTAACAGAAGGGGCCTAACTTTGTGAATTACCCATATACACGGATTAGTAGGACTAGATTGACTTAATTTGAACAAATATATCTAGTGGTAACCTAAAAGAACATAGTAAGATAGTTTAATTCTAAAAAAAGTATTCTCGCTATTATTCCGTTGGTAATACTGATCGATTTCCTGGCGAAATATCATCAAGTCTCTAATTAATGTGTGAAAATATGTGTGTATTAATAAATTACGAAAATGATTATTAAAAATTAATTTTGAAAGGGAATTACCAACTAAATTCTCAAAATCAACAAGTGTACCGATCATGAATAGTAAAGTCTAGGCAAGTCCGGATATCAAATCCATGGATGCCACTATGAACAACTCTCGATAATAAACTGTTATCAAGTTCAAACCTGTTAAGAAAAATGGTTTTAACTAAGAATCAAACACAAACTAACTAATGAAGACTAAACTAACCAAAGACTAAGGAACTAAACCGGAGGCGAACCAACACAAACGAAACCAAAGATGAAAAAGCAACTACCTAGGCTAGGCATCATATTGACAAAGCAACTACTATCAGAATTGATTAATCATACGACATCAGATCTAAAAATATAACTGACTAGGCAAACACTCAGATTTGTTAAATCTCCTTTCGGACTAACTAACTCACCTAAACGACTCCTAATGTTGTGAAACGCTCATCATGATAACTAACTGGATCTCCTTCCAGTCTCACTAATCTAAGAATGCTAAGGTACCCAAATACTGTCTCACCTCTTGGTCTCAACAATACTATATCCTAGAATTAGACCTCACAACTCTCAGGATAAGGGGTAAATCTGTTTATGCGATCTAAGACACGAAATCACTAGAATTCTAAGGTGAAAAGACAGAACTCACTTTTGTGCAATCCTATCCTAACCAAACAAAGAACCAAGATGACTTGACACCCGATCACCATTCACCTCCGGGTCTCAAGGTTGGTAGAATACTAGTTTAAATTCACAAACAAACCTCTCTATGATTTGCTATTCCTAACTCAACCACCAAAACAATTCAAACACAAAGTAAGTAATCTAACATGTGATTTTAACAATTTAAACATAAAGCTCAATAATTAAAACCCCAAGGAAGAGAAAAGCAAGCATGAAAACCTTATAACTAGTATGCATAAAACATGTTAATTCAACAGTAAACATATCTTCTCAATAGCATTATACCGTTTGATTAAACAAAACAAAAAGTAACAACCACGTACTAGGCTAGCCTAGTAGCAAAGGTGGTTCAAGGTTCACATGAGATGGAGTAGATTTAACTCATGTAGAGTAGTATTAGACAATAAAAGAATAGTCTAAAACATCACTCTTCAATCATAACATAAGTAGTATAAAAGATTTAGCTACTCATAATATCCCAGAACATTAAATCCAGAAAACTCATAAACATAATTAAACCATTCAAAAATAAAAATAAACAAGCAAACCGAATGACTCACACTAATCTTTCACTCCAATATCTGGTTTGCTCCAAATCAACCCTAGGTACCTTGATCTCTTAGTCTCCTCGTGAACTTCCTGTGTCGTGCGAATTATTTTCTAATATATTGTTGCATCTATTTTAATTCCGTTGTGTGGCCCGTTCCTATTTGTTGTAGCCCAATACAAATTGATATATTTCTTATTGTTGGTTGTAGTCCACGTGAGCTCACTTTTAAATAAATGAATAATCCATTTTCTCAATTTTCTTGAATTCTTCTCGTGGGCTTTCACTTATGATTTTAACTCTTGTCTGCAAAATGTAACCCAACTGTGAAGTATAAAAGCCAAAACAAGTGTTCTTCCGAAGTTTGGGTATACTTCCGAAGCTTAACATGATTCTTCCAAAGCTTAGGTGCTATCTTCCGAAGGTTATGTTTGCTTCGGAAGGGATTTGAAGTGTACTTTGGAATTCTTCCGAAGTATGTGTATCTTCCGAAGTAAATCTTCCAAAGGGTTATTTCTGTTCGGGAGATTTAGTTTAGAGTCCTTAGTGTAAATTCTCAATTTTGTTGAGTGTTTGTTATAGTTAGTTAATCCATTATAAATAAGGATCTAATGTAATCAGTGGGATCTGATCCGAAATCATTCCAATCATAGTAATCATTTGAAAGTTCTTGTTCATGTTTATTCTTTCTTGTGTCATCTTTATTGTATCGTTCAAATTCCGTGTTCATATTCTCAATTAGTTTTACAACAATTGGTATCAGAGCCTGGTTAGTGGCTCAATTGAGAATCAAGATTCAATTAAAGATCGATCGGCGGCAACGATGGTGTCAACAAAGTTCGAGGTTGAGAAATTCGACGGGAAGAACGACTTTGGGTTATGGCGGTTGAAGATGAGGGCATTGCTCGTTCACCAACGAGTGGTAGATGCCTTGGCTGGAGAATCCAAGTTGCCGGATACGCTGTCAGACAAGGAAAAGAAGGAGATGCTAGAACATGCACACAGTTCAATCATCTTGAACTTGGGGGATCGAGTACTCAGAGAGGTATCGAAGAAGAAGTCGGCTGCAGGGGTCTGGTCAAAATTGGAAAGTCTGTACATGACGAAGTCTCTTGCGAACAGGCTGTATCTCAAGACACGGTTGTACACATTCCAAATGGCTCATGGGAAGTGAATTGAAGATCATACTGATGAATTCAACAAATTGGTGTTAGATCTTGAGAACATCGAAGTTGTGTTGGAGGATGAAGACCGAGCAATCATATTCTTGACATCTTTGCCATCATCCTATGAGCACTTTGTGGATACGTTGATGTATGGTAGGGATACTCTTACCATGAAAGAAGTGTTGGTAGCTCTCAACTCAAAGGAATTGAAGAAGAGAATTGATTATAAGGAAGATGGTGGAGAGGGCTTGGTAGTCAGGGGTAGATCTGAAACAAGGAACTTCAAACCAAGAAGTGTCTCAAAGTCAAGATCCAAGTCTAAGAGATGGTGTTATGTGTGTGGGTCAGAAAAGCATTTCAAGAAAGATTGTCCTGACTGGAAAAGAAAGAAGCGTGAATCAAGTGGGTCAAAGTCTCATTCTATCACAATGCTCAAGATGACTTATCTGATGGGTATGAGAGTGCAGATGTGTTGGCTGTTACAAGCAGTGGAAAAGGAGATGAGTGGGTGATGGATTCAGGGTGCTCATACCATATGACACCGGTGAAGGAGTTCTTTAAAGATCTGAAGTTTGAAGATCTTGGATCAGTGAAGCTAGGGGATGATAGAAGCAAGATTGTGGGTCATCGTGTAGTGACTCTAAGAATGAAAAGTGGAATGGAAGTAGATCTTCATGATGTAAGGTATATTCCTAGTCTTAAAGAAGTTTATTGTCTTTAGGGTTGTTGGAGAGTTCTGATTACCATGTTAGTCTTAGAGATGGTAAGGCTAAGGTGATTAAGAGATCAATGGTGGTATTATATGGTAGTAGAAGGGAGAATAATATCTATGTTCTAGATAGTGCTGGTGTAGTAGAATCTCAGGTGGCAACTGCCTCAAGTGATTGTAGTTCAAAGGCTATGTTGTGGCATAAGAGGCTTGGTCATATCAGTCATCAGGGACTGGTGGAGTTGCAGAAGCAACAGGTAATGACTGAGTTGAAGAGTTGTGATTTTGGTTTTTGTGAAACTTGTATTCTTGGGAAACACAAGAGGGTAAAGTTTACAAGGGCTAAATATATTACAACAGGGGTGTTGGATTACATTCATTCAGATTTATGGGATCCTGGTAAGGTTGATTCGTTGGGTGGTGCCAGATACTTTAGGTCTTTGATTGATGATTTTTCAAGAAGAGTTTGGGTGGTTACCTTGAAGAATAAGAGTGATGCTTTAAGTAAGTTCAAGGAATGGAAAGTCCTTATGGAAACTCAAACTGAAAGAAAAGTCAAGAAGCTAAGAACTGATAATGGGTTGGAGTTTTGCAATCATGAGTTTAATAAGTATTGTAAGACTCATGGTATTGCAAGACATAGAACTGTGCCAGGTAATCCACAGCAGAATGGTTTGGCTGAAAGGATGAATAGGACTTTGCTTGAGATAGTAAGGTGTATGTTGGCTAGTTCAGGGTTATCTAAGATGTTCTGGGCTGAAGCTGTGACAACTGCAGCTTATTTGGTCAATAGATCTCCATCAGCAGCATTAGACATGAAGACACCTATGGAGGTATGGTTAGGAAGAAAGAATGACTATGGGGAACTAAAGGTGTTTGGATCTTTGGCTTATGCTCATGTTAGCCAAGGGAAGCTGGAACCTAGGGCCTGCAAGTGTGTATTTCTAGGCTACCCTGAAGGTGTAAAAAGGTATAGATTATGGAGGCTAGAAGGGGACAGACCTAAGGTAATAGTGAGCAGGGATGTAATTTTTCAAGAGAATATAATGTATAAAGACATTCAAGAAAAAGAAAAGTCAAAGGTTGAAGATCAGAGTGGGGTTCAGATTGAGGTGGAGCAGCTAGGTGTAAATGATCAAGGTGTTGATCAAGGTACCTCTGATAGCCAGGGTGGTGGTATGGATGAATACCAGTTGGCTAGGGATAGGCAGAGGAGACAAGTGGTTCCTCCACTTAGGTATAGAGAGGGAATTGATTTGTCAGCATTAGCCTTTGTTGCTGCGGAAGAAGAAAACATCTATGAACCATTGTCATACTCTGAGGCAATTTCTGTGAAAGAAAGTTCAAAATGGTGTAAGGCCATAGAGGAAGAGATCGAATCTCTTTATAAGAATGGTACATGGGAGCTGGTTGATAAACCTGAGGGTCATAAGCCTGTGTCATGTAAGTGGCTGTTCAAACTGAAAGATGGGATTTATGAAGGTGAACCTCCTATGTACAAGGCTAGATTAGTAGCTAAGGGGTTTACACAGAAGCCAGGGGTGAATTATAATAAGATATTCTCACCTGTGGTGAAACATTCATCCATCAGGGTTATGCTGTCGTTGACTGCTTCTATGGATATGAAGTTACATCAGTTGGATGTAAAGACTGCATATTTGCATAGAAAGTTAGATGAAACCATCTATATGAAGCAGCCAGAGGGGTTTGAGGTTAAGGGGCAGGAAGAAAAAGTTTGCCTACTTAAGAAGTCTTTGTATGGGCTGAAGCAATCTCCTAGGCAGTGGTATAAGCGGTTTGATGAACATATGGTGACTAATGGGTTTAACCGGAGCAACTATGATAGTTGTGTGTACTTTAAGGAATACAGTGTGAACAAATTTGTGTATTTGTTGTTGTATGTTGATGACATGTTAGTGGCTTGTCCTGACTTGGAAGAAGTTGAAGCTACTAAGAAGATCTTGATGTCAGAATTTGAGATGAAAGATCTGGGCGAAGCCAATAAGATATTAGGCATGGAGATCAAGAGAGATAGGAAACACAAGGTGTTGAAGTTGTCTCAAAGGTCTTACTTGGAGAATGTACTAAGTAACTATAGGATGGATGATGTGAAGCCAATAACTGTTCCTATAGGTGGTCATATTAAACTGTCAAGCTCTGATTGTCCTAAGTCATATGCTGAAGTTAGATATATGGAGAAGGTACCTTATGCCAATGTTGTTGGGAGCTTGATGTACTTGATGGTTTGTACAAGGCCAGATATTGGGTATGCTGTGAGTTTAGTCAGCAGATATTTGTCAAATCCGGGTAAAGCTCATTGGGTTGCTGTGAAGTGGATCTTGAGGTATCTCAAGGGAACTAAGCACTATGGTTTAGTGTTTGGGTGTCATGGACATGTGAAGAATGAGAGGATTGTTGGTTATGTTGATTCAGATTTTGCTAAGGACCTGGATAGAGGTAGATCTATTACAGGGTATGTATTTCAAGTGCTGGGTAACTTAGTAAGTTGGAAAGCTCAGTTGCAGCATGTAGTGGCATTATCTACAACAGAGGCTGAGTACATAGCATTGACTGAGGGAGTCAAGGAAGCTATGTGTTTGCATGATTTTGTTTCTGAGTTAGGAATCAAAGTTGCAGACTCAGTGGTGTATTGTGATAACCAGGGTGCAGTCCAATTGTCTAAGAATAGCATGTTTCATGAGAGAACAAAGCACATTAATGTGAAGTTACACTTCATAAGAGATGTGATGAATGCTGGGCAGGTGAAAGTGGAAGGTGTGTCTACTTTAGAGAATCCAGTGGATGTGTTTACAAAGTCTCTACCTGGTGTGAAGTTCAACTTTTGCTTGGATGCACTGGGAGTTGGTTAAAATTTTGTTTTGGATTTTAAGGTGGAGATTGTGAAGTATAAAAGCCAAAACAAGTGTTCTTCCGAAGTTTGGGTATACTTCCGAAGCTTAACATGATTCTTCCGAAGCTTAGGTGATATCTTCCGAAGGTTATGTTTGCTTCGGAATGGATTTGAAGTGTACTTTGGAATTCTTTCGAAGTATTTGTATCTTCCGAAGGGTTATTTATGTTCGGAAGATTTAGTTTAGGGTCCTTAGTTTAAATTCTCAATTTTGTTGAGCGTTTGTTATAGTTAGTTAATCCACTATAAATAAGGATCTAATGTAATTAGTGGGATCTGATCCGAAATCATTCCAATCATAGTAATCATTTGAATGTTCTTGTTCACGTTTATTCTTTCTTGTGTCATCTTTATTGTATCGTTCAAATTTCGTGTTCATATTCTCAATTAGTTTTACAACACCAACAATTAACAATAGGGATTTTAAACTTCAATTCGTTTTTGTGGACAAACATGAAGCAAATAATAAATTTATGCTGTATTAAAAAAAAGAAAAAAATCAAAATGCTTTCAATCAAGTCAATTCACGTTTATATACTTGGCCTTTTAGATATTACCTTTTTTTATATTCCACACTTAGTATTTACATAGGTGAACGGTTTTAATCGCTCGTTCAATCTTAAGTTTAATCAAAATACATCATTCTTATTCATGGCCTTTTGAAAACCTATAAAGTCTAAATATGAATTAATTAGACGTAATATATAATGACAAGTGACCAAAACTATTTAAGAAATATAGAAGATATTTATAAAATTTATATTTAAATTAGAGCATATCAATAATCTATTATTAGTTACCGACGCATTACTGATTTGATAAAGTAGCTTAATATATTACCAACGGAATTTTTCATTGGAGTCCATTGGTAAAATTTAGTCAAAACCGATCAGATGGAATATATACCAAAACATATTATGCTCACAAGTTTATAGCATATATATAATATGTATATATTAGTTTAACTGATTAAGTTTTGGTTGTCCTTTTGTCTTCCAAATGATTTACAAAAACAATAGATTATATATATACCAAAACATATTGGTTGATTTTATATATAGCGCTTATAAAGAGATTTAAAAAAAAGTTATCGGAATCATCATCATCAATGGGAAAATTTGATTAAGAATATCTTTCGTTGGATTCTTTCACATGTATATTTTTTACATAATTATATGAACATACCTGACTTGAACCGAACTCCAACATCAAGTTGAGGTACTCTTGAGAACCGAAATCGACCCTTAAGAAAAAAATTTCTAGGTCCACCCCTGGGATTAGGTCAAGTCAACGATAGTAAATATCACACCCCGGCTAAAGCGGAAACACACACCCCAGCTAAAGTGGAAACACCGAGGCGTGAAGAAACTAAATCATAATACAAGGATAAAGAGTACTAAAGAAAAATACTTATTAAAACCGAATAGTTGATTACATCTAATTCTAAAACAAATAAACCAACATGTTAATAAGTCTTCATTTTATTTAAATTCTAACTAGGTCCAACTAAAGTTTATCCTTGAAACCTAACGTGAGCAAAACAACGAACTTAGTTTTCATAACCTGATAACATGCTAAAATAGGCCTGCAAATGAACCGAACGAACACGAACATCAGTATGTTCGTGTTTGTTCATTTAACTTTTACCGAATACGAACACGAACATGAACACATAATCGAACATGATTTTTTGTTCATGTTCGTTTATTAAAAAATAAAAATGTTCGTGTTCGTTCATTAAAAAGCTAAATGAACGTTTCACGAACATAAATGAACACAAATTAACAATAATAAACAAACATAAATGAACAATAATAAACAAACATAACTAAACACACAAAAGAACCAACGTCAAATGACTATTTTGGAACTTTTAGGTGTATTAGTGGAAATTGAAATCTCACTTAACTTATAGGTTTCTAGTATAACATAATACACTTATGTTTCAAATATTAACACATAATACCCTTTTATTAAATGAACAAACATAAACGAACATATATGAACGAATATAAACGGACGTTCATGAAAGTAAACGAACGAACAAAATATGTGTTCATGTTTGTTCGTTTAACTAAACGAACACAAAATTTGTGTTCATGTTCGTTCATTTACTAAATAAACGGACATAAACGAACTTCCCGCCGAACAGTTCATGAACGTTCGGTTTATTTACAGGCCTATGTTAAAATATGCCAACAAAAAAGTTGGTGAGAACATAAGTTTAGGAGTATACCTATATTTCATTTGTTTCACAATACATACATCATATATACAGAATTATAAAACCCTAAACTCATATGCATTGGTCTGGGCTCAAACTGTCTGCATGTATAACAGTTTGTGATTATTCCTTTTAAACCGGAAGAAGATGCACCATTTTGGCTTGCTAAAAACAACACTGATCAGCCGTCCTTTTATTAAAGAAACAAGAAACCAACAAATGAGACCTCTTTTTGTTGGCAGTAGTACAACATCTACCATCCTTATGTGATACGCGACCGATGTTACATTGTTTCACCTCAACATGACATCTCTTTAAACCGTCGAATGAACTACTTCGAGTAACCTGGTGTTTCTTTGGGCCGAAAGAACTTGGGACAAACATCTTGAGAAGGAAACCTCCGGTGTCAAGACTTACAGTCCTTGAAATCGGGCCCCTTTTCGGGCTCTTTTTCTTTCCCTTCAACTCAGGCTTCATATCAACCTTATTATAATCTTCCATCACCAACCCTGAATCGTCGGGCTCTTTTGCGACCATATCTTTTAGCGACAACTCGTAGCATAATTCTGGCGAGTCGTTCACCATTTCCTTTAGCGCTTTCCTTCCTTCAACCATTGTTTTATTGGGAGATGATATTGGTGAACCTGTGCCATAAGAATGAATGTTTTTGGACCAAAGGGGTGGTGAAAACCATAAAGGGTTTTCATTTTCATCATAGTTTCGATGATATTTCCTTTTTGGGATGTCACAAAATGTGAAATCTGATGGTTTTTTAAAGGAATAGTAGTTTAGTTGAGATGACATGTTATGGTTAAAATGCATCTCATCAAAGGCAAGCATTGTTAATTTACAATGAATTGTGTTTAGGCAATGCAGGGTATTTATAGGTGCAATTATGTCAGCTTTTCTTAATTCTAAGTTCATATCTTAATAGGAATTTATGACTTTTTTTATCATGATAGAAACTATTTCTCATAGTTTATAACACATAATATTGGAGTTTATGACTTTGTTTTTTTTTATCATGATAGAGACTTTATAACACATAATAGGAGTCTATGACTGTTTTTAAACACATAATTGGAGTTTGTGACTGTGTTTATTAGAAACTATTTCTCATAGTTAATAACACAATAGGAGTTTGTGACTTCCTTTTTTTTATCATCATAGAGACTTTATAGAAAGTCACAATTTGATATGTAGTGCTTTTGATACTAATCAACTGTGGAATTCTCTTGTTATTAACAGTTAAAAAGTTCAAAACTCATTATTGGTGTTTGAGATTGGATCTTCATTATGAATCTCCAACATCTACTGACATGCATGTCATTCATCTACGCATGGGCGAAGCTTTTAATGGCTCCCCTCCCCCGTTTTTACGCTCAAAAGTAGTAATTTATGTGTATTTTATCTGAAAATATTATACGTATTGAGTCAAATCCGCCTATATAATACTACAATAGTGAAAAAAATTTATGTGTCCTATGACTTTCGGGGCCCTCTATATATATATGTTTAAGCTTCGCAACTATACCTACTGTGAGACAAACCTCACGTCCTCACTTCCTTATGGATTCAACATTCTGTTAAAGTTGGCCATCGTTTTATCAATGTAAGAAAGATTTACATAAGATGTTAAAATAAATATTAGTTGAGAAAATTGTGCTCCTTAGTAGTTTGTATATTTGTACGTAGTTAAACATATGTATTTATATCATAATATTATAAACATTATACTTAATTTTCACAAGAATGATAAAAGTACCTAAAAGCATCCATCTAGAAGCCTTACTGTATTCCTAAACCAACTACGCACCTAAATATTATTTCGTTATCAAAATAAACTCACTCATTTATCAATATAGCTTTACAAAAACTAACCATAGTCATTACTAAAAGAGAAGCATTTAAGGATCGCCATAATAACTTATTGTATAAATATATGCTTAACCAAAAGAAAACTCCAATATAAGTAGACTCACTAGACCCAACGTCTTTATCTTTGAAAATGAGGTCTGCCGTCTAAGAGGGCTTAAAGACAAAAAAGCTTTGACCCATTTTTTCTTCCATTCGATAAAATGAATTATAAAATAGATTTTGGATAGGATATGATTAAAATTATATATGAATAAGGATTTTAACCGTTTATTTTTTGTTTTCTAAAAAAAGAGTTGTTTTTTAACCATTTTTAAAAAAATATAATTTTTTAATTTTCCTTATTATAACTTTGTAATTTAATTATTTTTTTAGAAAATTTTATATTTTAATAACATATGTTTTAAAATAGTTCGTATTTTTCTAAAAGTTTGTTATTTTAGAAAAATTTCGTATTTTATAAATAGACTTTTTCTTTAACAATTGTATGTATAGAAAGATTTATTTCTTAATTTATTAACAAAATATTTTTAATCTGAAAAAGAATAAATAAATAATTGGTAGTTTATGCATTATTTAATAGAATAGAGAAGGATGAGTATTAGATTTAGAATATCTACAATTATTGTATCCTTGGAAAACTTTTATTAGTTTAGATAGATATGACATAAGACAAAAACATCAAGACACAAATGACATGCATACCCTTTTAGATTAATTACAAAGATTGTTCTATATTTGTTATAGGGTTAGGTTCTTTGTAAAATTCTGTTTTTTATAAAAACTTGAAAAACCAATGTTTTCATGCTCGGATCGGACCGGCCGGTCCGACCGGTTCGACCGGAAATCGGTGTTGTCGACGGTCCGATCCACCTCGGTTCGTTTTGTAACTCAAAAATCGGTCGGTCGGAAGCGATTTGGCGATCGGACCAGGATTTAGTGAACTGATGGTGTCCGGTAGTATTTTTTTTTGCTTGAAAAGATGGTGAGAGAGATGGTAATGTAAATGATGGTTGGGAAGATGATATGGGAAGAGTAAAGTTAAAAAGTACTCAAATAGTACTGGGAAAATGATGAAGAATTGAAGATAGGTTTGGGAAGTTTTGATAAAATATAATAACAATAAATTTACTCAATTTATATATACTTATTTTTTAGTTTAAAAGTGTTTGGCCTTGTAAACAAATAGTTCAAATTTATGTTTTTTTATTTAATTTATCAGACCAGTGATATATTTTTAAAACTTAATTTTTATATCTTTGAAATGTTAAGGTTAGTTATGTACTTGTCCGGTTCATAAATCCATTCGACCAGTCCGACCGGTCCAACCAGTGAACCAGTAAGACGTCCGATTCGACGTCCGATCCGGTTCTGAAAACATTGTGAAAAACTAATCTGGATCACCCATTATCTTTTAACTTAAAAATTAAAAATAAAATAGAAAAATGTAAAAAAGTAATCAATTATTTTTTCTCTCTCCAATCAATTAAATTGATTATATCTTTCTCTCTCCAACTTCTTTTAATTTACACATCTATTAACAATGAAACTAATTTCGAACTTTTGATCTTTTAATTTTTCAAACTAGTTAAGAATCTAATTTATCAATTAGAGTAAATTACAAATTGTGTCTTTTATTAATATATGAAATTATTTATTGCGTCCTTTAATTTTAATAATTACATATAGTGTCTTTTATGTAAACAAAATTGCACATATATTGTCATTTACACTAATCATCATCTAAATATATAGTTAACTCAGTTATGTGATCCTCACACAAGTGTTATTTTTGTCATTTGCTTTTCACATCTAATGTAGTAAAAAAGTAAACAAGTTGTTTTTTAATTAGCAATCGTTAAACCAGATTGAATGTCCAAAATAAAATACATAATTTGCTACCAAGCGTCAATTCTTGGTCGGTTTGATAAAAATATCAAATAAAAAGTAATGTTAATAAGAGGAAGTGTATTTATGAATCACAGATGATAATGCTTCTCATCTACCATAAAAATAATAACAAAATAAATTAAGGCATCAAAATTAAAGTAAACAAAGTAAAGATGTAGATTTAGTTTAGAAAAATATAAAGACTTTTAATAAACTTAAAGTGGCTTAGATGGTGGAGAAGATTTAGGTAAATCAAAAGTTGTTAAGAATTACTCTAAATAGATTGTATAGACCTATATACTTATATAGAGATTATTAAGTTAATTTTATGTGTTAACCTTACTTGATGTTTTCAAGTTTTTGCATGATGATACGTAAACATGCATGCATGCATGTATGAATATTTAAGTGTGCATATGTGTAATTCTTGCATGAATCTTGTAATTATCAAACCTTAGGGTTATGTGATTAGTTATTTAAATGCTAAATGCTTTAATTACATGTAATGTATTAAGACTTAAACTTAATCAAACCTACTAAATCAAGTTAATATCTATAAACTTTATGTCAAAAACTATTCATTAAGGCACTAATTAACCCGATTTACAGCTAAACTGCAAATTAACCCTAGCATTAATGACTAAGTGAGTCATTAACCTACTTGATCACCACCTAGCACCACCATGACACTAAGCCATCCTTAAAAGCCACCTATCCATAATAGCCCAACTAATCACCCCTATAACCACCACCTCACCACCCTAAGACTAGACATAATGATGAGGGACTCCACCACTTGAAACCCCTCGATCACATGGAACCACCACACCACCACAATCGCAAATCACCACAACCAAATCACCACACCCGCAACCACCTCTCTCGACCCTCTTTTCCTCTCGGTTTTCAAATCATCTCCACCTTCACCCTATTACTCTCGGTTCTCATATCATACAACCACCACCTTTTGATCACCAAACAATTCTCAATCTCAAGAACATCATAGGAATAAGTTGTTTTCCACTAGCTTATGATCAACCTTCAGGCTCAAGAATTATCACACCAAGCGGATCATCAAGAGTCTAGCCAAGCAATTCTCTTAAGTTTCTTTCATCACCAATCAAGGTTTGATTCCTAAATCCACAAACCAACTAGATAAGAAGTATATATGTGTGTTTAACTAACACATATAAACCAACCCTTTAAGAATCATTAAAGCTATTCACAAAACCTTATGAACAAATGACTTTTTGTGACATCCGTCACCTTAAGGTCCGTCAATTAACGTGGTTTTCCGTTAACTATTCTTTGATCAATCATCCCTCATCTTTACTAACTCTTTATGTGGATATCATGCTTGCTTTATCATCGTTGTGCTTGTGCTCTCATTGTAATCATATGTTAACCTTAAAAACTTTTAAAACTTTCAACATCGTAACCGCCAAATATATCATTTTTATATAAAATTAACGTCACCAATAAAACCATTTTTAAATTATAAATATCATTAGATACATTTTTATAATTAATATGATTAACCTAACAAAGTCGTTTTTCAACCGAAACAAATTTGGGAAACTCGGGGGTTAAGTGCGGGGACTAAACTTGACATTTTGCAAACTTGGAATGGGTATAAATAGCCCCATTTTTCCAGCCCTAGTTCATTCACTCCATCTTCATCTTCTTCATCCTCTCCTTCACCATTTTCTTCATCTTAGCACCAAATCCGACCCGCTTGGTCTCGTTTTCGTCGTTTAGACTTCATCTACAACCTAGTCTACTCCATTCTAGCAGGTAGACGACTTTGGTTGTCCCTTTTCTTGCTTATTCACGGCTGTCTATTCTAGGGTTTCGGGTGTTCGGGTTCAACCCGAACACATGAGGTCGTGTGGGTGCGTGTGAGGTCTTTCTGCATGTGCTTCTTGTTTGTGTATGTGAGTAGAGTGTTTCTGGAAGTCCTTGTTGTGTAAAACTCGTGCTCGGAGCAGCCGAAGGCTGCTCAGCCCCGTCAACAGTCGCAATTCTGCTGTCTAGGAGACTGGGTCTGTCATGCGATTGAGTCGTGCGACTGAGCCATGCGTCTGAGTCAATCGTGCGACTGAGTTGTGCGACTGGGTGTGTCGTGCGACTGAGTCGTGAGACTGTGTGTATGTGTGCAAATGAGTCATGCGTGCGAATGAATGTGTGCGATTGAGTCATGCGAGCGAGTGAATGTGTGCGATTGAGTCAGGTGACCGAATGAATGCATGCGATTGCGCGCGTATCGCACGACTGGAGTCCAATCGCACGAATGAAGGTTCAATCGTACGAATGAAGCTGATTCGCACGATTGAAGGTTGATTCGTGCGTATGGAGGTTGAGTCGTGCGATTGGGTGTTGTGTGGTACGACTGAATGCCAGTCATACGAATGAAGGCTCAATCGTACGAATGAAGCTGGTTCGCACGATTGAGGGTTGATTCGTGCGAATGGAGTGTTGAGTCGTGCGTCTGGTCCTATCGTGCGACTGAAGTTGTTGTGTGTGATTTCCTTCGTATGCGTGGTGTGTGTATGTCGTGTGATGTTGAGGTAGCATTAACACAGTTGTCATTGCTCAGCCACAAAGATTAAAGTCAACGCTATAAAGCCCACAAATACTATTCAGAAATCAAATCAATCTAACGTTTTACAATTATCAGCCGATTTGTAACTACTAATACTTACCAGATACTTCTTCAATAACAATGAACTTTTACGCAATATCATCAGCAATGGCGACAATGTCTAGTACTTGGATCCACATAAGATCTAGTACATGTGTCTGTTTGTGTGTGTTATATGCGACCCAACCGATACAACCCGAATCGACCGAACAATATTATATGTTTCATTCATATCATTAATGCTTATCAATAACTATCAATAGGTGTTTGACCGTTCATTTGCATACAACATTTGGATACATTGATCTTACATACTTACCACTTAACAAGTGAGTTTCGTGGCCCCTTTTTACGCTTACAATATTTCAATCATTTACAACTTGGGGGAAAAGTATGCTCACCCATTTTCAATGCTGTGCAATTTACTTACGATTTTCATACATGGAATCAACGTGATACTGTTTTGCAAGTACTTATCTGATACATGCTTGGGTCTGCTGTGTGGTTCTATCTTTGCAACTATGTAATTCCAGTGTGGGAACCGACGGATAGGTATTGGTAGTACTACTGGGTTGACACCCCCACCCTTGTTCGTTGGTATACTAGTTGGTACAATTAGTGGTCAGGAACGGGCCCTTGGGTTAATATATTCCGACAATATCTTTGTGTACGTCGCTAGGTTTGGTTGCAAAGCTCATTGTCATGTGATTTTACTTGTTTATATAACTGTATTCATGGTATTCCACATTATTTACTATATACAGCATCACTTACTTATTTATTACTTAAACCTGCGAGCTCACCAACAATTTTGTTGACCATTTTGAGCATATCTTTTCAGGTGATCATGCAAACTGAGGAATCTAGGTGTGCTGCCTTAGTGGAGACCCTAGGATGCAATTTTGAGACTAAACATATTTGGCAAACAATTATTTTGAACAATGTTGTAGTCTGATTAAACAATTACAATCTTTTGATACTTGTTCCCGAGTTGTGGGAATTTACATTACAATTTCATCTTTATTTGGTTATGTGAATCATTTATCATATTTATGCTTATGGCTATGTTGTCATGAATATTGACTAAACACGACACAAGTCCCCTTGTTATCGGGTGTCGTCATGACACGCTTGTCATCATTTATTATATTGCATCTCTATTGCTTACCATGTGTTATAACGATCCCGATCTCGTTACATCCCCGTGTTTCCGCTTTTAGCGGGGGTGTGACAGATTGGTATCAGAGCCATTGGTTATAGAGAATTAGGCAATACGCTTGACCTAGACTATAACCTAGGAACCTTCATGTAGATTTGCATGCTAGGATCTGTATGCATATTATATCTCGTGTATGTGTTTCTCGTTACTTGATTTGTTTATCTATCTGTTATGTGATCTTTCACCCTATGAGAGAGCCCTTGTGCTCACTCCTTATGGGATGCTTCTATTGGATCTTCCGTTCCCTCTGCGCGCCGAGTTGGTTTAACAAATCCGGGTATTAAACCTGAAGAGATATTCACAGATCATGTTATTGCGCTTGACCTTGGACGTTGAGTTTAACCCTGAGGAGGTTATGTCTGAAACCTCGAAAGAGGAAGAGATAGACAACTTCTGCTAGACTAAACGTGATTATATACATGGATTTACAATTGACATGATGGACTATTGTTGAGACATTACCAATTCATGGTGTGAGAACTACACGACTTGCATGCGATGTGTGGTGACAATAAGTGTGATATTAACTTGGAATATTGGACTTGATGAGTGTTATGGATAATACACTTTGAAATGATTTAAGCTTACGTGTTTACTATTTCTATGATTAGAAAATACCGCCTCGAAGAGTTACCCGCAGCAATAATGGCGGGAGTGAAGGCCCAAGGGGCAGAGGCAGAGGCAGAGGTAGAGCACCAAGAACAAATGATGATCCTGCCAGTAACAATCAGGATACAGGAAACTCTGATATGGCAGCTCTGATCGCCCAACAGTTGGCCGCCTTGATTCCTACTATCGTGGCCCAAGTGAGCGATGCACTCCAGCAACACCACCCCAATGGGGATGGTGGAAATTATAATGGAGATAATGGAGAAAGAGGTCAAGGTGGGATGGAAACTGAGGTGGGAAATGGAAACCCGACCGGAAACGAAAGTAATCAGGAGACCGGAAATGGTGGAACAACCGGTATTGAGACTGGGGTTGTTAATAATAGAAGGGGGTGTTCGTACAAAGAGTTTGTGGCCTGCAAACCAAGAGAATTTGATGGGAAAGGTGGGGCAATAGCCCTAACCAGATGGCTAGAAAAGATGGAGGCAGTAATTGACATAAGTGAGCGCCTCGACAGCCAGAGAATCAAATATGCCACATGTTCATTGCAGGGCAAGGCCCTAACCTGGTGGAACACCCAGGTTCAAGCTAGAGGAAAAGAATCTGCGATGCAGATGTCCTGGGATGAGTTTAAAGCTTTGATCACCGAGGAATACTGCCCCCTCAACGAGATGCAGAAATTGGAGCATGAGTTCTGGAATCATGCTATGGTGAGGGCCGGGCATGCAACTTATACTGACCGCTTTCATGAGCTGGCAAGGTTGGTTCTGCATCTGGTCACGCCGGAATCAAAGAGAATCGAGAGGTATATTTGGGGACTTGCGTCTCAAATCCGAGCGATGGTTACAACAGCTGCTCCTCCTACTATCCAGAGCGCAATTCTGAAGGCTGGCGCTTTGCTGATGAGATGGTGAGAACAGGGGTTTTAGGCAGAGGAGCAGAGAAGAGAAAAGATGTTGGGGAAACGAGCCGTTCGAGTGCCGGGAAGTTTGATAAGAGGGCCAAGACGACCAGGAATTTTGTGGCCGTGACTCAGGGCAAGAGAGAGTATGTGGGGCCGCACCCCAAATGTGACAGGTGCAACTATCATCATCCCCCAGGAACGCAGTGCCGGGTATGCGCGAACTGTAGGCGCACGGGGCATTTGGCGAGAGACTGCAGAACAACGCCGAATCTTGTGGCACCGGTCAACGCGGTTAACCCCGCCGGGAATGCAAGGGCCTGTTATGAATATGGAGGCCTCGATCACTACAGAAACATGTGCCCCAGACTGAATCGGGCACTGGGTCAACAAGGGAACAAGGCCCGACAAATCAAGGGAATGCAGCTTGGGGACGTGCAGTCGTCATTGGAGCCAACGATGCTCGTCAGGATCCGAATGTTGTCACGGGTACGCACTTACTCAATCATCACTTCGCATCTATATTATTTGATACTGGAGCAGACAATAGCTTTATATCCTCTGAGTTTGTGCAATTGCTTGATTTGAGTCCTAGTAGGCTAGAAACTAGCTACTCTGTAGAAATGGCCACTGATAGGGTTGTTCAGGCCGATGAGATCATTAGGAAGTGCTCGTTAACATTGGAGGACCATGCCTTCGATATAGACTTGATACCCTTTGAGCTAGGAAGTTTTGATGTAATTGTGGGTATGGATTGGTTGTCGCAAAACGCAGCAGAGATTGTCTGTCGGGACAAAGTAGTACGAATCCCTATGCCAAACAGGGAAGTACTCAAGATTCAAGGAGAACGACCAGGAAGGAACTTAAAGCTTATTTCCTGCATGAAAGCGCGCCGAAGTTTACGAAAGCAGTGCTACGCTTTTCTGGCTCATGTGGTTGAAAAGAAGGACGAAGAGAGGAAACTAGTAGATATCCCGGTGGTACGGGATTACCCAGATGTATTTCCTGATGACTTGTCTGGTTTGCCTACTCCACGACAGGTGGAATTTCGTATAGAGTTGGTTTCTGGAGCTACACCGGTAGCAAAGACGCCATATCGGTTAGCGCCATCTGAAATGCAAGAGTTGTCTAGTCAGTTGCAGGAACTACTGGAGAAGGGTTTTATTCGACCGAGTCATTCACCGTAGGGAGAACCGGTACTATTTGTCAAAAAGAAGGATGGGTCGTTCCGCATGTGTATCGATTACCGTGAGTTGAACAAGTTAACCGTGAAGAATCGATATCCTCTCCCCGGGACCGACGATCTGTTCGATCAGCTGCAAGGAGCTTCATATTTCTCAAAGATCGACCTTCGTTCTGGATATCATCAACTAAGGGTTTTCGAGGACAACATACCGAAGACAACGTTTAGAACTGTTATGGGCACTATGAGTTCTTGGTCATGTCGTTTGGGCTGACTAACGCACCAGCTGTGTTTATGGATCTAATGAATCGGGTGTGCAAACCTTACCTGGATAAGTTCGTGATCGTGTTCATAGACGATATACTTATCTACTCCCAATCGAAAGAGGATCATGAAGAACACCTTCGGGCAATACTGGAACTGCTACGAGAAGAAAAACTTTTCGCCAAGTTCTCGAAGTGTGAATTTCGGTTGCGGGAAGTGAATTTTTTGGGTCATGTGGTTAATGAGGATGGGATTCATGTAGATCCCGGCAAGATCAAAGCGGTGAAGAAATGGGATGCGCCCCAGACACCATCAGAGATACGACAATTCTTAGGATTGGCCGGTTACTATCGTCGCTTCATCGCGAATTTTTCGAAGATCGCGCAACCATTAACCCTCCTTACTCAGAAAGACAAGAGGTTTGATTGGGGACATGCACAAGAACAAGCGTTCCAAACGTTGAAAGAGAAGTTGTGTAACGCGCCTATACTGTCCCTCCCAGACGAAACTGATGATTTTGTGGTATACTGCGATGCTTCACATCAAGGATTGGGATGTGTGCTAATGCAGAAGGATAAGGTGATTGCCTACGCTTCGCGACAACTTAAGGTGCACGAAAAGAACTATACAACTCATGATCTTGAGTTGGGCGTTGTAGTATTTGCACTCAAGATTTGGAGGCATTACCTGTATAGAACCAAATGCATCATCTTCACAAATCATAAGAGCCTCCAAAATATCCTGGATCAGAAGGAACTCAATATGCGTCAGCGACGTTGGGTAGAGCTACTTAGTGACTACGATTGTAAAATCCGGTATCATCCGGGGAAAGCTAACGTGGTGGCTGATGCTTTAAGCCGTAAAGAACGCGTGAAACCACTACGTGCTCGAGTGTTGGGATTGACCATTCAAACGAATCTGAAAGCACAGATCCAAATTGCACAAGGTGAAGCAATGAAAGAAGAAAACCTTGCGGGAGAAGAATTCCGAGGGTTGGATAAACAGATGATTTGCAAGGATGATGGTATACAGTACTTCATGGATCGCATATGGGTACCCAGATGGGGAGGTGTACGTACCTTAGTCATGGATGAAGCCCACAAGACGCGATATTCTATTCATCCGGGTGCAGACAAGATGTATCACGATCTTAAGGATCTGTACTGGTGGCCAGGCATGAAGAAAGACATTGCTATGTACGTCAGCAGATGCTTGACATGTTCGAAAGTTAAAGCTGAACATTAGAAACCATCGGGATTATTACAGCAACCTGAAATTCCCAAGTGGAAATGGGATAATATATCCATGGATTTCATTACCAAACTCCCTAGAACAAGCAGCGGGCATGACTCGATATGGGTCATAGTGGATCGAATGATGAAATCAGCAAATTTCTTGCCTATCCGAGAAGACTACAAAATGGATAAGTTGGCGAGATTGTACATAAAAGAGGTCGTGACAAGAAACGGGGTGCCGGTGTCGATCATATCCGACCGTGACAGCCGATTTACTTCACGATTTTGGCAGACACTATAGAAAGCGATGGGCACTCGATTAGATATGAGTACCGCCTATCACCCTCAAACAGATGGCCAAAGTGAACGAACTATACAGACGCTAGAAGACATGTTGAGAGCATGTGTAATCGACTTTGGTGGTAGTTGGGATGGTCATCTACCGTTGATTGAGTTCTCTTACAACAACAGCTACCATACAAGCATTAGATGTGCTCCATTCGAAGCGTTATATGGAAGGAAATACAGATCTCCCGTTTGTTGGGCCGAGATTGGTGAAAGTCAATTAACAGGCCCAAAGATCATTCAAGAACACAACTGACAAGATCTTTCAAATCAAAGACCGACTAAAAGCTGCTAGAGATCCCCAAAAGAGCTATGCCGACAACCGTCGGAAGCCTCTAGAATTCAACATTGGGGATCGAGTCTTACTTAAAGTCTCCCCTTGGAAAGGAGTCGTTCGATTTGGAAAGAAAGAGAAGTTAGCCCCAAGATACGTTGGACCATTCGAGATTACAGAAAGAATCGGTCCAGTGGCTTACCGATTAAGGTTGCCACAAGAACTAAGCGGTGTGCACGATACTTTCCACGTGTCAAACCTCAAGAAGTGTTTGGCCGATGAATCCCTTCACGTGCCAATTGAGGAAATCAAGATTGACGAAAAGTTTCATTTTGTTGAGGAACCCATAGAGGTCATGGATCGAAAGGTCAAGCAACTGAAGCGCAGTAGAATACCTATTGTTCGTGTAAGATGGAATTCAAAACGAGGGCCAGAGTTTACATGGGAACGAGAAGATCAGATGAAACTCAAATATCCACATCTATTCGAGGATGACACTCTTGGACCTAACTCCAGCTGAATTTCGGGACGAAATTCTCTCAACTGGAGGATACTGTGACATCCGTCACCTTAAAGTCCGTCAATTAACGTGGTTTTCCGTTAACTATTCTTTGATCAATCATCCCTCATCTTTATTAACTCTTTATGTGGATATCATGCTTGCTTTATCATCGTTGTGCTTGTGCTCTCATTGTAATCATATGTTAACCTTAAAAACTTTTAAAACTTTCAACATCGTAACCGCCAAATATATCATTTTTATATAAAATTAACGTCACAATAAAACCATTTTAAAATTATAAATATCATTAGATACATTTTTATAATTAATATGATTAACCTAACAAAGTCGTTTTTCAACCGAAACAAATTTGGGAAACTCGGGGGTTAAGTGTGAGGACTAAACTTGACATTTTGCAAACTTGGAATGAGTATAAATAGCCCTATTTTCCAGCCCTAGTTCATTCACTCCATCTTCATCTTCTTCATCCTCTCCTTCACCATTTTCTTCATCTTAGCACCAAATCCGACCCGCTTGGTCTCGTTTTCGTCGTCTAGACTTCATCTACAACCTAGTCTACTCCATTATAGCAGGTAGACGACTTTGGTTGTCCCTTTTCTTGCTTATTCACGGCTGTCTATTCTAGGGTTTCGGGTGTTCGGGTTCAACCCGAACACATGAGGTCGTGTGGGTGCGTGTGAGGTCTTTCTACGTGTGCTTCTTGTTTGTGTATGTGAGTAGAGTGTTTCTGGAAGTCCTTGTTGTGTAAAACTCATGCTCGGAGCAGCCGAAGGCTGCTCAGCCCCGTCAATAGTCGCGATTCTGCTGTCCAGGCGACTGGGTCTGTCATGCGATTGAGTCGTGCGACTGGATGAATTGTGCGACTAAGCCATGCGTCTGAGTTAATCGTGCGACTGAGTTGTGCGACTGGGTGTGTCGTGCGATTGAGTCGTGCGACTGTGTGTATGTGTGCGAATGAGTCATGCGTGCGAATGAATGTGTGCGATTGAGTCATGCGCGAGTGAATGTGTGCGATTGAGTCAGGTGACCGAATGAATGCATGCGATTGCGCGCGTATCGCACGACTGGAGTCCAATCGCACGAATGAAGGTTCAATCGTATGAATGAAGCTGATTCGCACGATTGAAGGTTAATTCGTGCGTATGGAGGTTGAGTCGTGCGATTGGGTGTTGTGTGGTACGACTGAATGCCAGTCATACGAATAAAGGCTCAATCGTACGAATGAAGCTGATTCGCACGATTGAGGGTTGATTCGTGCGAATGGAGTGTTGAGTCGTGCGTCTGGTCCTGTCGTGTGACTGAAGTTGTTGTGTGTGATTTCCTTTGTATGCGTGGTGTGTGTATGTCGTGTGATGTTGAGGTAGCATTAACACAGTTGTCATTGCTCAGCCACAAAGATTAAAGTCAACGCTATAAAGCCCACAAATACTATTCAGAATTCAAATCAATCTAACGTTTTACAATTATTAGCCGATTTGTAACTACTAATACTTACCAAATACTTCTTCAATAACAATGAACTTTTACGCAATATCATCAGCAATGTCGACAATGTCTAGTACTTGGATACAACATTTGGATACATTGATCTTACATACTTACCACTTAACAAGTGAGTTTCGTGGCCCCTTTTTACGCTTACAATATTTCAATCATTTACAACTTGGGGGAAAAGTATGCTCACCCATTTTCAATGCTGTGCAATTTACTTACGATTTTCATACATGGAATCAACGTGATACTGTTTTGCAAGTACTTATCTGATACATGCTTGGGTCTGCTGTGTGGTTATATTTTTGCAACTATTTAATTCCAGTGTGGGAACCGACGGATAGGTATTGGTAGTACTACTGGGTTGACACCCCCACCCTTGTTCGTTGGTATACTAGTTGGTACCATCAGTGGCCAGGAACGGGCCCTTGGGTTAATATATTCCGACAATATCTTTGTGTACGTCGCTAGATTTGGTTGCAAAGCTCATTGTCATGTGATTTTACTTGTTTATATAACTGTATTCACGGTATTCCACATCATTTACTATATACAGCATCACTTACTTATTTATTACTTAAACCTGCGAGCTCACCAACAATTTTGTTGACCATTTTGAGCATATCTTTTCAGGTGATCATGCAAATTGGGGAATTTAGGTGTGCTGCCTTAGTGGAGACCCTAGGATGCATTTTTGAGACTAAACATATTTGGCAAACAATTATTTTGAATAATGTTGTAGTCTGATTAAACAATTACAATATTTTGATACTTGTTCCCGGGTTGTGGGAATTTACATTACAATTTCATCTTTATTTGGTTATGTGAATCATTTATCATGTTATGCTTATGGCTATGTTGTCGTGAATATTGACTAAACACGACATAAGTCCCCTTGTTGTCGGGTGTCGTCATGACACGCTTGTTATCATTTATTATATTGCATCTCTATCGCTTACCATGTGTTATGACGATCCCGATCTCGTTACATCCCCGTGTTTCCGCTTTTAGCGGGGGTGTGACACTTTTATCAAAATCAATAAGAAAAAAGGATTGAAAAACAGAAAAATTGAAGGTTTTATAAAAATCAAGGATTAAAACAAAAATACAAGAATTAAAAGGTTAATAGATTAAGTACTTATATGACTATGATTGTGGGAATAAAATTTAGAAACTTGTTAGAAAATATTAGAAATATTAACCTGTAATTTATAAGGTACTAATATTGTATATATTAATTATATAATTAATTCAAGGATATGAAAGAAAATTATTAAACAGAAGATTCGAACTTGATAAAAATCTGTAAAATTTATATAATAACCTTATAGTTTATGGGAATTACAGAATAAATTTCATGAATTCGTTCGTATGTATGACTAAATTTCATATTTTAGAATATTTAATAAGTAGAAAATTAAAAGTGATAATAAAACAGCAGGAGAAATCATGATAAATTTACATAATTCTGATATTTAGAAAGGGGCAGTGAGTAAAAATTTCAGAATTTTAAGGGATGTGTAGCTATTTCGGCCATTTATTGTGAAATTTGTAAATATTATAGTAAACTGCCTGTTATGTATGGCTGGAATTAAGGTGAGTAACCTAGCCTATTTTTTATTTATAATTTTTTGGGGGAAAAACATACTGTTTGTTGAATTTGATGCAAATTTGAGAATTTTTGATACTGTCATATTGACACAAACATTAATTCAGATGAGGAACCGTCAAATGATATAGGTAACGCTACTTAGAAATATGTGAACCTGCATTTGCCGGATGAGGGCAGTAATGTTATATTATTTGATCTTGTGATTTGTATTTGATAGTTATGAATCACTTGACATGTGAGTAGTTTGGTTGTGAGTTTGATTGTATTACATCAATTCAAAATTATTTATGTTGTTGATTAAATCTATGTTCTCACTAACTGTATGTTGACTATTTTAAGTATGTTTTTTCAGGTCTGAAAAATGTATTATAATCTCGTGTATACATTCAATATGTTTAGTAATCGGCATGACTATTTAGGAAAATTGTGCATTTGGTTGACTATCGATCTGTTTGACTTCAGCCTCTACGTGGATGTTCACGTCTACTACTAGGTGAAGAATATATAAATTGATAAAGACGTATATCTAGAGTAGGATTACAAATATATAAGTTTAAGATATTAAACTAAATTTTGTAACAATGTAATCATATGAATATATATTAATGAAAATGATGTTTAGATAAGAAAGACATGGCTTCAGATTACAACTCCAACTAATTAAAATGGTGGCAACAAATCAACAATAAAGGGTTTTTACTCATAATTCAAAAAAAGTCAAAGTTTTCTCCTCCCTTTGAATTATTGCTTTTTTAAAACATATTGAAATAAGCAAAAATGGCCACAAGAATGTTTTCTTTTATCATCATAAAACACGCCAAAGCTCTTTAGAAACTCATCTGGACGTTTTGCATGCTCCTTCAACACGTCAATATTTATTCATCGTATCAAATGTTAATCGCCTGATGAATTATATGTTTGGACAATTTAAGTGGGGGAGAGAAAAGGTGAACCCTAAATTATTTTCTAGTGGCTTGATTGTAAAAGTTGAACGTGAGTTAAAATATAGAAGATACTTGTTTTAAAATAGAGAGATTTTAGGGATGGTTATGAAAATAATTAAGGTAAAATTCTAATAATGCCCAAACCTTTTTAATTTAATCTGTTTAATTTTTTACTTAATTACAAAATAAAATCACTGTCAAAAAATTCCCACAAAATGAATGAAAAGTGTTTAACCATTGATCAAATAATATAAGAGTCCAGATTAGTTCTTGTGGTTCTGAAATTTTTTCCATTTCTAAAATAATCCTATCCTATTTGTCACATAAGACTAAATCTCAATGCTTAAAAGTAAACATATGATATGTGACTTAATACTATTCATGACTAAAATATTAAATATTTCACACTAAAAAGGTTTTTTTAATAAAAATATACAGTTGGAGTGCTACATAATCCGGAGTGCTACTATTTCTTTGTCTATTAAAAAGGTTTTTTTAATAAAAATATACAGTTGGAGTGCTACATATAAAAGTCCGAGGATAAAGAAACTTGGATATGAGAGTTAGACGAACTGTCTATGATTATTTGCCACATAATCCGGAGTGCTACTATTTCTTTGTCTATATATACTTTATATGTTTCCTAATAGCAAATTGATAAAAACATTTTAAATTGAGCTTCTTTATAACTCTTTAATCTTTTCTCTATATATAACTTTGGATCTGTGCCCTACAATTCCCTCTCACTTGAGCAAAACTTTACCTTGATTTCGTAGGGTAGGTAATTTTTTCATGGATATTAGCAGGGCCGGCTCTTTAATATATATAGTGAAGTCTTTTGTTTGGGGTCTCAATATTTGAAGGGCCCCCAAATTTAAAGGTAAGGTTTTGCTAATTCGGAGTGTTTATCTTGATTAAATCAGCTTACTTTTTATAAGATACGTTCTAATTTTGGTTCTAAAATGACTGCATATAAAAAGTTCATCATTTTTCTATTTAAGAATAGAGATAGTAAAGGTATATATCTGAATGTCTTGCTCTGTTTCGTTGTTTGAAGGGGTTCCACGAGGAAGAAGACTAAGTTTAAAGTTTAAC
>CM046043.1:14273049-14407330 GCA_025215565.1 Flaveria ramosissima | reverse complement strand
TACAGGCCTATGCTAAAATATGCCAACAAAAAAGTTGGTGAGAACATAAGTTTAGGAGTATACCTATATTTCATTTGTTTCACAATACATACATCATATATACAGAATTATAAAACCCTAAACTCATATGCATTGGTCTGGGCTCAAACTGTCTGCATGTATAACAGTTTGTGATTATTCCTTTTAACCGGAAGAAGATGCACCATTTTGGCTTGCTAAAAACAACACTGATCAGCACCGTCCTTTTATAAAAGAACAAGAAACCAACAAATGAGACCTCTTTTGTTGGCAGTAGTACAACATCTACCATCCTTATGTGATACGCGACTGATGTACATTGTTTCACCTCAACATGACATCTCTTTAAACCGTCGAATGAACTACTTCGAGTAACCTGGTGTTTCTTTGGGCCGAAAGCTTGGGACAAACATCTTGAGAAGGAAACCTCCGGTGTCAAGACTTACAGTCCTTGAAATCGGGCCCCTTTTCGGGCTCTTTTTCTTTCCCTTCAACTCAGGCTTCATATCAACCTTATTATAATCTTCCATCACCAACCCTGAATCGTCGGGCTCTTTTGCGACCATATCTTTTAGCGACAACTCGTAGCATAATTCTGGCGAGTCGTTCACCATTTCCTTAGCGCTTTCCTTCCTTCAACCATTGTTTTATTAGGAGATGATATTGGTGAACCTGTGCCATAAGAATGAATGTTTTTGGACCAAAGGGGTGGTGAAAACCATAAAGGGTTTTCATTTTCATCATAGTTTCGATGATATTTCCTTTTTGGGATGTCACAAAATGTGAAATCTGATGGTTTTTTAAAGGAATAGTAGTTTAGTTGAGATGACATGTTATGGTTAAAATGCATCTCATCAAAGGCAAGCATTGTTAATTACAATGAATTGTGTTTAGGCAATGCAGGGTATTTATAGGTGCAATTATGTCAGCTTTTCTTAATTCTAAGTTCATATCTTAATAGGAATTTATGACTTTTTTTATCATGATAGAAACTATTTCTCATAGTTTATAACACATAATATTGGAGTTTATGACTTTGTTTTTTTTTATCATGATAGAGACTTTATAACACATAATAGGAGTCTATGACTGTTTTTAAACACATAATTGGAGTTTGTGACTGTGTTTATTAGAAACTATTTCTCATAGTTAATAACACAATAGGAGTTTGTGACTTCCTTTTTTTTATCATCATAGAGACTTTATAGAAAGTCACAATTTGATATGTAGTGCTTTTGATACTAATCAACTGTGGCATTCTTGTTATTAACAGTTAAAAAGTTCAAAACTCATTATTGGTGTTTGAGATTGGATCTTCATTATGAATCTCCAACATCTACTGACATGCATGTCATTCATCTACGCATGGGTGAAGTTTTTAATGGCTCCCCTCCCCCGTTTTTACGCTCAAAGTAGTAATTTATGTGTATTTTATCTGAAAATAGTATACGTATTGAGTCAAATCCGCCTATATAATACTACAATAGTGAAAAAAATTTATGTGTCCTATGACTTTCGGGGCCCTCTATATATATATGTTTAAGCTTCGCAACTATACCTACTGTGAGACAAACCTCACGTCCTCACTTCCTTATGGATTCAACATCTGTTAAAGTTGGCCATCGTTTTATCAATGTAAGAAAGATTTACATAAGATGTTAAAATAAATATTAGTTGAGAAAATTGTGCTCCTTAGTAGTTTGTATATTTGTACGTAGTTAAACATATGTATTTATATCATAATATTATAAACATTATACTTAATTTTCACAAGAATGATAAAAGTACCTAAAAGCATCCATCTAGAAGCCTTACTGTATTCCTAAACCAACTACGCACCTAAATATTATTTCGTTATCAAAATAAACTCACTCATTTATCAATATAGCTTTACAAAAACTAACCATAGTCATTACTAAAAGAGAAGCATTTAAGGATCGCATAATAACTTATTGTATAAATATATGCTTAACCAAAGGAAAACTCCAATATAAGTAGACTCACTAGACCCAACGTCTTTATCTTTAAAAATGAGGTCTGCCGTCTAAGAGTGCTTAAAGACAAAAATGCTTTGACCCATTTTTTCTTCCATTCGATAAATGAATTATAAAACAGATTTTGGATAAGATATGATTAAAATTATATATGAATAAGGATTTTTACCGTTTATTTTTTGTTTTCTAAAAAAAGAGTTGTTTTTTAACCATTTTAAAAAAAATATAATTTTTTATTTTCCTTATTATAACTTTGTAATTTAATTATTAACATTAAAAATATAACATAATGTATTTTCTTTTAAAATACAATTTCGTATTTTAAAAATTTCTTTTTTTAATAAATATGTATTTAATTAGTAAGATTTATTTAATTTAATAAAAATTTTTAATCTGAAAAAAAATAATAAATAATTAATTGGTATTTAGTTTATGCGTTATTTAATAGAATAGAGAAGGATGAGTATTAGATTTAGAATATCAACAATTATTGTATCCTTGGAAAACTTTTATTAGTTTAGATAGATATGACATAAGACAAAAACACCAAGACACAAATGACATGCATACCCTTTTAGATTAATTACAAAGATTGTTCTATATTTGTTATAGGGTTAGGTTCTTTGTAAAATTCTGTTTTTTATAAAATCTTGAAAAACCAATGTTTTCATGCTCGGATTGGACCGGCCGGTCCGACCGGTTCGACCGGAAATCGGTGTTGTCGACGGTCCGATCCACCTCGGTTCGTTTTGTAACTCAAAAATCGGTCGGTCGGTCGGAAGCGATTTGGCGATCGGACCAGGATTTAGTGAACTGATGGTGTCCGGTAGTATTTTTTTTTTGCTTGAAAAGATGGTGAGAGAGATGGTAATGTAAATGATGGTTGGGAAGATGATATGGGAAGAGTAAAGTTAAAAAGTACTCAAATAGTACTGGGAAAATGATGAAGAATTGAAGATAGGTTTGGGAAGTTTTGATAAAATATAATAACAATAAATTTACTCAATTTATATATACTTATTTTTTAGTTTAAAAGTGTTTGGCCTTGTAAACAAATAGTTCAAATTTATGTTTTTTTATTTAATTTATCAGACCAGTGATATATTTTTAAAACTTAATTTGTATATCTTTGAAATGTTAAGGTTAGTTATGTACTTGTCCAGTTCATAAATCCATTCGACCAGTCCGACCGGTCCAACCAGTGAACCAGTAAGACGTCCGATTCGACGTCCGATCCGGTTCTGAAAATATTGTGAAAAACTAATCTGGATCACCCATTATCTTTTCACTTAAAAATTAAAAAAAAATAGAAAATGTAAAAACGTAATCAATTATTTTTTCTCTCTCCAATCAATTAAATTGATTATATCTTTCTCTCTCCAACTTCTTTTAATTTACACATCTATTAACAATGAAACTAATTTCGAACTTTTGATCTTTTAATTTTCAATCTAGTTAAGAATCTAATTTATCAATTAGAGTAAATTACAAATTGTGTCTTTTATTAATATATGAAATTATTTATTGCGTCCTTTAATTTTAATAATTACATATAGTGTTTTTTATGTAAACAAAATTGCACATATATTGTCATTTACATTAATCATCATCTAAATATATAGTTAACTCAGTTATGTGATCCTCACACAAGTATTATTTTTGTCATTTGCTTTTCACATCTAATGTAGTAAAAAAGTAAACAAGTTGTTTTTTAATTAGCAATTGTTAAACCAGATTGAATGTCCAAAATAAAATACATAATTTGCTACCAAGCGTCAATTCTTGGTCGGTTTGATAAAAATATCAAATAAAAAGTAATGTTAATAAGATGAAGTGTATTTATGAATCACAGATGATAATGCTTCTCATCTACCATAAAAATAATAACAAAATAAATTAAAGCATCAAAATTAAAGTAAACAAAGTAAAGATGTAGATTTAGTTTAGAAAAATATAAAGACTTTTAATAAACTTAAAGTGGCTTAGATGGTGGAGAAGATTTAGGTAAATCAAAAGTTGTTAAGAATTACTCTAAATAGATTGTATAGACCTATATACTTATATAGAGATTATTAAGTTAATTTTATGTGTTAACCTTACTTGATGTTTTCAAGTTTTTGCATGATGATACGTAAACATGCATGCATGCATGTATGAATATTTAAGTGTGCATATGTGTAATTCTTGCATGAATCTTGTAATTATCAAACCTTAGGGTTATGTGATTAGTTATTTAAATGCTAAATGCTTTAATTACATGTAATGTATTAAGACTTAAACTTAATCAAACCTACTAAATCAAGTTAATATCTATAAACTTTATGTCAAAAACTATTCATTAAGGCACTAATTAACCCGATTTACAGCTAAACTGCAAATTAACCCTAGCATTAATGACTAAGTGAGTCATTAACCTACTTGATCACCACCTAGCACCACCATGACACTAAGCCATCCTTAAAAGCCACCTATCCATAATAGCCCAACTAATCACCCCTATAACCACCACCTCACCACCCTAAGACTAGACATAATGATGAGGGACTCCACCACTTGAAACCCCTCGATCACATGGAACCACCACACCACCACAATCGCAAATCACCACAACCAAATCACCACACCCGCAACCACCTCTCTCGACCCTCTTTTCCTCTCGGTTTTCAAATCATCTCCACCTTCACCCTATTACTCTCGGTTCTCATATCATACAACCACCACCTTTTGATCACCAAACAATTCTCAATCTCAAGAACATCATAGGAATAAGTTGTTTTCCACTAGCTTATGATCAACCTTCAGGCTCAAGAATTATCACACCAAGCGGATCATCAAGAGTCTAGCCAAGCAATTCTCTTAAGTTTCTTTCATCACCAATCAAGGTTTGATTCCTAAATCCACAAACCAACTAGATAAGAAGTATATATGTGTGTTTAACTAACACATATAAACCAACCCTTTAAGAATCATTAAAGCTATTCACAAAACCTTATGAACAAATGACTTTTTGTGACATCCGTCACCTTAAGGTCCGTCAATTAACGTGGTTTTCCGTTAACTATTCTTTGATCAATCATCCCTCATCTTTACTAACTCTTTATGTGGATATCATGCTTGCTTTATCATCGTTGTGCTTGTGCTCTCATTGTAATCATATGTTAACCTTAAAAACTTTTAAAACTTTCAACATCGTAACCGCCAAATATATCATTTTTATATAAAATTAACGTCACCAATAAAACCATTTTTAAATTATAAATATCATTAGATACATTTTTATAATTAATATGATTAACCTAACAAAGTCGTTTTTCAACCGAAACAAATTTGGGAAACTCGGGGGTTAAGTGCGGGGACTAAACTTGACATTTTGCAAACTTGGAATGGGTATAAATAGCCCCATTTTTCCAGCCCTAGTTCATTCACTCCATCTTCATCTTCTTCATCCTCTCCTTCACCATTTTCTTCATCTTAGCACCAAATCCGACCCGCTTGGTCTCGTTTTCGTCGTTTAGACTTCATCTACAACCTAGTCTACTCCATTCTAGCAGGTAGACGACTTTGGTTGTCCCTTTTCTTGCTTATTCACGGCTGTCTATTCTAGGGTTTCGGGTGTTCGGGTTCAACCCGAACACATGAGGTCGTGTGGGTGCGTGTGAGGTCTTTCTGCATGTGCTTCTTGTTTGTGTATGTGAGTAGAGTGTTTCTGGAAGTCCTTGTTGTGTAAAACTCGTGCTCGGAGCAGCCGAAGGCTGCTCAGCCCCGTCAACAGTCGCAATTCTGCTGTCTAGGAGACTGGGTCTGTCATGCGATTGAGTCGTGCGACTGAGCCATGCGTCTGAGTCAATCGTGCGACTGAGTTGTGCGACTGGGTGTGTCGTGCGACTGAGTCGTGAGACTGTGTGTATGTGTGCAAATGAGTCATGCGTGCGAATGAATGTGTGCGATTGAGTCATGCGAGCGAGTGAATGTGTGCGATTGAGTCAGGTGACCGAATGAATGCATGCGATTGCGCGCGTATCGCACGACTGGAGTCCAATCGCACGAATGAAGGTTCAATCGTACGAATGAAGCTGATTCGCACGATTGAAGGTTGATTCGTGCGTATGGAGGTTGAGTCGTGCGATTGGGTGTTGTGTGGTACGACTGAATGCCAGTCATACGAATGAAGGCTCAATCGTACGAATGAAGCTGGTTCGCACGATTGAGGGTTGATTCGTGCGAATGGAGTGTTGAGTCGTGCGTCTGGTCCTATCGTGCGACTGAAGTTGTTGTGTGTGATTTCCTTCGTATGCGTGGTGTGTGTATGTCGTGTGATGTTGAGGTAGCATTAACACAGTTGTCATTGCTCAGCCACAAAGATTAAAGTCAACGCTATAAAGCCCACAAATACTATTCAGAAATCAAATCAATCTAACGTTTTACAATTATCAGCCGATTTGTAACTACTAATACTTACCAGATACTTCTTCAATAACAATGAACTTTTACGCAATATCATCAGCAATGGCGACAATGTCTAGTACTTGGATCCACATAAGATCTAGTACATGTGTCTGTTTGTGTGTGTTATATGCGACCCAACCGATACAACCCGAATCGACCGAACAATATTATATGTTTCATTCATATCATTAATGCTTATCAATAACTATCAATAGGTGTTTGACCGTTCATTTGCATACAACATTTGGATACATTGATCTTACATACTTACCACTTAACAAGTGAGTTTCGTGGCCCCTTTTTACGCTTACAATATTTCAATCATTTACAACTTGGGGGAAAAGTATGCTCACCCATTTTCAATGCTGTGCAATTTACTTACGATTTTCATACATGGAATCAACGTGATACTGTTTTGCAAGTACTTATCTGATACATGCTTGGGTCTGCTGTGTGGTTCTATCTTTGCAACTATGTAATTCCAGTGTGGGAACCGACGGATAGGTATTGGTAGTACTACTGGGTTGACACCCCCACCCTTGTTCGTTGGTATACTAGTTGGTACAATTAGTGGTCAGGAACGGGCCCTTGGGTTAATATATTCCGACAATATCTTTGTGTACGTCGCTAGGTTTGGTTGCAAAGCTCATTGTCATGTGATTTTACTTGTTTATATAACTGTATTCATGGTATTCCACATTATTTACTATATACAGCATCACTTACTTATTTATTACTTAAACCTGCGAGCTCACCAACAATTTTGTTGACCATTTTGAGCATATCTTTTCAGGTGATCATGCAAACTGAGGAATCTAGGTGTGCTGCCTTAGTGGAGACCCTAGGATGCAATTTTGAGACTAAACATATTTGGCAAACAATTATTTTGAACAATGTTGTAGTCTGATTAAACAATTACAATCTTTTGATACTTGTTCCCGAGTTGTGGGAATTTACATTACAATTTCATCTTTATTTGGTTATGTGAATCATTTATCATATTTATGCTTATGGCTATGTTGTCATGAATATTGACTAAACACGACACAAGTCCCCTTGTTATCGGGTGTCGTCATGACACGCTTGTCATCATTTATTATATTGCATCTCTATTGCTTACCATGTGTTATAACGATCCCGATCTCGTTACATCCCCGTGTTTCCGCTTTTAGCGGGGGTGTGACAGATTGGTATCAGAGCCATTGGTTATAGAGAATTAGGCAATACGCTTGACCTAGACTATAACCTAGGAACCTTCATGTAGATTTGCATGCTAGGATCTGTATGCATATTATATCTCGTGTATGTGTTTCTCGTTACTTGATTTGTTTATCTATCTGTTATGTGATCTTTCACCCTATGAGAGAGCCCTTGTGCTCACTCCTTATGGGATGCTTCTATTGGATCTTCCGTTCCCTCTGCGCGCCGAGTTGGTTTAACAAATCCGGGTATTAAACCTGAAGAGATATTCACAGATCATGTTATTGCGCTTGACCTTGGACGTTGAGTTTAACCCTGAGGAGGTTATGTCTGAAACCTCGAAAGAGGAAGAGATAGACAACTTCTGCTAGACTAAACGTGATTATATACATGGATTTACAATTGACATGATGGACTATTGTTGAGACATTACCAATTCATGGTGTGAGAACTACACGACTTGCATGCGATGTGTGGTGACAATAAGTGTGATATTAACTTGGAATATTGGACTTGATGAGTGTTATGGATAATACACTTTGAAATGATTTAAGCTTACGTGTTTACTATTTCTATGATTAGAAAATACCGCCTCGAAGAGTTACCCGCAGCAATAATGGCGGGAGTGAAGGCCCAAGGGGCAGAGGCAGAGGCAGAGGTAGAGCACCAAGAACAAATGATGATCCTGCCAGTAACAATCAGGATACAGGAAACTCTGATATGGCAGCTCTGATCGCCCAACAGTTGGCCGCCTTGATTCCTACTATCGTGGCCCAAGTGAGCGATGCACTCCAGCAACACCACCCCAATGGGGATGGTGGAAATTATAATGGAGATAATGGAGAAAGAGGTCAAGGTGGGATGGAAACTGAGGTGGGAAATGGAAACCCGACCGGAAACGAAAGTAATCAGGAGACCGGAAATGGTGGAACAACCGGTATTGAGACTGGGGTTGTTAATAATAGAAGGGGGTGTTCGTACAAAGAGTTTGTGGCCTGCAAACCAAGAGAATTTGATGGGAAAGGTGGGGCAATAGCCCTAACCAGATGGCTAGAAAAGATGGAGGCAGTAATTGACATAAGTGAGCGCCTCGACAGCCAGAGAATCAAATATGCCACATGTTCATTGCAGGGCAAGGCCCTAACCTGGTGGAACACCCAGGTTCAAGCTAGAGGAAAAGAATCTGCGATGCAGATGTCCTGGGATGAGTTTAAAGCTTTGATCACCGAGGAATACTGCCCCCTCAACGAGATGCAGAAATTGGAGCATGAGTTCTGGAATCATGCTATGGTGAGGGCCGGGCATGCAACTTATACTGACCGCTTTCATGAGCTGGCAAGGTTGGTTCTGCATCTGGTCACGCCGGAATCAAAGAGAATCGAGAGGTATATTTGGGGACTTGCGTCTCAAATCCGAGCGATGGTTACAACAGCTGCTCCTCCTACTATCCAGAGCGCAATTCTGAAGGCTGGCGCTTTGCTGATGAGATGGTGAGAACAGGGGTTTTAGGCAGAGGAGCAGAGAAGAGAAAAGATGTTGGGGAAACGAGCCGTTCGAGTGCCGGGAAGTTTGATAAGAGGGCCAAGACGACCAGGAATTTTGTGGCCGTGACTCAGGGCAAGAGAGAGTATGTGGGGCCGCACCCCAAATGTGACAGGTGCAACTATCATCATCCCCCAGGAACGCAGTGCCGGGTATGCGCGAACTGTAGGCGCACGGGGCATTTGGCGAGAGACTGCAGAACAACGCCGAATCTTGTGGCACCGGTCAACGCGGTTAACCCCGCCGGGAATGCAAGGGCCTGTTATGAATATGGAGGCCTCGATCACTACAGAAACATGTGCCCCAGACTGAATCGGGCACTGGGTCAACAAGGGAACAAGGCCCGACAAATCAAGGGAATGCAGCTTGGGGACGTGCAGTCGTCATTGGAGCCAACGATGCTCGTCAGGATCCGAATGTTGTCACGGGTACGCACTTACTCAATCATCACTTCGCATCTATATTATTTGATACTGGAGCAGACAATAGCTTTATATCCTCTGAGTTTGTGCAATTGCTTGATTTGAGTCCTAGTAGGCTAGAAACTAGCTACTCTGTAGAAATGGCCACTGATAGGGTTGTTCAGGCCGATGAGATCATTAGGAAGTGCTCGTTAACATTGGAGGACCATGCCTTCGATATAGACTTGATACCCTTTGAGCTAGGAAGTTTTGATGTAATTGTGGGTATGGATTGGTTGTCGCAAAACGCAGCAGAGATTGTCTGTCGGGACAAAGTAGTACGAATCCCTATGCCAAACAGGGAAGTACTCAAGATTCAAGGAGAACGACCAGGAAGGAACTTAAAGCTTATTTCCTGCATGAAAGCGCGCCGAAGTTTACGAAAGCAGTGCTACGCTTTTCTGGCTCATGTGGTTGAAAAGAAGGACGAAGAGAGGAAACTAGTAGATATCCCGGTGGTACGGGATTACCCAGATGTATTTCCTGATGACTTGTCTGGTTTGCCTACTCCACGACAGGTGGAATTTCGTATAGAGTTGGTTTCTGGAGCTACACCGGTAGCAAAGACGCCATATCGGTTAGCGCCATCTGAAATGCAAGAGTTGTCTAGTCAGTTGCAGGAACTACTGGAGAAGGGTTTTATTCGACCGAGTCATTCACCGTAGGGAGAACCGGTACTATTTGTCAAAAAGAAGGATGGGTCGTTCCGCATGTGTATCGATTACCGTGAGTTGAACAAGTTAACCGTGAAGAATCGATATCCTCTCCCCGGGACCGACGATCTGTTCGATCAGCTGCAAGGAGCTTCATATTTCTCAAAGATCGACCTTCGTTCTGGATATCATCAACTAAGGGTTTTCGAGGACAACATACCGAAGACAACGTTTAGAACCTGTTATGGGCACTATGAGTTCTTGGTCATGTCGTTTGGGCTGACTAACGCACCAGCTGTGTTTATGGATCTAATGAATCGGGTGTGCAAACCTTACCTGGATAAGTTCGTGATCGTGTTCATAGACGATATACTTATCTACTCCCAATCGAAAGAGGATCATGAAGAACACCTTCGGGCAATACTGGAACTGCTACGAGAAGAAAAACTTTTCGCCAAGTTCTCGAAGTGTGAATTTCGGTTGCGGGAAGTGAATTTTTTGGGTCATGTGGTTAATGAGGATGGGATTCATGTAGATCCCGGCAAGATCAAAGCGGTGAAGAAATGGGATGCGCCCCAGACACCATCAGAGATACGACAATTCTTAGGATTGGCCGGTTACTATCGTCGCTTCATCGCGAATTTTTCGAAGATCGCGCAACCATTAACCCTCCTTACTCAGAAAGACAAGAGGTTTGATTGGGGACATGCACAAGAACAAGCGTTCCAAACGTTGAAAGAGAAGTTGTGTAACGCGCCTATACTGTCCCTCCCAGACGAAACTGATGATTTTGTGGTATACTGCGATGCTTCACATCAAGGATTGGGATGTGTGCTAATGCAGAAGGATAAGGTGATTGCCTACGCTTCGCGACAACTTAAGGTGCACGAAAAGAACTATACAACTCATGATCTTGAGTTGGGCGTTGTAGTATTTGCACTCAAGATTTGGAGGCATTACCTGTATAGAACCAAATGCATCATCTTCACAAATCATAAGAGCCTCCAAAATATCCTGGATCAGAAGGAACTCAATATGCGTCAGCGACGTTGGGTAGAGCTACTTAGTGACTACGATTGTAAAATCCGGTATCATCCGGGGAAAGCTAACGTGGTGGCTGATGCTTTAAGCCGTAAAGAACGCGTGAAACCACTACGTGCTCGAGTGTTGGGATTGACCATTCAAACGAATCTGAAAGCACAGATCCAAATTGCACAAGGTGAAGCAATGAAAGAAGAAAACCTTGCGGGAGAAGAATTCCGAGGGTTGGATAAACAGATGATTTGCAAGGATGATGGTATACAGTACTTCATGGATCGCATATGGGTACCCAGATGGGGAGGTGTACGTACCTTAGTCATGGATGAAGCCCACAAGACGCGATATTCTATTCATCCGGGTGCAGACAAGATGTATCACGATCTTAAGGATCTGTACTGGTGGCCAGGCATGAAGAAAGACATTGCTATGTACGTCAGCAGATGCTTGACATGTTCGAAAGTTAAAGCTGAACATTAGAAACCATCGGGATTATTACAGCAACCTGAAATTCCCAAGTGGAAATGGGATAATATATCCATGGATTTCATTACCAAACTCCCTAGAACAAGCAGCGGGCATGACTCGATATGGGTCATAGTGGATCGAATGATGAAATCAGCAAATTTCTTGCCTATCCGAGAAGACTACAAAATGGATAAGTTGGCGAGATTGTACATAAAAGAGGTCGTGACAAGAAACGGGGTGCCGGTGTCGATCATATCCGACCGTGACAGCCGATTTACTTCACGATTTTGGCAGACACTATAGAAAGCGATGGGCACTCGATTAGATATGAGTACCGCCTATCACCCTCAAACAGATGGCCAAAGTGAACGAACTATACAGACGCTAGAAGACATGTTGAGAGCATGTGTAATCGACTTTGGTGGTAGTTGGGATGGTCATCTACCGTTGATTGAGTTCTCTTACAACAACAGCTACCATACAAGCATTAGATGTGCTCCATTCGAAGCGTTATATGGAAGGAAATACAGATCTCCCGTTTGTTGGGCCGAGATTGGTGAAAGTCAATTAACAGGCCCAAAGATCATTCAAGAACACAACTGACAAGATCTTTCAAATCAAAGACCGACTAAAAGCTGCTAGAGATCCCCAAAAGAGCTATGCCGACAACCGTCGGAAGCCTCTAGAATTCAACATTGGGGATCGAGTCTTACTTAAAGTCTCCCCTTGGAAAGGAGTCGTTCGATTTGGAAAGAAAGAGAAGTTAGCCCCAAGATACGTTGGACCATTCGAGATTACAGAAAGAATCGGTCCAGTGGCTTACCGATTAAGGTTGCCACAAGAACTAAGCGGTGTGCACGATACTTTCCACGTGTCAAACCTCAAGAAGTGTTTGGCCGATGAATCCCTTCACGTGCCAATTGAGGAAATCAAGATTGACGAAAAGTTTCATTTTGTTGAGGAACCCATAGAGGTCATGGATCGAAAGGTCAAGCAACTGAAGCGCAGTAGAATACCTATTGTTCGTGTAAGATGGAATTCAAAACGAGGGCCAGAGTTTACATGGGAACGAGAAGATCAGATGAAACTCAAATATCCACATCTATTCGAGGATGACACTCTTGGACCTAACTCCAGCTGAATTTCGGGACGAAATTCTCTCAACTGGAGGATACTGTGACATCCGTCACCTTAAAGTCCGTCAATTAACGTGGTTTTCCGTTAACTATTCTTTGATCAATCATCCCTCATCTTTACTAACTCTTTATGTGGATATCATGCTTGCTTTATCATCGTTGTGCTTGTGCTCTCATTGTAATCATATGTTAACCTTAAAAACTTTTAAAACTTTCAACATCGTAACCGCCAAATATATCATTTTTATATAAAATTAACGTCACAATAAAACCATTTTAAAATTATAAATATCATTAGATACATTTTTATAATTAATATGATTAACCTAACAAAGTCGTTTTTCAACCGAAACAAATTTGGGAAACTCGGGGGTTAAGTGTGAGGACTAAACTTGACATTTTGCAAACTTGGAATGAGTATAAATAGCCCTATTTTTCCAGCCCTAGTTCATTCACTCCATCTTCATCTTCTTCATCCTCTCCTTCACCATTTTCTTCATCTTAGCACCAAATCCGACCCGCTTGGTCTCGTTTTCGTCGTCTAGACTTCATCTACAACCTAGTCTACTCCATTATAGCAGGTAGACGACTTTGGTTGTCCCTTTTCTTGCTTATTCACGGCTGTCTATTCTAGGGTTTCGGGTGTTCGGGTTCAACCCGAACACATGAGGTCGTGTGGGTGCGTGTGAGGTCTTTCTACGTGTGCTTCTTGTTTGTGTATGTGAGTAGAGTGTTTCTGGAAGTCCTTGTTGTGTAAAACTCATGCTCGGAGCAGCCGAAGGCTGCTCAGCCCCGTCAATAGTCGCGATTCTGCTGTCCAGGCGACTGGGTCTGTCATGCGATTGAGTCGTGCGACTGGATGAATTGTGCGACTAAGCCATGCGTCTGAGTTAATCGTGCGACTGAGTTGTGCGACTGGGTGTGTCGTGCGATTGAGTCGTGCGACTGTGTGTATGTGTGCGAATGAGTCATGCGTGCGAATGAATGTGTGCGATTGAGTCATGCGCGAGTGAATGTGTGCGATTGAGTCAGGTGACCGAATGAATGCATGCGATTGCGCGCGTATCGCACGACTGGAGTCCAATCGCACGAATGAAGGTTCAATCGTATGAATGAAGCTGATTCGCACGATTGAAGGTTAATTCGTGCGTATGGAGGTTGAGTCGTGCGATTGGGTGTTGTGTGGTACGACTGAATGCCAGTCATACGAATAAAGGCTCAATCGTACGAATGAAGCTGATTCGCACGATTGAGGGTTGATTCGTGCGAATGGAGTGTTGAGTCGTGCGTCTGGTCCTGTCGTGTGACTGAAGTTGTTGTGTGTGATTTCCTTTGTATGCGTGGTGTGTGTATGTCGTGTGATGTTGAGGTAGCATTAACACAGTTGTCATTGCTCAGCCACAAAGATTAAAGTCAACGCTATAAAGCCCACAAATACTATTCAGAATTCAAATCAATCTAACGTTTTACAATTATTAGCCGATTTGTAACTACTAATACTTACCAAATACTTCTTCAATAACAATGAACTTTTACGCAATATCATCAGCAATGTCGACAATGTCTAGTACTTGGATACAACATTTGGATACATTGATCTTACATACTTACCACTTAACAAGTGAGTTTCGTGGCCCCTTTTTACGCTTACAATATTTCAATCATTTACAACTTGGGGGAAAAGTATGCTCACCCATTTTCAATGCTGTGCAATTTACTTACGATTTTCATACATGGAATCAACGTGATACTGTTTTGCAAGTACTTATCTGATACATGCTTGGGTCTGCTGTGTGGTTATATTTTTGCAACTATTTAATTCCAGTGTGGGAACCGACGGATAGGTATTGGTAGTACTACTGGGTTGACACCCCCACCCTTGTTCGTTGGTATACTAGTTGGTACCATCAGTGGCCAGGAACGGGCCCTTGGGTTAATATATTCCGACAATATCTTTGTGTACGTCGCTAGATTTGGTTGCAAAGCTCATTGTCATGTGATTTTACTTGTTTATATAACTGTATTCACGGTATTCCACATCATTTACTATATACAGCATCACTTACTTATTTATTACTTAAACCTGCGAGCTCACCAACAATTTTGTTGACCATTTTGAGCATATCTTTTCAGGTGATCATGCAAATTGGGGAATTTAGGTGTGCTGCCTTAGTGGAGACCCTAGGATGCATTTTTGAGACTAAACATATTTGGCAAACAATTATTTTGAATAATGTTGTAGTCTGATTAAACAATTACAATATTTTGATACTTGTTCCCGGGTTGTGGGAATTTACATTACAATTTCATCTTTATTTGGTTATGTGAATCATTTATCATGTTATGCTTATGGCTATGTTGTCGTGAATATTGACTAAACACGACATAAGTCCCCTTGTTGTCGGGTGTCGTCATGACACGCTTGTTATCATTTATTATATTGCATCTCTATCGCTTACCATGTGTTATGACGATCCCGATCTCGTTACATCCCCGTGTTTCCGCTTTTAGCGGGGGTGTGACACTTTTATCAAAATCAATAAGAAAAAAGGATTGAAAAACAGAAAAATTGAAGGTTTTATAAAAATCAAGGATTAAAACAAAAATACAAGAATTAAAAGGTTAATAGATTAAGTACTTATATGACTATGATTGTGGGAATAAAATTTAGAAACTTGTTAGAAAATATTAGAAATATTAACCTGTAATTTATAAGGTACTAATATTGTATATATTAATTATATAATTAATTCAAGGATATGAAAGAAAATTATTAAACAGAAGATTCGAACTTGATAAAAATCTGTAAAATTTATATAATAACCTTATAGTTTATGGGAATTACAGAATAAATTTCATGAATTCGTTCGTATGTATGACTAAATTTCATATTTTAGAATATTTAATAAGTAGAAAATTAAAAGTGATAATAAAACAGCAGGAGAAATCATGATAAATTTACATAATTCTGATATTTAGAAAGGGGCAGTGAGTAAAAATTTCAGAATTTTAAGGGATGTGTAGCTATTTCGGCCATTTATTGTGAAATTTGTAAATATTATAGTAAACTGCCTGTTATGTATGGCTGGAATTAAGGTGAGTAACCTAGCCTATTTTTTATTTATAATTTTTTGGGGGAAAAACATACTGTTTGTTGAATTTGATGCAAATTTGAGAATTTTTGATACTGTCATATTGACACAAACATTAATTCAGATGAGGAACCGTCAAATGATATAGGTAACGCTACTTAGAAATATGTGAACCTGCATTTGCCGGATGAGGGCAGTAATGTTATATTATTTGATCTTGTGATTTGTATTTGATAGTTATGAATCACTTGACATGTGAGTAGTTTGGTTGTGAGTTTGATTGTATTACATCAATTCAAAATTATTTATGTTGTTGATTAAATCTATGTTCTCACTAACTGTATGTTGACTATTTTAAGTATGTTTTTTCAGGTCTGAAAAATGTATTATAATCTCGTGTATACATTCAATATGTTTAGTAATCGGCATGACTATTTAGGAAAATTGTGCATTTGGTTGACTATCGATCTGTTTGACTTCAGCCTCTACGTGGATGTTCACGTCTACTACTAGGTGAAGAATATATAAATTGATAAAGACGTATATCTAGAGTAGGATTACAAATATATAAGTTTAAGATATTAAACTAAATTTTGTAACAATGTAATCATATGAATATATATTAATGAAAATGATGTTTAGATAAGAAAGACATGGCTTCAGATTACAACTCCAACTAATTAAAATGGTGGCAACAAATCAACAATAAAGGGTTTTTACTCATAATTCAAAAAAGTCAAAGTTTTCTCCTCCCTTTGAATTATTGCTTTTTTAAAACATATTGAAATAAGCAAAAATGGCCACAAGAATGTTTTCTTTTATCATCATAAAACACGCCAAAGCTCTTTAGAAACTCATCTGGACGTTTTGCATGCTCCTTCAACACGTCAATATTTATTCATCGTATCAAATGTTAATCGCCTGATGAATTATATGTTTGGACAATTTAAGTGGGGGAGAGAAAAGGTGAACCCTAAATTATTTTCTAGTGGCTTGATTGTAAAAGTTGAACGTGAGTTAAAATATAGAAGATACTTGTTTTAAAATAGAGAGATTTTAGGGATGGTTATGAAAATAATTAAGGTAAAATTCTAATAATGCCCAAACCTTTTTAATTTAATCTGTTTAATTTTTTACTTAATTACAAAAATAAAATCACTGTCAAAAAATTCCCACAAAATGAATGAAAAGTGTTTAACCATTGATCAAATAATATAAGAGTCCAGATTAGTTCTTGTGGTTCTGAAATTTTTTCCATTTCTAAAATAATCCTATCCTATTTGTCACATAAGACTAAATCTCAATGCTTAAAAGTAAACATATGATATGTGACTTAATACTATTCATGACTAAAATATTAAATATTTCACACTAAAAAGGTTTTTTTAATAAAAATATACAGTTGGAGTGCTACATAATCCGGAGTGCTACTATTTCTTTGTCTATTAAAAAGGTTTTTTTAATAAAAATATACAGTTGGAGTGCTACATATAAAAGTCCGAGGATAAAGGAACTTGGATATGAGAGTTAGACGAACTGTCTATGATTATTTGCCACATAGTCCGGAGTGCTACTATTTCTTTGTCTATATATACTTTATATGTTTCCTAATAGCAAATTGATAAAAAGTTATTGACATTTTAAATTGAGCTTCTTTATAACTCTTTAATCTTTTCTCTATATATAACTTTTGGATCTGTGCCCTACAATTCCCTCTCACTTGAGCAAAACTTTACCTTGATTTCGTAGGGTAGGTAATTTTTTTCATGGATATTAGCAGGGCCGGCTCTTTAATATATATAGTGAAGTCTTTTGTTTGGGGTCTCAATATTTGAAGGGCCCCCAAATTTAAAGGTAAGGTTTTGCTAATTCGGAGTGTTTATCTTGATTAAATCAGCTTACTTTTTATAAGATACGTTCTAATTTTGGTTCTAAAATGACTGCATATAAAAAGTTCATCATTTTTCTATTTAAGAATAGAGATAGTAAAGGTATATATCTGAATGTCTTGCTCTGTTTCGTTGTTTGAAGGGGTTCCACGAGGAAGAAGACTAAGTTTAAAGTTTAACAATCTATTTAAAAACAAGTTGAAGAACCGAATAAGCTCTTGTTAACTTGTATTTTTTTTCCCTACCTTGTACGTACATGAGTTTATGTAGAACAATTTAGGATTGAAAGTGAAAAAAATATTTGCGAAAAAGACTCCAATTCTATCATTCGCTTTGGGCCCCTAAAATGGTTGAGTCGGCCCTGGATATTAGGTGTCTTGAGATGGAATAAGTGTTAAGAAGATGAACGGCTAACGCTTCTTCATTGATTTTTCGCAAGATCTTGTAGGGAACATACTATATTAGGCTCAATTTGATATAAGTTACCAGTGGAAACCCTATTTGTATAGTAAAACATAACATTATCCCAAACCTCCAAGTTATGTTTACGCTTGCATATTGTCCTTTTAATGTCACTTATATTTCATTTGATCTTGCAAATCTTTACTAATTTCTTCACAAGTGTGTTCATATCTTCCACATTAATTTATTTTAAGTTTTGTCTACATCTACAACATCTTTTTAAGCATGCTTGTAGGTAGCAGAAAAATGTTAAGCACCTGTTGAGTTATGCACTACATTGTTGTACGTGGACTCAACTTAAGCTAGTGGTATGTCACATATCTTTGGCGTGTGTCCACACATACAACAAATCATGTTGAATGATATTTGGTTGACCACCTTACCAGGACTGTGCGGATGACTAGTGGATATTGAAGTCAAGTAAGATACTACAACATAGTCATAGGTTAACTTCAATATTAACTTCTCATTTGAAACTCATGGTTTATGTAAATGGAGGTGGATCTGATTTCTGAGTATGAGAATACTTGCTTTTGTGGAGTTATACTATCATAACGTTGTCATAAGGTTAACCCTATATGCAAATGTTGATCAATTTATGTACCTTGTTGTGGTGTTTTTGAATGAGAAAATACCACTTGTGAAAACAGAGCAATTGAAGACGTTTGTAAATTCACACAAACACCAGAGACTTAAACACAAGAACTGTATACTCAAAAATGATTCGAGATATTTTTACGATACTTTTTTTTCGAAAACGAAACAGTACATACGCATATATAATGAACGTGTACTGCCCAACGTTCACCTCCACCACAAATAAAGCAGAAACTAAAGGAAGACCAAACTAATTCTACCCACTAACTTTGACTTATTCTCCCTACATTACTGCATAATATAAAAATAATAATAATAAACACCCCACTCACTAAAATAAATAAATAAAACTGCATGCTCATGAACATGTGCAGCTTTAACTTAGTCAAGCTTGGAAATGTCTTTTTCACACTTATAGCCTTAAAGCTTAGCCCTATTGCATATGGCTACTTGCCATATGTTAATGTAAACATGTATAAAAGTTCTTAATATAGATCACGACTCAACCAACATTTCAATATAATCGTAATCCTAATCAAATACACAACAGAATAAAGAAAACTAGACTAAGATAATGAAGCTGCACAATAGAAGTGCAGATTTACAAGACTAATGACACTCAAGAACATGAACATGAAAGAATCAACATAAACGATCGAGAGAGATAGATGAGCAAGAAGACGATCTGTAAACCCTAATTGAGTAATCGCATAGAATATATAGCTCCTAAGTTGCACTCATCCTCCTACACTTTGAATCTTCTAGACAAACCTATCATTAAATTCAGATTGTACATGAAAGGCCCTCAAGATATTAACAACAACAATAATAACCTAAAACTAATTAAACATCCAAACAGACTAAGTTAGAACTATTGTTAGGATTAAACTGAATAAGTAAAGTATAATTTTTAACAACACCTTCCCCTTAATATAAGCTAAACATATCAAAAAACCAAGCTTTTTACACAACATTTCTTGTTATGCCATAGGCAATCCTTAATTTAGTTAGAATGCATGCAACCTAATCAACGGAAGCAACTTGCATAGTTTAAAGAATCCACTAGAAAATTTTTCATGAAGAAAATGTAAATCAACCTCGAAATAATTAGTTCTCTCATGAAAAACTAGATTAGCCTTAATAACTATTGCAGCATTATTGTCACAAACATAGCGCTATTATCACAAAACATATTTACATGCAATGATAATAGCATTTTAACGACTTATATAGATTTTAAATCAATGTGACTTCACAAGCAATAGAGCACATGGCTTCATATTCTACATCTGTAGAAGATCGAGAGCACATGGCACATGGCTTTTCTAATAAATAAGAACCACCTAAAAATCATGGTACATAGTTACCCACCTTCTGCAAACTAAACACCTACCTCGGTCATAATTGACATACAATCAAAAGACTTACTTTTTCAAAACAACAGCCCCTTCCTGTATTAAGTAAGTACCTGATAAGTCTAAATTCAATATGTAGATGTGTTTGGGTTGGAGCATGCAAATATTGACTTAGAAATTCAACAACTAAATAAATATTAGGCATTATTAAAGAAGTAGACACTACAAGAATCTGACCCTATCCCGACTAGACCTATGGCGACGACTGAAGGTCCTCGCTATAGGTCACCCTATCGCGACGACATGTCGTCGCTATAGGTGTGATTAGGGTTTTGGCTACCAAAACTCTATCGCGACGACATGTCGTCGCCATAGGTAAAAAAGAACTTTTTTTATTTTACTTCCTCTAAAATAAATAGGCGGTAAAAATGCCCGCCTTTTCTGAAATCTCTATCGCGACGACATGTCGTCGCGATAGGTAATTTATTTTTTTTTCCACTTTTTTTCCTCTAAAAAATTGGAGGGAAAATACCCCGCCTTTTGTGAACCATCTATGGCGACGACATGTCGTCGCAATAGGGATTATTTTTTATTATTATAAAAATAATAATATTAACAATAATACATTGTGGACTTTTTTTATATTTATTATAATTATACTTATAAAAATAATACTTATAAAATAATAATTATTTTTGTTATAATTATAAGTCATAATAATATATTTTTTATAAAAATAATAATATTAACAATAATACATTGTGGACTTTTTTTATATTTATTATAATTATACTTATAAAAATAATGCTTATAAAAATAATAATTATTTTTGTTATAAAATAATAATAATTTTTTTATATTTATTATAGTTATACTTATAAAAATAATACTTAATTATAAATATAGATAAATATGCTATAATGACGATCAGGGTTGATTACATCATTGTTTATGATTAACTCAAATGTTGTCTTATAACGATCAGTGTTGATTACATACTTAAAGATGCTCTTATGACGATTAGGGTTGATTACATCATTGATTACATCATTGTTTATGCCGTACTCAAAAATGCTCTCATTACGATTTGGGTTGATTACATACGTGCTCTTATGACAATTAGGATTGATTACATACTTAAATGTGCTCTTATGAGGATTAGGGTTGATTACATCATTGTTTATGTTTAACTCAAATGTTGTCTTATAACGATCAGTGTTGATTACATACTTAAAGATGCTCTTATGACGATTAGGGTTGATTACATCATTGATTACATCATTGTTTATGTCGTACTCAAAAATGCTCTCATTACGATTTGGGTTAATTACATACGTGCTCTTATAACAATTAGGATTGATTACATACTTAAATGTGCTCTTATGAGGATTAGGGTTTATTACATCATTGTTTATGTTTAACTCAAATGTTGTCTTATAACGATCAGTGTTGATTACATACTTAAAGATGCTCTTATAACGATTAGGGTTGATTACATCATTGATTACATTATTGTTTATGTCGTACTCAAAAATGCTCTCATTACGATTTGGGTTGATTACATACGTGCTCTTATGACAATTAGGATTGATTACATACTTAAATGTGCTCTTATGAGGATTAGGGTTGATTACATCATTGTTTATGTTTAACTTAAATGTTGTCTTATAACGATCAGTGTTGATTACATACGTAAAGGTGCTCTTATGACGATTAAGGTTGATTACATCATTGTTTACATCATTGATTACAACAACAACAACAACAACAACAACAAAAACAACAACAACAACAACAACAACAACAACAACAACGTTAACAACAACAACAACAACAACAACAACAACAACAACAACAATCCTAATATAATATAATATAATATAATATAATATAATATAATATAATATAATATAATATAATATAATATAATATAATATAATAATAATAATAATAATAATAATAATAATAATAATAATAATAATAATAATAATAATAATAATAATAAATTAATGGACCTATCGCGACGACATGTCGTCGCGATAGGGCCTTGTAAGCTATCGCGACGACATGTCGTCGCGATAGGGTCCACGCAGATAAAAACCCTTCTGCTGCGCGCAGCTTCATTCTCACCCACAAAACTCACCAAATATCCGCGACTTGGAGTTTCAATCGGCCACCACCACCCCAAATTGAACCCTAATTTCACCAAATCGCACCACCACCACCCCCACCTTCACCCAATCGTTGTCTTCAACCCTTATTCCTCCATCTTCAACCCTCATTCCGCCATCTTCACCCATTCGCGACTTGGAGGTTCAATTCGGCCACCACCACCCCAAATTGGGCACCATCACCCCAAATTTGTGTTCAAAACACTAAGTTTAAGGTTAGTAAATATAATCTTGAAGGTTAATATTCTTTACAATGTAGTTGTAGTTTTGATTGAATGTAGTTGTATGTTGTTAGTTTAATGTAGTTGTAGGTTGTTAGTTTAATTGTATTATGTTGTAGGTTGTTAGTTTAAGTGTATTATGTTGTATGTTGTTAGTTTAATGTAGTTGTAGTTGTAGTTTTGGTTGAATTTAGTTGTAGTTTTGGTTGAATGTAGTTGTAGGTTTGGTTGAATGTAGTTGTATTTTTGGTTGAATGTAGTTGTAGTTTTGGTTGAATGTAGTTGTAGGTTTGGTTGAATGTAGTTGTAGTTTTGTTTGAATATAGTTGTATGTTTTTTACAATGTAGTTATAGTTTTGGTTGAATGTAGTTGTAGGTTTGGTTGAATGTAGTTGTAGGTTGTTAGTTTAATTGTATTATGTTGTTAGATGTTAATGTTGTTGTAGATGATAATGTTATAGGTAATATATAAAGTCTATTGAGATTGTTTTGTTAGAATTATAATGTTATAGGTTAAAATATAAAGTTTATTTGGATTGTTTTATTAAATGATAATTTTATAGGTTCATATATGAAGTTTATTTGTTTTGATAGAATGATAATGTATGTGTATGAAACAGTTATGACAATCGATAAAAGCTGGATTAAAATAAAAAACCGAACATCTCCAGTTTTTTTAGAAGGTCTTAAAAACTTTATGGAGTATGTTAAGAACTTTGTCGACAGTGATGGCAAAACAAAATGCCCATGTAGAGATTGTGTGAATGCTTTTCGTCATGATTTAAATATTGTTAATGCTCACATACATGATCGTGGCTTTGCTCAACATTATACGAAATGGGTTTATCATGGTGAGGTCTCTAGTTCTTCTGATGCTGCAAAACAATTTGCTACAATAACACGTACTCCTCCAGCAAGTAATATATCAAATAATGAGATGTTTGATGCAATCGAAGATGTTATCGCAGAGAATGAAGAAAACATAGATGAGGATGGATATACTTTAGACTCGGAATTTGATGAACTCTATAATGAGGTCAACACTGAGTTATACCCCGGATGTACTTGGATGTCTTCTTTAAACTTTCTAGCCAAACTGATGCATATTAAAGTAATCAACAAGTGGACAAATAGTTCGTTTGATCAACTTTTAGAGTTTTTAAAGGTTGCATTCCCGAAAAATCACATTCCATCTTCACACTATGAGGTGAAGAAGAAGCTGAAAAAGATTGGGTTAGGATATGAATCCATCCATGCTTGCATCAATGATTGTGCTTTGTTTTGGAAAGAGAATGAAGAATTGCAAAATTGTCCGGTTTGTAATGAGAGCAGATGGAGAGAAAGCTTGTTGTTTAATGGACAGAAAGAGTTAAGAAAGCATCCAAAAGCATTAAGTAATTCAAAAATATTAGAACAACTTAACCGTCTTCCCGATCGTGTTCCGGGTAAACATCCCAATCATGGTGGCGTGAAAAGAAATCGTGACGAGTCAGAGTTGAATTGGACAAAAAAGAGTATATTCTTTGAGTTGGATTATTGGTCATCTCTTGATTTAAAACACAATCTTGATGTTATGCATATTGAGAAAAATGTGTGTGAGAGCTTGTTAGGTACGTTGTTGATGAATGAAAAATCAAAAGACACACACAAAGCAAGAGAAGACTTAAAAAATTTAGGAATACGATCAGATTTATGGCTAAGTGTGAAAAACAACAAGGTCATACAGCCACAAGCTTCTTACTCTTTCAAACCTAGTGATCGATCTAAATTTTGTCAGTTCCTTAAAAGAGTGAGACTACCTGATGGTTTTGGATCAAATTTTAAAAAAAGGTGATTCTTAATAACTCAAATATCATCGGGTTAAAGTCTCATGATTGTCACATTCTTATGCAACGTTTGCTACCAATCGGGGTCCGTGCAGGTTTACCTGAAAATGTTTCAACAACAATTATTAACCTTTGCACATTATTTAAAAAGATTTGTGCACGATCACTAGATGTGGATGACATGTTTAAAGCACAGAAAGAAGTGGTTAATATTTTATGCAATTTGGAACTAATATATCTTCCAGCATTTTTTGATATTATGGTTCATCTAATTCTACACTTACCTGAAGAAGCTATTCTTGGAGGGCCTGTATATATGAGATGGATGTATCCTTTTGAAAGATACACGAAAGAGTTGAAAGCTTATGTTCGAAACAAAGCTAAGCCTGAAGGATCAATAGCAGAGGGTTATGTTGCAGTGAAGCATTGACATTCTGCTCTATGTATTTGGAGGGTATTCAAACCAAATTTAACCGTCCTGATAGGAATGAAGATCCTGGCATTCCAAAGAGAAAGTTCTGTGTTTTTTCATCACAATGTTGACCAATTTCAAAGAAGAAAATCATTTCCCTTAGTGAAAATTCTAAGAAGTCATTTCAATGGTTTGTGCTGAACAATTGTGAAGAATTTAAAGTCTACATGTCGTAAGTTTTTGTGGTTTAAATTATTCTTATTAGTTTCACTTTAGCTAAAATGATAAACTAATATAAATATTATATTTCTCACACAGTGAATTTGAACTTGAATTCCCTGGAAGCGATGTAAAAAAAGAATTTTCTTCATGGCTTAATAATAAGTTCAATACGTCTCCTGACAAAGAACTAAAGGCATTGGCACATGGCCCCGTGTGCACATATTCTTACACAGCTTGTATTGTCAATGGTGTTAGATTTGTGGTACTAAGCCGTGATATTAGACGCACTACACAAAACAGCGGTGTTGTTACAATAGGAGAAGATGGTACACGATTTTATGGTCAGCTAGAAGACATCTACGAGTTGAGCTATATAAATGGTTACAGTGTTGTACTATTTCGTTGTAAATGGTTCGACACATCACGAAAGGGATCTGTAATTAGAAAGAATAACGTTGTTGTTATCGATGTCAGCCGTGAATGGTTTCGTGATCAGCCTTTCATTTTAGCAACACAAGCTCAACAAGTGTTTTATCTTGAAGATCCTTCTAAAGCCACCAGCAATTGGAGGGTTGTGGAGGATGTTCATCATCGAAAGCTTTAAGATCATCCTAGTATTAGTGTTGCTAATGACATAGATGTATTGCACGACAGTGAGTCATCTGATTATAACTTAGTAGTCGATAGCAATTTTAATATTGGTGAATCAAGTGCACGGGTTATTAACGATGAGAGAGATGCACATGATAATTGTGATTTAGTCGTAGACTTAAGTTGGTTGCCTGTTGCTCCACTTGTTCATGATGAAGATTTTATTAATGATGAAGAAGAAGATGAAGATGCATATCTCTCAGATGAGGAAGATTATATTAATGATGATGAAGAAGATGAAGATGCATTAGATATTAATGATAGTATGGAGGAGAGCGATGATAATCTTGTAAACGAAGATGAAAATCTTTATAGTGATAACTCAGATTGATTATATGTATTAAGAACACTTTATTTAATTTTTTTATGAAAATGTCACATTTTATTCTATTTCTTATTAATGTGACACATGATTTTATTGCAGGTTATGTCTTCAACCATAGCAGGATCATATGGTGGTGACGGTGGGGGTAGGGATCCCCACGGGCATGGATATACTGTTCCTTCCAGTTGCCAATCATGTAAGTTAATGTTTTAAATTTTAAATATATTTTAAATGTTACTAACCTTTTGATTTTTTTATATTAATATAGCGTCGGCTAAGAAAAGGCGATCAAAAGGAAGGAATTTAAATTTATATGAGAAACACGCTATAAACAACAACCAACCACTACCCGTGGAATTTGATCATACAGGAAAACAATTTAAAGCTGTGGGAGAAAATAGTCAATTATTTGTTAGAGCATTATCCAATCACGTTGCCACTGCTCCTTTTCATTATCCATCTTGGGAAAAAGTCCCTGAAACGTTTAAGATATCATTGTTTAATTTTCTGGAGGCGAGTATTATGTAGTCTTTTATTTGTAATTTAATAATCATAACTTTTATATATTTCTAACTATTCTGTTTTGCAGGAATATTTTGATTTAGAAGCTTATCGTAGTTCAGACCATTGGCATGGAATCCAACTTGGTATCCATATGGATTGCCAGCGAGCATTTCAAGATAGAAAATATAATATGAAACAACATTTCTTAAATCATGGAGGCTATGATAATATTGAGCAGGCTTTAAATAATCCACCTGAAGGTCAAAGTCGGGAGGCATGGGAGCGGGTGGTTGAGTTTTTCTCAAGTGAAGAACATAAACGCCTTTCTGTAAAAGGCGTAGAGAATAGGGCAAAACAACTCTATCCAAGTCTGCATGGTAGCCGATCATATGCTCAAAGACGATATCTTCAGGTAAAAAAACATATATTATTTAATTATGTATTATTAATTCTTTTCTGCTATTATGAATATTGTTTTTTAATAGGAGCAACAAACCGGGACCCCAAGTTACATCAAAACGTGGAGGAGGTCGCATTACAAAGAAGGGTCCGGATGGGTCAACCAAAGGGCAGAAGAAGATTGGGTAAGCTTAATATGTTAAGAATGTTATTATCATATGTTCATATGTATTTAATATATTATGTTTGGTGATCTTGACCCAATATAATCTATATGTTATACATATTTGAGAACTGTTTGGTTTTGATAAGTTGTGTTTATATCTTGAAAGTTGGGAATTTTATGTTATATTTAGTTATGATTTTGGATGGTTTTTTTTCATTTTGTTACAGTTATGCTGTCGAAATTTAATAAAAATCTTAATACCTTTTCATTTTGATTCTTTAAAATTGCAGGCAAAAATTGAAAATCAATACGCCCAAATGCAAATGGAGGCGGGAGAGTCGCCCGTTAATGAGATGCAATGTTTAGAGCTTGCATTAAGAGAAAGGCGTGGTCATACGAGAGGTGTTGGACGAAAAGTAAAAAATATCTCTCGTTATGAACAATCAAGCGGGTCATCATCACATTCGAAACAAGAAATGGAAGCAATAAAGCAACAAATGCGAGAAATGCAAGAAAGGATGAATGAATTTGAAAGAAGAAAACATAATCCCAATAACGACGAAGATGATGAAGATGACGATAATTAGGAAGTTAATTTGTTATGGTTGTAAAACTTAAGATATGTTTAGTTTGATACTTTTGTGTTGTTTGGTATGTACTTAATTAGAATTGTTTGCTCTATGTTTAAGTATTGATAATACTTAGGTTTTATTTCTCCGTATCTGATTTGGGAAATTATTTAGGTAAAAAACCTGGAAAAAATCAAAATTTAAAAATTAAATTATTAATCAGGAACCCTATGGCGACGACATGTCGTCGCCATAGGTAAATTAGAAAATAATTTTAATAATTAAATTTATTTTCTATTTTTATTATTTATTAACCTATGGCGACGACATGTCGTCGCCATAGGGTCCACGGATTAGATATTTTATTTTAATTTTTGAATTAAAAAAATTGGGGAAATATTAATAGCGACGAGCCTATCGCGACGACATGTCGTCGCGATAGGGGACAATGGCGACAAAGTCTACCTCGACGACTTTTTTGACCTATTGCGACGAAACTACGGCGACTACCACTATCGCGACGACATGTCGTCGCCATAGGCTATGGCGACGACAACTGACACCTATGGCGACGACATGTGTCGTCGCGATAGGGCAAAAATCTTGTAGTGAGATTAATTTACCAATCAACTTTTGAAAACCAGATATGTTTGATAAAACAGGTTCTCTATTTTACATTTAAATGAGACAACAAATGACTACTGATCAATAGGAGTAAACACTGGTTTATAACCAAAGTAACCAATATCACTTAACAGCCTTAGGGGCTGTTTGATTTTGGCTGACCTGGCTGACTGGCTGACTCGGTCAGCCGGTCAGCGTGTTTGATGTGCCTGTGTGGTGGGCTGATCGGGTCCGTGGGTTCTGACCCAGACCCTCAACTGAAACATGCTGACCCGGAAAGGGGTGTTGCCCCTCCCTACGCAACCACCACATGCGCGGCCGACCCCCACCTGCGCGACCCCTACCTGCGCGGCCAACCCCTCCCTGCGCAACCCCCACCTGCGCGACCCACCTGCGCGAACCCCACCTGCGCAACCCATCTCCTCGGCCGATCATCCACCTGCGGTCTCCCCTCGATGTGCCCGTCGGTGGTGAAGGTGGTGGCGGTGGTGGTGGTGAAGGGGACATTTGGGGGTTTTGGGAAAGTTAAAATTGTTGACCGGTGAAAGTGATTGTGATGGTGGTGGTGGATGTTATAAATTTTATATTTTTATCGTTCAGCAGAGTCAGTCAGATAGTAAATCAAACAGCCAAGTTTCAGTCAGATGCATACCCAGTCAGAACTTCTAACTGGATCAGTTTCTGACTCAGTCAGATTTTACTGAATCATTTTTATCAAACAGCCCTTAATCGATATTTTCTTGACTCAAAAAATTACTGTTTCAAAATATAAAGACTTCTATTTCTAAAGATTATTTTAAAACACCTAAATCTTTAATTAAGAAATTTGATTTCAAAAACTCTTTGACTTTGGTTATTTCTTGATTTTTTGTAATTAGAATATCATCAATATAAACTAGCATAGCAACATTTTGTTTAACAAATAAAGAGTAATCACACCTACTTTAAGCAAATCTACTTTCAAGCAGTACACTAGTTAGTTTCTCATTTATTGTCTAGGTACGTGTTTCAAGCCATATAATGGCTTGACTAACTTACATAGTCTAGTATCATTTTTAGAGTAATAACCCTTAGATAAACTCATATAAATATCTTCAGATAGATTTCTATAAAGAAATATGTTATAAATATCTAATTGATATAAGGACCAATTGTTTTTGGACAACATGACTGATTATGCAACAGACAGTAATCATCTTGACTACTAGGGAGAAAGTCTCATCAAAATCTATACCTTCTCTTTGGCTATACCATTTTCAAACTAGTAGCCTTATACCTTTCTACCTCACCCGGTGGACTTATATTTAATCTTATATCCATTTACACCCTATGTACCATACTACCATGGGAAAGATCTACAACTACCCAAGTATTATCCTAATATAAGGCCTCCATCTTTGTATTCATTGCAGCTACTCATTTTTTATCTTTAATAGCTTTTTGAAAAAAATTGATTTTATAAATTTATTTAGACTCGACACAAAACAAAAGCTACTGAGAGACAGTTTTGCAAAAATAATAACCTATTCAATTATATATTTTACTTTTCCCTCAACTATGAAGTCAAAACTTCTTCTAGGAAATGCTGCAGTCCTAAAGGACTTTCTTTGTTAAACAATTAGTGGCATTTGCCAATATTAGAGTTTGATGAGACATTGATAATGCCATTATTATCTTCAGTGTTGATGTTTGGCTGTTGTATGAACTACCTCAATGGTGTCCACATGCTACTTTGGTTTTAAAAAGCGAGAAGCGTAATGAGGCAACTAAGGTCTAAATCTGAAGCACAAAGCGTCAAATAGGGGCTTTTCGTACGCGAGGCGCAAGGAGCTTATATAATTTTTTGAATATATCTTATTGATTTTTAGCATCCCCTACCCAAAAATATAACTATACATAAGGGTTATATATGATTTGAAGCACAAAAACTCCATTCTTTAGCAAAATATACAACCTTTTTAGCTAAATATACAATACTTTGAAGCACAAAAGCACCCTTTGTAAAATTTGTTATATGTAATATAGTCTGTTTTTAATATACCTTTATTATAATAAAGATGTTGTTTCATTATAAAATCAGATGGTTGGCTCATTATAAAATCAGATGGTTGGCATGTCTTTATTATATTTTTATGTATTTATGTATTTGTTTATACACAGGAATTTCAGTAAGTTTTTCAATATATTTGTTTTAAATGTGGCTTTATTATAAAGAAGAATTAATAAAGAGTTAATGCGCTCTATTTTAATAAAGATGATGGTTTATAATATTACAACCACCAAACATCATATTTGTGTATTTAGATTATGAATAGTATTACGATACAAAAAATAAATGTTTAAAGCATATGTGTTGAATAATGATCACATAAAGAAATATTTTAAATGTAGTTATTTTGTATAAATTAAAGATAAGTATTAAATTTATAATAAGTAAATAAACAACAATTTAGATGTATTAGAAGATGTAATTATGTGTCAGTGAAAAATTAGTCATAAAAATAATGACATAAGTATATAGTTAACATATTTTTTTTAAATCATAGTGATAACTTTGTTTAGTAAATAGAATACATCTGAATTTTTTAAACTTTAAATATTTTTCTTATGAAGTAATATAATTGTTGTTAAAGAAATCAGATAATGAAACAATAATTAAATAGTTGATTATACAAAGTTATGGTTTCTAAAAATAATCCATAATCATTCAAAATTTAAGATTCAATCTACTTTCGTAAATCAAAATAACTATTAGTCATATGCTTATTTTCAAGCATGTTCACATCATCACCACCTATGATTGTACATGTGTCACCGCCACAATAAATTACAATTTTGAGAAAAATCTTGATTTCATAATGGTTTCATTAATAACTTTCAAATAATACCATACTAAACAAGATAATTTCTTTCTAAAAATAAATAATATTTTATTAAAAATACTGTAATTAGACTTAAAATTGTTAATCATTGTTAAAACTAAAATACTTTAAAAAGGTATATAAAGAGGTTTATGGATATTTATGAACAATAAAATCTTTTTTCTTTTTATACTATTGTTTATAGCTCAAATATGTTTATTATATATAATAATTAGTATAGTATCCCGTGTAATACATGGGTTGATTAAATATATGAAATAATTTATAATAAATTTTTAAAAATTATAAATAATATTTGTAATAGGATATAATTGAATTAGAAATAAATAAGTAGTTCAAGTAAAAACAACAATAATATCATTTTATAAGATTGTGTTTTTTAATTGTTTTCTTAAATATTCTGGTCTTTTTTTATTTTATTTTGAAAAAATAATTATCTTATGAAACTTAGAAAAAACTGGTATTAAAATACTTCGTATTTAAATTTTTATGTCATATATAATTAAAATGTACTTTTCATGATAATATCAAGTTCTTACATTTTTGCAATATCTATTTTTTTAAATTTAAAAACTTTTTAAATAATATAATTACTATATATAATATTATCATTTATTAGGAGAGAGGGGCGGGAAAATGAAAATGAGAATGCCTAATATGTTGACATGTGACATCTCAAAAACCTTCTTTTATTATAAGTAATAGATTTTATTGATATATTATCATATATAACATATATTAGATTATACATATATATGATCTATTATATAAATTTTTATTTTAACCCGTTTAACACACAGTTTTCTAACCTAGTAATTTATAAAATTATTTAAAACTTTCTATACATTTGTCTAAGATTATGGTTTGAAAAAATATGTAGGTTATAAATAAGAAAATCCATATTAAATGAGGTAAAGACATGTGTTAGGGGGTGTTTGTTTTTTATCAAAAGCTCTTCCCCATCTCTTCATCTGCGCGCTCGCAAACGCGGGAATAGTTTTTTAGTTCGTAGAGTGTTTGTTTTCTGGAAGATGTTTCATTAAAAAACGTCTTCCTGACGTGTGCACGGAGAAGATGTGGAACAAGCTCTTCTCATGTCTTCACAACCTCTTCTAACCTTATTCTTCTTTCATTTGAAACCGTCACATCTCTAAACACCACCTCCTCACTCCACACCACCGCCCCCATTCCACACCACCACCCCCGTCACCGTCGTCTTCCACCGCCGCCGCCTATAACCGTCGCAGCCTACCCCCTTCGACACCCCCTTCGGCCTCCCTTCGACCCCTATTCGACCCCCCTTCGGCCTCCCTTCGACCCCTATTCGACCCCCCTTCGACCCCCCTTCGGCCCCCCTTCGACCCCCCTTTGACCCACCCTCGCAACAGCCCCTTCGACCGCCCAAGCAGCAGCCCCTTTGCAGGATCGTTTAAGGGTTTAAACACAACTACAACACAACAACACAATGAGGAGATTAACTAAACTTTAATCAAACAGTGAACTGGGAAACCAAAGTGATACAAAGAACACAAGTAAAGCAAGAGACAGAACAAGAGAGTATGGGTTTCAAGGAGGCAGTATATTGCTTTCTCAAGTTCTTTTACAAGTGTTACAAAGCATATGGAAAGATACAAGAACTTGAAATACTTATACTACAACCTACAGCCGGCTATACTTTGAAAGCCAGCTGGATACAATTGACTAGACAATAACAAAATCAATTGTAGGATCAAAAGACATATCTGCCTTTTGACCTTGTGACTATGACATGCCATAGCTCCATCCTTATACATTACAAAAGGATAAAGTACATAAAGTGGAAAGTTACAGACTCAAGACCTCAATGTACAGTTACCAAAAGCAAGGCCCTTTTCACCAACTCATGTAAGTTGGTGACTTTACAGAGATGCAGCGGAAAATGTGCTTTATGGAACAGTACATCAGATAAAGCATGTGTACTAAAAGTCTTCGGAAGAAATCTGTCTTCATAGGTTGAAGCTTCGGAAGACTTTGTCTCTGAAGCTTCGGAAGACTTCATGTTTGGCTTCGGAAGATATTGGTCTTGGCTTCGGAAGATTTTACACTTAGAGTATTTTCTAATGCTTTGTGTAAAACTTCCGAAGCATTCTTCACTTCAGTACTTAGTGCATGTGCTGAGACACTTAGGCTGTTTTGGGTTGCATCAGACTTCAGGAATCCTTACAAACTCCCCCTAGGCTGATGCTACCAAAACACTTAGAAGATCTTCAAATGTTGGTAGTCTTCAGTACAATCAGGACCATTCCTTTCTTCATGAGATGGTCAGGATCATCAAGACTCTCATAGTATCTTCTCATCTCAAAGAGATCATGCAGAGGTAAGTTGATTATGTCTTGCCATGAGTAGACATTCTCAACACCTTTATCTCTGATAACATTCCATCTTTCTGGATTGGTAGAGTAAGTCCAGGACAAGATGGGTGTCTCACTAGTTAGAGGAGCCACTTGAATAGGAGTTGTTGGGCTGCCTCATCATGCACCTGCTCAGGTTGATCTGATTCAGCCTGAGGTACAGAGGTAGATGACTTTGGCTTCTTCTTCTTAGTCTTTGGTTTAGAAGCCATCCTCTTCTTCCTCTTGGATGTCTTTAACTGAGAAGACTGGTCTGCAGCACCATGTTGATCATCAATGTCTTTCTCAGTTGGGTGTTCCTCCCTCACAGGTTCAGAAGGAGAGGGAGTTTGACCCTGCCTAGGATCAGAAGATGAAGCTTGCTGAGGCTCAGCTGGAGGTGCTGGTTGAGGTGTCTCTGGTTGTTCAAACTTGACCTCCACTTCAGGTGGGACTTGACTTGGAAGAGAGTGCAAGTCAATGAGTTCTCCACTTTTAATCTTCTGCTTGATCACCCTAATATGCTCATCCATAGTGGATAGAGACATGGGGCCAAGTCTCCTTCCGGAGAATCCATACAGCTTCAAGAAGCTCACCATTCTTTGTCTGTCCGCAGACTTCTTTGCATTCTTTTGAATGATGGCTCTTGACTTTGTAGCTTCTTCCCTTAGCTTCCTTTTAGTTGTCTTTCTTTCCTTGACTAACTCAAGCTCAAGTTGCTTTAGATACTCAAACTCAATGAAGTCATAGGACAAGGGAAGAAGTGCATCTGCCTGATAGAAGCCTGTGGCACTCAGGTAGTTGATCATCTTGATCCTCTTCTTCTTTATCTACCTGAGGTTCTTGTGGAGCCACATCTTCCTGTGCAGGACTTTCTTGAACTGGTGTGAGAGTGGGAGCATGCTTGTAAAGTCTTTTCTGTCTCTTCTCCTCTTTAAGTTGGAGAAGTATCTGCATCCTCTTTCTCCTTCAACTCTTGACACTTCCATGTCAGCCAGTTCATTTAACTCTTCTAAGGGGAGGGAGATGATTTCATCAATGTCATAGTTCCTGGTCTGTAAGTAGGTAATCTTGACTGCCCTTAACTCATCATCTTGAGTATTGGTCTGGGAGCAGCCCTGATTGCAGCTTGCATGAAGCTAGATGACCCAGTAGAACTTTCTCCCCTTAGTCTCCTTTTCCTCTCTCTCTCTTCCTCCTCAATTTCCTCAGGAGTCATTATCCTTTTCCCTTTGTCACCAACAGACCTTTGTGACTCAGGTGGATTGAGGCTTGGCCTTCATTGCTTGGAGTAGCTTCCATGCTCTGGCCAGAGAGAGGCTGAGAGAAACACCTTCACCAGCAGGTGTCTCAGATGGAGTTTGGACCTCTGCAGCAGTTGTTGATGATGAGACAGGGGTCTCAGGTTCTGCCACTGGGCCTTCAGTCAAGGTTTCCCCTATGAAACTAATCTTAGGGTCCACCTCAACATCCAGTTGACCGATGACATTGCCTGATTCCCTAAGTCTCCTTCTTAGAGTAAACTCTGCAAGGATCCTGTCTTGGATTCTTTGAGCCAGCCTGTCAGCTTGTCTTGAATGCTTGGATTGACAAGTGGCAAGTTGACTAAATCCAGTCTTTCATAGAAGCTCAGGCTTTGGAATTGAAAAATTCTTGTTGGCCTTGAACTCTCTGAAGTATAAGGGCTCTCCTGTCATCATCATACCTCCACCTGATGATGTAGTTGCCAGTTCCTTGTGGTGGAGATGAGACAGCCCTTGGTATACCTCCTCAAAGAGACTCCTGATGAGAGAGTCTATAGAGTCCACATTAATGTGAACTTGAGGAAGTTGCTGAGAATGCACAACAGCAAGTGAGGATGGTGAGTCCTCTATGTCCATTCTCTCTGAAGAACTCCCAGGTTCTGTGGTTGTAACAACTTTCTCCCCCTTTTTGGTAGCATCACCCACTTGCATAGGTGAGCTGGAGGATAAGTCAATCACTTCCACAGGTTCTTGTGTTCCTGGTTGAGCTCTCCTTAAAGGTCTCCCAGCTAGTTTTTCCTGCAGATATGAAATCTGGAGTTGCTGATCATTGACCCTGTTTTGCAGGGTAGTCACCTGAGATTCCAAGTGACTAACCTTAGAGACTAAATAGGTGCATGTTTTTGACAGTTTTTGCACCTTTAGTCTCAAATTCCCCTCATCTTCATCAGAAGATTCATTGGGGGATGAGATGATTGGACCAAAGTCCTCTCTCTCACCACCAGCTTGAGTTTCTTGGCTGCTGGTTTTCCTCTGCTCACTGGCAGCCTCAGTTGAGATGCCAATGGGCTGAGTTGCCATGGTTGAGGTCTTAATGATGTAATCACTTTCAAAAGTGAGAGCCTCTTCCATATGGACATCCTGAACAGGTTCAGAAGTGTCCACCTCAGTAACAGGTGACTGATGGGGGATAGACTGAGGAGAGTCAGAGGTACTCATCTCTCTTTGAGTAGGGGAGGAGAAGAGAGACTCATGGTACTCACTGAATCCTAAGTCTTCATCAGTGTAAAAGGATAGGTTGGGAATTGGTTGGTTGAGATCCAAAGGCTGGGGATGGTAGCTGTCCCCTGAAGGTTGTTCACTTGAGTGTTGAGACTCAGATTGGGCTAGTGAGCTCATCAGGGTGAGCTTGAGGAACCTCAGCCCTGATAGGTGAAGTAATGGGAGTGGTTTGCTCCTCAGGAGAAGTGGGAGCTCTAGTGTCCACTTCTTCCTGTAAGGTTGAGTATTTGGGGGCCTGCACAGACTCAATAGCCTGAGCAGGGGTTCGTTTGGATTTTCTTTGGTAGGTGAGGGTGATTTCTGGTCTTTTTAAGGTAGGGACAAAAGAGGTGTGGGTTCAACACTAGCTTGTGTTGCTAGGTTGTCACCTTGAGCAATGAGCTCTAACATTTTTGGGACTAGGGCTGTTTCTACCCCTGAGAAGCCTACAGTTGGCTTCTTCATTATTTTAAAGATGCCGGGCTTCATCTGTCCCAATTTAAGAATATTACTTGTTTCCCTCAACTGTGAGCCCAGTTCACAGTTGAGAATGTGTTGAACATATCTAGGAAACATGTAATACTCTAAGGAGTCTAAGTTTGCAAGTAAATTAGTATAAACAAATTGTGAATACCTGAACTTGACCCCCTGAACCATTCCATGAACTATAAAGGAGAGATCCTCAGGAATCTGGTCCCATCCACCATGCTTGTTTGACAAGCTGTGGATAACCACATGGAGCAGGAATTTCCATTGGGATGAGACCTTCCCTTTCCTAAAGGTCTTTACAGAGAAATCTCCCTCATAGCCCATCTGCTCAAAAGAATGATTAACAGCTTCTTTTGGGAAGGACACCTCACCTTCTTCATCATCCAGCTGCAAATGTTGATTAATGATGGCCGGAGTGATGAAGATTGTCCTCCCTTGCACTGTGGCAGACAGTGCCTTCTCCCCATCCATAATGACCTCTTGGCAGGTCTTCCAGAATTCAAGCAAGTGATCCTCATATAGAGTAGGATCAATGGTCAGGGAGGTGAAGTAGTTTGACAGAGTCAAGAATTGGCAAATCTCTGAGAAACTTGCATCTTTCTCAGAGCTTAACAGAGCAACTTGATTATGTTGCCTGTGAAGTTGCATGGAGAAATCAGGGTTGTTTCTGCGGTTAAGGTTGGCCATTTCAGAAGCTTAAGGGTGAAGAAAGGTAGAAAGCAAAGGCGGTTTAGAGAATTAGGTTAGAGAAATAGTAGAATTGAGGAAGATAGTGGGAAAGAGGGGGAACCGTTGGGTATTTATATGAAAAGGGATTTGAACCAAAGTTAATGAAAGAGGATAAACTTTGAAATCCGAAAGTCGGTCCCACCTCTGAAAAGGTAGTTTACTTTTGCTCAAAAAGTAGTTTTCTTGGAATTCGAAAAGCTTCCGAAGTTTATTTGTCTTCGGAAGTTTTGATTTAAAAAGCTTCCGAAGCTAAAATGGCTTCGGAAGATTTTCCTGAGAGTCTTGAAGATTTATGCTTCGGAAGAGAAATAAACCCTTGAATGCTTTGTATAGGAATAAACAAAGCTTCCGAAGGTTAATTTTGCTTCGGAAGGAAAAGGTCCTTAAAAATAAATAAGTGTCTGAGATAAGAATTTTAAGCTTCGGAAGATGAATTTGACTTCTTCCGAAGGTAAAATCTCTTAGACAGTTATTTATTTTGAAGACATGTTTTTCTTCCGAAGATAAAATTTTATCTTCCGAAGTATCAAAAATTTTCAAGAATCTAAGGAAAGTCTTCAAAAAGAATTTTACATCCAAAGAAAACATGAGCTTATGAAAGTGATGAACTAGACAACTTAGGACACACATATTTTAAGAAGAAATAATTAGAATTAGTTTTAAGAAAAAGTCTACTCAAAGTTAATCATCCCAATAGCTGATATCAGATACTTAAATCTCTGTTCATCAAAAGCTTTTGTGAACAGATCAGCATATTGTTCATCTGTATGAACTTTGACTAGTTTAATTAATCCCTTTTCATAGTTATCTCTTATTAAATGATACCTGATGTTGATGTGTTTGGTCCTTGAGTGCTGCACAGGGTTCTCAGTGATAGAGATAGCACTATTGTTGTCTATGTGGATAGGAGTCTCTTTGAAGTTAAATCCATAGTCCAGCATCTGATTTTGAATCCAAAGCACTTGAGCACAGCAGCTTGCAGCAGCAATGTATTCAGCCTCAGCAGTTGATGCAGACACACAGGATTGTTTCTTGCATTGCCATGAGACCACCCTTCCACCAAGGAATTGACATCCCCCAGATGTAGACTTTGCAGTCATATTGCAACCACCATAATCACTATCTGTATAGGCATACAGATTGAAATTTGGATTCTTTGGATACCATAGACCAAGTGTTGAAGCACCTTTGAGGTATCTTAAAATCCTTTTCACAGTGATTAAGTGAGACATCTTAGGGTTGGCTTGATATCTTGCACAAATACATGTAGCAAACATGATATCAGGCCTGCTAGCTGTAAGATACATAAGAGACCCAATCATAGCCCTGTATAAGTGCTCATCTACACACTCCCCCTCAAGATCTGGACCAAGGGAGTGGTTTCTGGCTATGGGTGTCTTAGCAATCTTACAATCAGTCATGTTGAACCTCTTGAGTATGTCTTGAACATACTTTGACTGACTTATGAAGATGCCATCTTCAACCTGCTTCACTTGAATTCCCAGAAAGAAGTTGAGTTCTCCCATTGAACTCATCTCAAATCTGTCTTTCATCAGCTTCTCAAAGTCTTTGCAGAGCTTTGGATTAGTTGAACCAAAGATGATGTCATCTACATATACTTGAACCAGCAATAAGTCATTTCCCTGTCCTTTGATGAAGAGAGTTCCATCTATAGTACCTCTCCTGTATCCATGTTTACAAAGATACTCAGATAGTGTCTCATACCACTTCCTGGGTGCCTGATGCAGCCCATAAAGAGCTTTGTCAAGCTTGCAGACATAATCAGGATGATCAGGGTCTACAAAACCAGGTGGCTGTTTGACATAAACCTCCTCATCAATCACTCCATATAAGAAAGCACACTTTACATCAAGTTGGTAGACCTTGAAGTTCTTGGATGCAGCAAATGCCAGGAATATCCTAACAGCTTCTAGTCTTGCTACAGGAGCAAAGACATCAGTGTAGTCAATCCCTTCTTCTTGTGTGTATCCTTGAACAACTAGTCTTGCCTTGTTCTTGATGATGATTCCTCTATCATCCTTCTTATTTCTAAAAACCCATTTGGTTCCAATGGTAGTCTTCCCATGAGGAAGAGGACAAAGGTTCCAAACTTTCTGCCTTTTGAATTGAAGCAGCTCTTGTTGCATAGCTTCAACCCAACTTCCATCCTTTAGAGCTTCATCAACTTTCTTGGGCTCTATCTGAGATAAGAAACAAGAGTGAAGACAAACATTTGCTTCATGGGTTTGTCCTCTTGTTCTTACCCCTGTGACAACATCTCCAATGATGTTTGTGGTGGGGTGAGACTTGTGGATCCTTAGCTGAGGGATCACAGCAAGTTGTTGAGAAAGATCCAAATTTGAGAAATTTAGATCTGGTCTGGAAGATTCACCCTCCACATTATCACACTTATCAAGATTAACTTGATCCAATGAGTGTGAGACATCATTGATGTTGTCATCTATGGTATGGTTATTAGCATCAAGAAATTCCTGATCACTATCACCATCACCATTGTTGTCTTCTACAAGTGAGGTGTCTTTATCTGGTTGAGAGGCCTCTGAGCTGGAATTTGAAGGCATGCCAGATGTATCAGCTGAATTTGTCATTGTTGTGCTGATAGAAACCTCATTTGCTGAAGTAGTTCCAACTGGAGCTGAAGATGTATGAGTTGAAGGTCTTCCTAGCTCAAATCTTGGATCAGGATCACCTGTATTTAGATTTTCTGCAGATCCTGAAACATGCTCACAAGATTTGTTAAAACAGTTGGTAACTAAATCAAGATCAAACAGCCAATCCGGACCAGAACCAGCCACACAAGGAGTGTGCTCATTGAAAGTCACATTGGCTGACTCCTCAACAATTCTAGTTCTGAGATTGTATACTCTATAAGCTTTAGCTTGAGAAGAGTATCCAATAAATGTCCATCATCTGATTTCTCAGCAAACTTGGCAATTTGATCTTTGGTATTCAAGATGGTGCAGGGACATCCAAATGACCTGAGAAAACCAATGAAAGGTTTCCTCTTGTGCCAAAGTTCATAAGGAGTCTTACCATGTGTCTTAACTACTAAAACTCTGTTTTGCACATAGCAAGCAGTATTAACTGCCTCTGCCCAGAAGGTGATAGGCAGTTTAGAGTCAGACAACATAGTTCTTGCAGCTTCAATAAGTGTCCTGTTTCTCCTCTCAGCAACTCCGTTTTGCTGAGGAGTCCTGGGAGCACTATATTGTCTTGTAATACCTTTTCATCACAAAATGTATCAAGGATTTGGTTCTTGAATTCAGTTCCTTGATCACATCTTATGGTTTTGACCTTGTGATCACATTGATTCTCAACTTTTAAGATGAAATTCTTCAGAATCTCAGGGGTTTCATCCTTAGTTCTAAGGAAGAAGACCCAAGTGAATCTTGTAAAATCATCTGTGATCACCAGACAGTAAGAGGTCCTTCCTAAACTCATTACACTGGTGGGGCCAAAGAGATCCATATGTAACAAGTGTAGGGGAGTAGTGATGGAGTTCTTTTCCTTAGGCTTGTGAGATACCTTGTGTTGCTTCCCTTTCAGGCATGCAACACAATGATCATCACTTGTAAACTCTTTCTTTGGCATTCCAGTTACCAGATCATGTTTAATTAATTTATTCATGTTCTTAAAGTTTACATGGCACATTCTTTTATGCCATAGGAAAGACTCATCACTATTTGCTTTAGATAGAAAGCATGAAACTTCTCCAGAGGGAGATGTTTCTTGCAAATCCATCTTGTACATGTTCCCTTTCCTGGGGGCTCTGAGCAGGATATGCTCATGAGGAATGACCACACCAGGTTGAGAACAATGCACTCATGCTCAGTAAAGAGCATGTTATGACTCTGATCACAAAATTGGGATACACTCAGAAGATTGTACCCAAGCTCCTTAACAAAGTTTACCTTCTCAATGCTGAGCTTACCATTTGTGACCTTGCCCCTTCCAGAAATGTAACCACCTTCATCTCCTCCAAAAGCAACTGGTCCTCCATCAATTCTCTCAAAATTATGGAGTAGAGACCTATTGCCTGTCATGTGCCTGGAACAGCCACTGTCAATTATCCAGACATTCCTGTTTGTCTTGAGCTGTTCCTGCACAAAGAAAATGATTAGTTACATTTGGAAACCCAAGCCTTACTTGTCTTGGGCTCATTAAGAGTAATAGAAGGTAATGCAACAGTAATAGATCCTATGGTTGTACTATGGGGATCTTCAGCTGTTGTTGATGGAGAAACCTCAGTCATTTGGTCTTTCTTAGACTTCCACACCACCTTTGGAGTCTTGGACTTGACCTTCAAAACCTTAGAAGCTTTTGGAACTTCACAAGTTTTGATGACTGATCCTTCGGAAGAATCTACAGTCACTGCAGCAGACTTCAGTGCTTCGGAAGAACTCCTTTCTTCCGAGACCAACTTTGCTTCCGAAGGTAATTTTCCATTTACCTTCTTCTTTGATTTGGAGCTTCCGAAGGAAACAGACTTTCCTTCCGAAGCTTGAGACTTCTTGAGACTCTTTGAAGTCTTTGTTTTGGTCATGTGGACAGTACTTTTAGGATTGTATGGGCAATCCTTAGCAATGTGAGAAGTACTTTCACACATAACACATAACATTTCTTCAAAGAAGTCTCCTTTTGAGAGCAAGACTGGCTTTGGTCACATCCCTTCTCCACCTTCATCTTGGTAGATGCTGAGACAGTTCCTTTGGGCTGTGAACTGTTCTTGGAGTTTGATGGTCCAGGCTGTGCAGCAGTGGTACACAGCAGCTCAGTCTTCTTCTTTGTACTGAGATGATTTGAACAAGAACCATGACTCTTAGCTGAGGAGTCTTGGTTGATGTCTTCAGTCCTTACTACTTTGAAACCTGCAGAGATAAAAACTTGTTTCTGCTTAGCATCAAAAGTAGCCTTGATTTCTTGAGCCTTCTTTGCTTCCTTTTGCTCTTCCTGATCAAGTTCTTTCTCTTGGACTTGGTCATCACAGTTGATTTCTTCTCCTCAGAAGGATAGTGGCCCTTGGAAGAATCCTCTTCTTCACTCTTCTCAGAGGAATTCTTCACTATCACTTCTTCATCATCCTCACTTACAGGATCTATGAGAGGAAGCTCATCTTCACAAGTTCCACACCTAGGAGATCTTACAGACAAGATTGTGTGTGGAGGAGCTATCTCATTTGATCCCAGTCCCTGTCTATTTTGATAACAAACCTTGTTGTGCAGGGATGAGGATATCATGTTCTTGAAGGTCTCTTCTTCAAGAACACTCTTCTCTGCCTTGGCTTTGCTGATCACAAGCTCAGCCTGGCACTCAGTTAACTTAGTGATGAGATCTTGGATCTGAGTTCTAAAATCTGTATGTTCATGTTTTAGTACTGAAATGGTTTTCTCCAAGTCCTCTATCTTTAACTTGTAATCATTTTCAGACTTTCTAAAATCAGATTTTAATATGTTTAATGACTCAAGATCAGATCTCATCTCTAGGTTGTAGGACCTGTATCTATTTACTTTAGCAATGCATTCAGGGGAGCAAAGATGTTCCAATACCTTGGCTTCATCATGGTCAGCCATCAGTGCTTGGTTTGGAGAAGCATCCTCCACCTGAAAACTCCAGTCAAAGCCTCCCTCTTCAACAGCAACAGCAGCATGTTGCTTTGTCTTCTCAGCCTGAGGGGCTTTGTCAGTGTAGTTTGGTCTGGGTTGTGTTTGGCCCCCATTTGCTTTAGGTGCCTTACACTCCCTAGCAAAGTGACCCATAAGGTTACAGTTGTAACACTTAACTTTGCTTTTATCCAGCCCAAACTTACCACTGGTAGCATTGCTTGGAAATCTTCTTCCTGTCCTCTTGTAGAACTTCTTGGCTCTGTGAGTGAGGAGAGCCATCTGCTGAACTATCTCCATGTATTCCAGGTCATCTGGATGGATACAGTCCAGGTCTTCAAGAGTGAAGAGATAATTCCCACAGCTTTCATCTGCAGACACAAAGGCTTGAGAAGAACTTGTCTCTTGGAATGGGCTTCCTTGAGTAAAGTTCTCCCTTGGTGTCTCCGGGAAGGTGATGAAAGGACCCTTTTGTGAGTTGTCAGGGTAGCATATGAGATGATGTGGGGGTTCTATGCTGTCCCTTTCAACCACATGAAGGGCTGAACCCATTTGATTGTTGGAGTTGCCAGATGAACCTTGCATGTTCATCTCCATCTGGTATCCACTGAGAATCCCATACAACTCTGTAAGAGTAAGAGTCTTAAGGTTCTCAGTCCTCTTGATCACCACACAATAGTGTGTCCATTGCCTAGGAAGTGAGGACATGAACTTCCTTACAATGTCCCTGTTCTCAAGAGGAACTCCTCCATCCACTAGGGTATCCACAATCTCAACATACCTGAAGTATTGTTGGGTCATGGTTTCACCTGCTTTGAAGGTGAAATTTTCAAACTGCTGCTTCAGAAGATCTTTCTTGTTCTCCTTGGCTTCAGAGGAGCCTTCATACATCAGCTTCAGTGCATCCCACAGCTGTTTGGCTGTCTTGCACTTCTTAAAACCTCTGTATACAGAGTTTGGGAGAGCAGTCTGAAGAGCAGTCATGGCCTTCCTGTCAATCTCTACTCTTTTTCTATCTTCATCTGAGTAGTTGGCCACATCTTTAGGAATCATACCAGCACCAGTAGCAGAGGGGGTGCTGGGTATGAAAGGTCCATTCTCAACAGATTCCCACATTCTTGAATCAAGAGACCTGATGAAGCCTTCCATCCTCATGCACCAGGTGTCAAAATCATCAAGAGTGATCAGTGGGGATTTGTTCATGGTTCCAGTCTCCATATCAGTCTTTGAGATGGAAGCCATTTGAAGAGTTTAGCTTTTGTGTGTGTGAGGGATCTTAAGATGGTTAGATCTTATATCAAGAGCCTGGAATGCTCTGATACCAATTGCAGGACCGTTTAAGGGCTTAAACACAATTACAACACAACAACACAATGAGGAGATTAACTAAACTTTAATCAAACAGTGAACTGGGTAACCAAGTGATACAAAGAACACAAGTAAAGCAAGAGACAGAACAAGAGAGTATGGGTTTCAAGGAGGCAGTATATTGCTTTCTCAAGTTCTTTTACAAGTGTTACAAAGCATAAAGAAAGATACAAGAACTTGAAATACTTATACTACAACCTACAACAGCCGGCTATACTTTGAAAGCCAGCTGGATACAATTGACTAGACACTAACAAAATCAATTGTAGGATCAAAAGGCATATCTGCCTTTTGACCTTGTGACTATGACATGCCATAGCTCACATCCTTATACATACAAAAAGGATAAAGTACATAAAGTGGAAAGTTACAGACTCAAGACCTCAATGTACAGTTACCAAAAGCAAGGCCCCTTTTCACCAACTCATGTAAGTTGGTGACTTTACAGAGATGCAGCGGAAAAGGTGCTTTATGGAACAGTACATCAGATAAAGCATGTGTACTAAAAGTCTTCGGAAGAAATCTGTCTTCATAGGTTGAGGCTTCGGAAGACTTTGTCTCTGAAGCTTCGGAAGACTTCATGTTTGGCTTCGGAAGATATTGGTCTTGGCTTCGAAAGATTTTACACTTAGAGTATTTTCTAATGCTTTGTGTAAAACTTCCGAAGCATTTTTCACTTCAGTATTTAGTGCATGTTGCTGAGACACTTAGGCTGTTTTGGGTTGCATCAGACTTCAGGAATCCTTACACCCTTCGACCCCCTTTCGAGCCACCTTCAACCGCCCAAGCAACAGCCCCTTCGACCCCCTTCGGCCCCCCTTCGACCCCCCTTCGACCCCCTTTCGAGCCACCCTCGCAGCAGCCTCTTCGACCCCCGTTAGTTTTTTATATTTAGTTTAATTTATAATTGATTTGTTGTTTGTGTAAGATGATATGTGATTTGTGTAGGTAGATTTTTTATTTTAGTTTGCATGTTAGTGATTTTGTTTGTTTGTATGATTAGTTTGTATATGGTTTGTTTATGGTTAGTGTGCTTGGTGATTTGATATAGTTTGTATGATTAGTTTGTATGATGAATGAATTGGTTTGTGTGGTTGGTGTTTTGGTTTAAATTTGGTTTAGTATTTGGTTTGTTTATGGTTAGTGTGCTTGGTGATTTGGTATAGTTTGTATGATGAATGAATTGGTTTGTGTGGTTGGTGTTTTGGTATAGTTTGTATGATTCGTTTGTGTGATGAATGAATTGGTTTGTGTGGTTGGTGTTTTGGTTTAAATTTGGTTTAGTATTTGGTTTGTTTATGGTTAGTGTGGTTGGTGTGGTTGGTGTGGTTAGTGTGGTTGGTATAGTTTGTATGATTAGTTTGTATGATGAATGAATTAGTTTATGTGGTTGGTGTTTTGGTTTAAATTTGGTTTAGTATTTGGTTTTTAAGGTTAGTGATTGTGTTTTTATTGTTTAATAGAAATGGGCGAGAAACATCAATGGTCAAGTGAGCAAATTCAATATTTATTAGAAACTTGTGTTGAAGATATAAATAAGGTGGGTAGGAAAGGTTTGAGTATGCAAAAAGACTCTTGGAATAGATTAGGAAAAGTTCTTAAAGAAAAGTTTGGCCTTAAATTGAATCAAAAACAAATGAAGAACACCTATGACAATCTGAAAGCCAAGTACGTCGGATTTAGGGGCATCCGAAGGCTGGATCTTTGAAAATGACTCCATTGCTTTTTCCAGAACTTTGTGTATTTTTCCAAGTTAAAACCCAAACCCGAACTCATTTTGAGCTTCCATTATTAATTTACTTAATAAATGGATCAAATACATTAAATATGTAATCAACTTATTGATTGATTAATAATTCTTTTTCATAAAATTATAAAGTTTATTAATCATGTTACAACAAATAACTAAATGGAAAAGACTTATTAAAACTTATAAAGTTATAAAATGAATTTTAATAAACTTATAAAGTTTTATTAGTAATTATGAATTTTAAATACTGAAAATAAATAATCAAATTATAAAGATTATAAATTTTATAAAAGTTATAAAGACTAACAAATAAATAATTTGATTGATTATTCAAATTGGTTTTATAAAGTCTATAAATATTTTATAAAAAAAAGTTGTTAAAATTAGAGTCTTCAAGAATTTAAATTTTAAATTATAATTATTCTTTTATTTATTTAAATTATTTAATTTTATATTTATTTCAAATTCCAATCATAACCCCCTTTTAAAAGACTTATAAATCACCATTAACACCATTCATAACCTCCTCCTAACCTCAAGTATAAAAGCAAGGCTTAGGCCTCACTTTTTATTTGCTCATTCTCTAAAAATCTCACTCTCATATCTTTCTTTCATATATTGGTCATTATCAATTTGAAGAATTTTATTTTACAAGAGATTTCAAGAATTCTTAATACTAAGGTAATCTTTTATTGCTTTTATATTATACATTTTAATCATTCTAACATCCAATTGTTTTCATGAATTTATGTTTTTACTATTATTCTTTCTTCTACCAAATCTCTATTTATTTTAATAATTATCATTTGATCATTAACATTTTAATAATCACTAACCTTATAACAATCACTAACATTCCTAAATTAAGCTAACAACACACTAACATAAACAAAGAATCCCGTTTGCATATGGACGGCTATGCCGCCGCATTTGGTTATTCAAAAAGATTATTATTCTAAATGATGGCTATGTCAAAGTCTTAGAATATTTTTATAACTCAAATAAAGACTAATATACCATATATTGATATAATAAAATGTCTAACCCGTTTCATGCTTTAACGATTTTAAAAGTGCACATAAGTGTCTTACTACAATCCTGGCAGAATATAATCTTACTTCAACCGACCATAACTTGATCATAACAAACTAAATTTGAGTAAAAACAGATTCCAATGTTAAGTTCATTGAATTTCCTTTTCAACGACAGTTTATACATCTTCAAACTCAATCGGACAACTCAACAATAACCTTTATAAGATAAGTGCGCATTTCAGCACCTTCTGTCTTGTGCTGCTTGTTTTACCTATTTAAAGATCTTTTCATAAAAATATTTCTGAATAAAAGTTGTCCGGGAGACTTTGAACTAGTCAAGTGTAAATTTTTATAATTTTATAAAGCCGTTTGCTATTTTTAAAACCTGTTCAAAAACATACAAAACATTCTGTCCAGAATCTAAAATTGATGCAATAATCCTTTTTCAATCTACCTTTTGCTTTTTAGCATTCTCTAAACGTCCTAACTTCTTGTAATGAATTCCAACCTAAAGTTATTGTTTTTTTTAATCATTTAGGATATCACCTTTGACTCTTGACATCCAAGCTTTCTTATGTGCTCTACAACCATCACTATACTTGTGAGTTTTCCATGTGAGTTCTCTATGTCCTTTTTACTTTATTTCACACCTTTTGGGGTGAAACATGTTAACTTTATCAACTTACACTTGTAAACATCTTGATACTTGTAAATGCACATGCAATTCAACTTTACCTTTTTGTCATGGTTATTTGTGTTTTTGTAAGTCTTATATGAGATACATATTTTGTTTACAATCATTAACTATTGCTAGCCTTTGCGACATCTTAGATCTTTGGGCCTGACAAGCCTATTTGGTGCTAAAGTCAATGTATTGCCGACTCCTGATGACGTATGCTTGTTCATCATGGGAACCAAGTACACTTAGCCAATCTTATATACTTGTAATCAAGTCGAGGTTTGGTTCTAACTGTATGTGTTCTATAAGCTTGCTAACTCGTAACCATGGACATGAATTGCTACTTGTAACCCTTTTTACATATATATATATATATATATATATATATATATATCTATATATATATATATATATATATATATATATATATATATATATATATATATATATATATGTATGCGTGTGTTTAAACCTTGGGAACTCACCAAATTTATAGTTGACCCTTTATTTTTAACATGTTTCAGGTTTCCTACTTGAAGATCTTCTTGTGCTCATATAGGACTTGGACCTAGTTTAAATTGAAAGTCTTACGTTATTGGTTGTATCTTGATTGTTTTGTAATTACTTATTTGTCTTGTAATGTTTAATGAATAATGACATTTAATATTATTTCAACATAATTAGTTCCATGTGCTATGAGCAATCGTCTCCCATTCGTCCCGCCGACGATTCCGCCGTCGGTCGGGGTGTGACAATTTGATGGTAATACTGCCACTGGAAATGCAAGTGGACTTCAACTCAAACAACTTCAGTTGTTGGATCATCTTCTGCTCAACGTGTCAAACCACTTATGATTACAAATACAATTCTTCATGACATAGAAGATGATGCCGGCTCTTTTGATTTTGAACAACACAATCCCGAGCCTATTCCTGAGGAAACCCTCGAGCCTACCTAGGATCCTACACCCGACCCTATTCCAAACAAAAGGGCCAGAACCTCGAAATCATCTATCACATCTGATGATTTAGCATCTGATATGCAAAAGGCTCTTCAATTTTTGATTAAAGGAAAAGAAGGACCAGCAGTACTTGAATGTTCTGAGAGGTTAAAATTGGTTGGGTTAGACCCGATAGATCCTTTATTTTTAGCTGCTTTTCATATCTTTGGAGTGTCATCATCCATGAGAGAGGCATGGATGACACTGCCAGAAATTCCAGAAGTATTAAAAGGGTGGATTACAATGACTACTAAAAGTATGAAACTAATATAATTGTGCACGTGACATTGTTTATGTTTGATAGTTGTATTTGGTTAGCGATGACATGATTAATGATTGTATTTGGTTGGCGATGACATTTTGTTATGTTTTATGGTTGTATTTGGTTCGTGATGACATTGTTTATGGTTAATGGTTATGATGACATTTTTATGTTTAATGGTTGCCTTTTTATTATTAACACAGGATCATATGGATTATAATAAGAAATTACTTCTGGTAATTCTTATGTACTGGTATGTTCATTTTTTAGAGAAGAAGTTTGAAACGAATGAGAGACAATGATTCAGAATGACGGGACATAAATACACGTTAGAGTTATCACAAGAAAATCCCAAAAAATGCATTGAATTGCTACGTATGTCTCGTGAATCCTTCATCCGACTATGTGCACATTTTAGAATAAATTATTCGTTAAAGGATAGTAAACATGTATCGGTTGAGGAGAAGATGGCTATGTTTTTAATGATAATTGGTCATAATCAACGTTACGTGGTTATAAAGCGTAGATTTCAACACTCAAAGCAAACAATTCATAAATTCTTTTATGAAGTGTTAGATAAAATGATGTTTTTTGCCAAAGATATGATAGTACCAACTTCTTTCAATCCGAATCCAAACATTCCGGGACATAACAAAAGACTTCGGCGAATTTTTAAGGGAGCGGTTGGTGCACTTGATGGTACTTTGATACATGTTGTTGTCCCTACTAGTAAACAAGATTTATATAGAAGAAGGGGAAAAGGAGAGTGTTATCAAAACGTATTAGCAATTTGTGACTTCAACATGATTTTTACATTCATTGTGGTGGGTTGGGAAGAGGTAGCACATGATTCCAGAATATTATCAGAGGCCTTATCAGATACAAATGCTCCATTTCTGTTACAACATCAGGTATATAAATTGTTTTTAAATGTTTGGTATTTTAGTTTAACTTCCTAATTATTTATATATCTTTACAGATAAATATTATCTTTATGATGCCGCTTATGCACACATACGAGGATTTATGGCTCCATATCGTAATGTAAGGTATTGGCTTGGAGATATTCGTAGGAATCGTGCATTGACCAATAAAGAAAATTTTAACCATACACATGCAAAACTACGAAACGTTATTGAGCGTTTGTTTGGTGTTTTGAAAGCACGGTTCCCTATATTAAAGAGAATGACACCATTTCCGTTTGTTACACAAAGGAACATTACCGTTGCATGTTTCGCGCTACATAATTTTATAAGAAAAGAGGGTCTTAGCGATGACTTTTTTACACAATACGATCAACCAATTGTGTCCTTTGAAAATTGTGATATGCACGTTGATGCTGAAGAAAATGATGTTGAAGAACATGGTACCGCATCAGATCGAGAATATATGACTCAGTTAAGAGATGAAATTGTTGAGCAGTTAATGCAGAATGTCGAATAAACGATTTATAAATGTATTCGTATGATTTTATGAATATTATTGCAGTTTTGTATGACTTTTATTTATATTTAATTGGATTTGTATGACTTTCATTTATATATTAATGTATTAGTTGTTTTTAAAGTTTTAAAAATAGATTTAGCTTAATTACAAAATATTTCAGTATTCTGCAGATGTTAAAAAAACAAACAGTGTTTTTCTTGCAAACTGCAGACATTTGGTCCACCTCTTCTGCTGCAGATGTCTGCAGATGTGGTCCGCAGACTGCAGACGTTTTCCTGCAGAAAAATCAAACAACACCTTAATGTCTACATGACGCCTATACGTACAACTAATGTAGATTATCATGATCTACTAAAAAATAAGTTAAAACAAAGACTTAGCTTGCCTATTCTAGTACCGGTAAGTAAGGTCGTCTCCATGAGAAATATGTGGAAAGTGTAATTATAGTTTAATAAAATAATTTTATAAAAAAATAACTTTGAATTAATAATTGATTTAGAAAACAAGATTGCAAATTTATAAACTTGATTGATTGTGAAAACAATAATAAGAAGAAGGATCCACTCCGGGTTTCAGGTTTGTAAAACACAAGTTGTAACCTAGTTATACTTAGTAAACAATCACATAGACATAATTGTATTCGTTTGATTGATTTTAGTGATAGAGTTAGAACGCGTTGTAAATGGATCTATTTACAAATTAATAATTTCAATTTGCTAATCAAAACCTAAGAGTCATAATATTCATGATATAAAGAAACCAAAAACTAATGATGACTAGATTAAGATTCAAAACAAATAAAAATCGTTTAAAGTAATCAACCAATAAATAAAATCATATGGCTTAACATGCCAATCAAAACTTCAACCCAATCTAAAAACAAATAATGTTAAACGAATATCATAAACACAAACCCTACACCAGAAGAAGATCACGGGTGGTTTAGCCACTCATGATTGCATCATGGAATCGAAATCAAATGTCGTAGGCTTTGAAGGCATGAAAAGATGGATCTGGGGATGCTTTCTACTCCAAAAATCGACCTTGGTATGGGTGTATTGGGGAAGCTTCCATTCATAGCCCGTTTTTTCCCCTTCAAATAGGTCACAAAACCCTAAATTTACGTATCTGACAGCACATGGATGTATTTATGTCCTCAGGGATGTAATTTATGTCCATAGGGACGTAATTTATGTTCTCAGGATATAATCTATGTCCCCCTTAGAAAAATCACTTTTTGCCCCTGTTTTATGTTCTAGTTTACGTCCTGGCTGACTTCCTTGTAGGACGTAAATTACGTCCGTAGGGACATAATATACATCCCTCATCACTTTAGGCTTGTTTATTCTATTTTCCAAGTTTTGTGTCCATCGTAAGCTTCCGGCTTTCGTTATAACTCCCAAAAAACACCCGAATTCATTTGTTTAGCTCCATACACCTGCAAATCAATTAACTCTCAAAGTAATTGTATTTTTACATTAATATATACATAAAAATGCATAATCAAAATATGTTAACACACATAAAAACCCTACACATCAACAGCCTAGTTAAAGGCATATGGACAAAAAAATATTCTTTCATTATAAGTTATAGAGTATAGATTAAGCTTGTTACTTAAATGATATTCATTAAAAAAATTATCAGATTTTGAAACATATGGTATTAATAATAGTTGATTATGAATAGTAGTAAGATATATAAAAACAATAATTTAAAGCATATTTGTATACATAAATAATGATCACATAAAGAAATATTTTAAAAACAGTTAGTTTGTATAAACTAAAAATAAGTATTAAATTTATAATAAATAAAATAAATAATAATTTAGATGTGGTAGAAGATGTAATTATTTGTCAGTGAAAAAAATTAATCACAAATATAATAACATAGTAGATAGTTAACATAAGTTTTAAAACATGATGATATATTTAGATTAATAAAATAAGAAAGTATGAAGACATCTAAAATTTTTGAACTTCAAAAGTTTTTGTTATCAACGTAAAGATAATTCATATGCAATATAAATTATTAAAAATTTGACATTCAATAATTTGTAAAATCAGTTAAAACTTTCTATATATATGTCTTAGGTTATGATTGGAAAGTATATGTAGTTATAATTAAAAAATCCAAATTGAAGGAGGTGAAGACATGTGTCAATGTCTACGTGACACCTACATGTACAACCTAGTTAGAAGCATATAAACAAAGAGTTATTATTTTATTCTTACTGAGTTAGATACATGTATGTTACACGGTTGAAATAATAAACATCGTATTCGAAAACATGAAATTGTGAATATGAGATTATGGGTACTAAAACATACTTAGATTTGAGAATATGGAATCATGATGTACATTGAAACAGAGATTTTGTTTTATTGTGAGTAATCGTTCATTATAATTGTGTTTGACTTCGTGAATATTGATATTTAAAAATGTTTGTTTAAAAATATGATATTTAAATTATTTTAATTTTAATAATGATTAGCTCGAAACTAATTTTAAGTTTAGAAAATGAACTCTAATTGAAATATTTTTAATAGAACATTTTATTATTTTTGGCAAAAAAGTTACTTTAATTGACATAATGTATAGTAAGTTGGCTCTTATTAAGCAAATTTAATACGGAAACTATAGTTATATACTAATTTATAACTTTATTGTAGTGATAACATGTGTCCAAATCCTAGGTATAGCTTAGATGGACATTTTTAAAAATATGACATGTGACTTAAAACAATTTTGATATTTTAGCATAAGTTATAGATTAAGCTTTTAATTTAAATAATATTAATCTAATTTTTTTAACAGATTTTGACACATAGGGTATTAATAATAGTGGAAAAAGTTATCTTTAATCTACTGATTTATAATAGCATTAAAAATACATTTACTTGACTATGTTAAGTTGTTTTATTTTTTACTTATCTTATGCTAAAATACCTATGTTAACTTATGTGTATAAAATTGAAGAGTATTGTATTGATTTTAATGTCTTGTTTTCTTTTCAATGTCGTTCCGGTCCTTCTAGAAGGACAATGGTTTTATTTGGAGACTTGGTTTGATTTTCGGCCCCACGCCTTCTGTCTTCATGTTTTGAAGAATTCAAAACCTTAATGCTGTACGTGCGTTTATGAATTTTATGGTATTGCATGGTCAATGTTGAAAACGACAACGACAACGATGATAACTATAATAAAACAACTATAATAAAACAACGTATTTGATATTTAACTTATATTTCATTTTACATTGGGTCCAGACAATGATATGATTTACGCAGTTTTATCCCACACTTATATCTAGGAGATTTACCACGATCAATAATAACCAATAATTTTGTACATGTGTTGATTTTGGTAAAAGTAAAATGCATTCGACTTCACTCAGGTTAAGAAAAAATTTTCAACCTGTGAATTGAAGTCCGGTTCCCGATGTGACTGGTCGGTTTGGTTCTCAAAACAATGTTAGGTTCGACTCTTGGATTCATCCTCTTAGTGCGTATTTCATGATTATTTTGCTTTTCTTGCGTTTTTTTCCTTTAATTTTTTTTTCTTTTGCTTTTTTATATTCTTTATTAATTTTTCCCTTTTCTTGATATTTTATTTTCTTTGCTACAAACTTTTAATACGAGTTTCTTGTTTTAATGTTAGTTTATTGTTACGTCGAAATTTGTGAGGCAAAACCATGTTATTGTCAGCGGGACAAACACAACGAATTTATATGTTGGTTACTAAGTTTGCAAGCTTACTTTTTACCATGTTAATATAATCATTTGTTAACGTGAATGGTATATCTAATTTTGCAAAACATGATGGAAAAAAGAAACATATTTGATAGTTTTTGGTTTATTGTTTAGTGAAGTTAATATTAGTTTTCTAAGTGCGCATGTCAGTGTTATGAGATGTGTTCCTTGAATGTAGCATTTGAAGATGGATTTGCATTATCAAATGAGTTATGAGTATATGAACGATCTTAGCATATGTTATATTGAAAAAGAGTTTTTTTTTTTTTTTTTTTTTTTTGCAAAAGTTACCATATAAGATTCAATCAGTTTCAAAAAATAAAAACTCGTATAAAACAACTAAAACGATATTATTTATATTTGAATAACATCGTACTTTTTATTGTGTATTTTTTTCTAATGATAATGCTTTTTATTTTGTAACCCGACCCGAACCGACCTTTGATTGACCCAAAAATTATGATGTCTCAATTTTTAGAATCCAAGAACCGAAATATACCAACTATATAGGAAAAAAAATTATGGTTCCGTCACTAGACTGCCTTGCCATCTTATGTCACACCCCGACCGACGGCATAATCAACGGGGCGGACGAAATGTGAATCGATTGCTCGTAGTACATGGTAGTAAATGCGTTGAAATAATATTAAATGTCATTTTCATTGAATGATACTAAACAAATGATACATTACAATTATACAATAATCCAAATAGATATGACAAAAGCCTTTTATTAAACTAGGTCCAAGTTCTAAATGAACATGAAGTAGTACACTAAATAGCATTTCCTGAAATCATGTGAAAAAGTAACGAGGTCAGCTAACGAATTAGCCGGTGAGTATACATAGGTTTGCATACATATATAGATTAATTAAATAGATTGAAACAATTCAATTCACATGCCAATGTCAAGACTTATAATACAATAGTGTAACATAAAAGACAAACCAACACATCAAACCTAATGACTGAATTGACTCGGTCCGCAGACAAGGCCTTATAAAATGAATGATTCCAGTTCCAATCACCAAAATGACTAAACAAATGGGGTGGGTTTGTCACACCAATAGATCTATCATTGTTATCGTGGTTGCATGAATTAATAATTGTGTTCTCATCTAGTTTATCTAACTATGCACACATAACTGCAAGTAATAATATAGCATGTATAGAATTGAATTTTGAAGGAAATAGAATAACAATGAATAACAATGATTGAATATAAATCATATGATTTTCCCAAATATTTAACACATAAAAAGGGCTATGAATACTCATATTGACAATAGGGTATGATTTGAACAATAATATAATAGATTCGACTAGGCACCAACAATTTCCTCATGGATTAACCAAAGCAATGATGTCCTAAAATAGAATAATAGTTATAATTTAAAGATGAGACATAAATTAGGGTTGTGATTGGGATTTGGGGTTTTAGTAATTAGAATTAAAATAATATCACCAATTATTATGCATCTTGATTGAATAAGAATAAAACAAATTGATTAAACAATTAAAATTGAACATAATAATAGATAAATAGTGAAATAGAATCATGTAATTTATAATGGTAGAGTTTGAATAATAATTAATTATTTACTAATTTGGTTCGAATAGTTAATTGAATAATTTAATTATTTAAATGGTTTGTAAAATCATTTGAATTATTTTAAGTTTGATTTAAAGTAAACAATTATTTTAAATGGTATAGAACTTATAAATAAATTTTATAATATTTTTAGGACATTTAAAGCCTTTGAAATTAAATAGAATATGCATTTATAAACCTTTAGAATATTTAAGAATTAATCCATAATTACTAAAATAACTTTAGTTAACAAAATTATTTTTATATTAATATAATGATATAATAATAATTTTTCATAATCTAAAAATTATAAGAAAATGAGTTTTAAAAAAAATATGGGGCTGCCCGGATTCGAGCCCGGGTTCCCTACATATGAGCATTATGATTTACTGTTAGCCCAAAGTCCATGATTTGTTCTAGTTTCGAAATAGAAATTATAAAAACTAAATTTAAAGAAATCCTCAATATCCCAAGAACCCTAGTTATAGATTGATTCAATTGGACAAGAAATCGATGATGATAATCGAATTAAGCATAGCGCTTTTGTTCCCCATACTAAATTGAGTGTGTGTGTGTGTGTGTGTGTGTTTAATTTACCTGTATTGAATCAAAATGGAGGATGAACAGATGATAAAAGGGTCGCGACTGCTTTGAATATGGTTCGAGATACAAACGTTGACGATAATCAAATTAATCATGTGTAAGCTTTTTAGAGTGGTTTCGACCAAAAGCCCTTTATCAATTGTGATTAATGTTTTGCACAAGATGGACTTCGTTAGAGTTGCAGGTAGCGATAAAGGTGGTGACCAATTATGGGTTGCGTGTGGGATTTATATGAAATTGAGGGTTGAGAGAGTTTGGAAGATTCATTTAGAATGGTTGAAATCTATTATAAAGGTTCGATTTTGTCTGTTTCATGCTCTAGGAGTTTAATGTGTGAGATCGAAAGTTTCCATTCGAATTAAAACCAATTATAAGGTTTAAACTGTTATGATTGAAACAGCTGTGTAATACGAATTAATGGGGGTTATAGGTTTAAATCTTGATCGCGATTAGTGTGGTACAATTAGATTTGGTTAAGATGGATGTGTTACAGAGTTTCGATGGTCGCCAGAGAGTTGCCGAATGATGACTGATCGCGTGGTGAAAGTTCAATGTTTAACGACTTTATTTCCGTGGTTTACATGTTAATTTATGAGAAATAGAGTTACTTTTGGGATTATTTTGTGTTTATAGGTTAAACTTGAAGAATACGAAGAAATTGGAAGAAACAGGAAGAGAATTGGAGCTCGAGAAGTAAAGATATGATAAACCGAAGTTGCACGACAACGATATCTTAAAACGGGCATAACTTGAGCTACGAAAAGAGTTACGGGACCCACGACCTGTCCACGGAAAGGTCTCGAAAAGTTACACATGAAAATCAAGGTTTCACAGGGAGGTGGCGCCACCGAATCCGGGGTCTGGGTTTTTGTTGAGATTTGACCTAATTTGAAGGGATTTAAATAGGAAAAAACCCTATTACGATTTTTTTTAACAACGGCGATTTTAGATGAAATTAGCAATCTTGGATCATTCTCAAGCTCTTACAACATCTAGATCATCAATTCTACAAGATTCACATGATCAATTACAATTGTGTTGAAGAATCGATGATGATGCAAGGCTAAATCAATTGTGATTCACTTCGGGGGACGGGTTTGTGCAAGTTCTTATTTTTCTTAGTTTGTAATCTAAATTTAGGATTGGATCTTTGTTGATACATGTATGTCCCTAGATAATGATTTGTAATGTAATGAACTTGTCTGTCTGATTATGATGTAATTGTAATCGATTAATGAAATCATATGAATTGGTTGTTACTTGAAATGTTTAATATTTCATTAATGTGTTGTAATTGAATTGATTGGGTTTATGAGTGTTTGAATGAGTGCACAGTAAGTTATATTAAATAGAACATTCAAACTTAACTTAATGAAGTTCTCATGCGGATGGCCCATGCGAATGGACCACACGCATGAATAACTTCATACGATTGACTCAATCGCACGACTGAACCAGGAGACTGGATCAGTCGTATGATTGACACATAAGATTGACTCAATCGCACGACTGAACACTCAGTCGTGCGGATGAATCAAACGCATGGTTCAATCGCACGACTGAACCATACTTATGGCCCAGTCGCACGATTGAACAATACTAACCTATAAATAGACCCAATTCGTGGGAAAACGTAAGCATTGATCCCATTACGATTCCAGACGTACCCTAGCCGTCCAGAAGCCTCCCAAATCGTTCTCCAAGTTCATAGAACACATCAGATAGGTTCCTAATCGATTTCTGACGTTGATATCAATTCTTGATTGATTCATCGTGTGTTCTCACTGATTGGATCGCCAATCAAATAGGATTCCGCACTATTTGAGTTGGTTTAACACGCAATCACTCGGTATTTCGTTCAAATACCAGGTCCTAACAATCTTGAACCTTTTAAGTTCTTTTGGATTAAATTTATGATTTGATTATTTAAACGGTTTGATTATGCTTAAACCTAATTTTGATATTCTATGATTTTGATTGTCTTTAACCATTGTGTTTATTGATTATTAGAATTAGGATTTCATTCTTCAAATTGGTAATTGTGTGAATAAGTTCCTTTAAACTTTAATCCACGATTATTACTTGAATCATATCATGTGTAAGTCACCATTAATGACTTCTCATTAGGTTTCATTCATGAAAATTCGTAACTTTGCTAAACCTGAATCCTGAAGTGGGTTGCTTCTTCTCCAAGATTGTTAAAAACTTAAACTTTTATTTCATTCATTTAAGTATTTCTTAAATCAATCCAGAAATCAATTTACTTTTCAATGTTTGATTTTTTTAGTTTAATCTTGCTAGAACTTCCCTGTGATTCCATGTGGATTCGACACCCTTCTTACCCTTTACTATTAAGGGTGATTAAGGACTCTTTAATTAATATTTTTGACCGACCACACGACATCGATCAAAATGGCGTCGTTTCCGGGGAATCGTTGCGCTTAGTGTTAGTAATAGTTATTTGTTTTCTTAAAAATATCCATAAAAAATCAAAAATATTTTCTTTTTCTTGTTTTTTAAAGTTTATTTGTTCTTTTTGTCATTCGGGATTACACGGGTATTTGTTTCTTGTGTGTAGGTAGTTCAAGACTCTTATGCATACGAGACATTCGGAAGGACTTCACCATTGCTATTTGATCCTGAGATTGAGAAAACAGCACGAGACAACCGAGTCTTTCACAAAGCAAATCCTTCAACAGCTCCTATTCCACGAGGTACTTGATCCGAAGGAGGAACTTCATCAGCCAAGGCTAGTCGGATCTTACGAAGACTTTCCAAAACACCAGAAAGTAATCCACTCACCAATATGAATAACTCGGGTAATCAAAGTGCTTCGTCCAACCAACCTCCACCACAAAGAGAATAACCTTTAGGAGATATTCCTCTCCCACTGTTTCCGCCACATAATGCTCCACCACCTCAGCAACAAGTCCCACCATTTAACCCAGTTCAAGGAAATCCTATACCTCAACCACCACAATTCCAAATGGGTGAAAACACTCGTGTATACCCATAACCCAATCCACCCATTCAGCAAGAACCGGTTAGAAACTATGAGGATCCAAGAAATCCTTCAGTTCAGTTCAATCAATCAAATTCTAGTTGGAATGATGGTGTTCACGGTGATGAGGACATAAGGGATCGGGTATCGAATTAGGATGATGGAATCGAATATGAAAATTCAAATGTTGGTTATGAAGAGTGAGATGAAGATGGATTTGGGTTTAACTATGGATATCAACATCCGGGAGGATATAACAATCACTTTAACCTAATATTTCAAATGGCTAATCAAGGTCCACCAAGAGGCATGAGGCAACCAACATCCTCAACTGGGTTTTCCTCAACATCATGATGGTCTTTCACAAGTCCATCATCGCGCCCCAATCCGAGGAGTTGAAAGCCATTTCAGACCTCAAATTGCAGTTAACTCATCTCCAATATTAAGCCATGTTGCACATGGTAGATCCTTTGAAGTGAGACCACAAGACTTGAACATGTTGCCATCTTTTTATAGTAAAAGAACTGAGGAACCTTACCTTCATATCTCTGAATTTGAAGCAGTGTGTGGCACAATTAAAGGACAAGGGTTTACACCGGATCAAGTTAAGCTAGTATTGTTTCAATTCACATTGAAGGATGCCGTAAAACAATGGTTTCTATCTTTGCCATCCGCAAGCATCTTCACGTGGGAGGATATGCAACAACAATTTTTAGAAGAATATTACACACCTCAACGAACAAGTGATACAAGAGCTAATATTCGAAACTTCCAACAACAACCTGGTGAGCTTTTCTATGAAGCGTGAAAAAGATTTAAACAATTGTTAAGGAATTGCCCTCATCATGGTATCCTACAATGGGAGTTGAACAATGCATTCTATGATGGTTTATCCACTGATGACATCCGGGATGTGAATTCCACCACGGGAGGAATAGTTATTTCCAATCATGTCGAGGTGGATTGGGAATTCTTAGAGAAGATGGCGGTGAACTCAAAAAGGCAAGCTCAGTCTAATAGGAAGAAGAAACATGCCATTGTTAGATCCGCATGTACTACTAATGCTAATGAAAGATTAGAACAATTGGAGAGAGCCAATCAAATGTTAGAACATCAATTGGCGAGTTTGAATCTTAATGGAGGAAATGTGACACCTCAAGGCGGTCCAGTTTTTCCGGTATATGAAGGATGTGGTGACTAGGGACATGCTATTCTGGATTGCCCAATGCAAGTAGGTCGAGCTGAAGAAGAGGTTAACCAAGTATATGGTGATCGAAAGCAATATGATATAAATTCTAATACATATCATCCAGGTTTGCGTAATCATCCCAATTTTAAATATGGTAACACGTCTAACCAATCTAGTCCTTATTTTCAGGCACCAAATCAAGGAGGCCAATCGTATCAGAACCGACAACCGACGTATAACAACCAAAACTACAATCAAGGGGGTACAACAAAGGATATCAAAGAAATTATCAACCTAATATTGACCAAGGAGGCTCAAACAAGAAGTCATGGACTTTCTCAGGAAGATTAAAAAAGACAATGAGGTACGAGAAAAAACCGTGGAGGCGTTAGCTAAGCAAGTCGGGCAAATTGTAGAGGAGATGACATAATTGAGAAGAAATCCAGGAACATTGCCTAGTGACACCACTGTCAATCCTCAACATCAAACGTCCGTTGCAAGAAACACAAAAAATGCAAACATCAATCAGGTAAGTATTCTTCGCTCTGTGTATGATAACAAAGTGGTATCTCCACCACCGTTTCAAGAAGGAGTGGGGGAGGATCTTGGTGAGAATGGGAAAAGTGATGATGAGTGTGAGACGGATATACAATTAATTAAGAAACATTAAAAAGTAACTTTTCAAGATACACAAAAACACGTGCTAAAGCAAGAGTCACCTAAGGTCAACGGTAAGGATATGGAGGTTCATACCATTCCTTATCCAAAAGCCTTAGAAAACTCTGAAAAGTCAAAGATTTCAAATAAACGAGGTCCTCAATAAGAGGAAATTTAGGAAATTTTCAAACAAGTAAAAATCAACATTCCTTTACTTGATGCAATTAAACAGGGATTTCAAATAAACGAGGTCCTCAATAAGAGGAAATTTAGGAAATTTTCAAACAAGTAAAAATCAACATTCCTTTACTTGATGCAATTAAACAGGTGTCGGCTTATGCTAAATATTTTAAGAACATGTGTACTAAAAAACGAAACAATAAATTTCCAAAAATGCTTGATTTAATAGAAAAGTGAGTGATGTGTTAATGGGTTCCTTACCCTTGAAAGTTTGGGATCCTGGAACGCCCTTGATACCAATACAAGTTGGTGACTTTAAATTGGCAGGGGCGTTATTGGATTTTGGAGCAAGTGTAAGTATCCTTCCGGGAAGCTTATATGATCAATATGATTTCGATCCATTACGTAAGGAAGATACTATCATGGTATTAGCCGATTTAACACCTAAGCTTCCTAGAGGGATCGTGTCCGATGTGATTGTCATGGTTGAAGATTTCTACTACCAGGTTAATTTTTTGGTTTTAGACTATGTGTCAAATGATAAAACAAAACAACCTAATGTCATACTTGGTAGACTATTTTTGGCTACCGCAAATGCTTTGATAAATTGTAGAACCGAGGCAGTGGATATGACGTTTGGTAATAGGAAATTTTGTTTAAATGTGTTCTCTAATACACCAAGCTCTCTACCCAATGATGAATGCTTTATGGCAGACATCGTTGATGAGTGCAATCCTCACGAAAGTGAGGATGCCACCACAGAGACTTGTTTTGTTTGTGATGATGCAGGTTGGAACAATATGAAAGCATTAGAGATTGAAGAACAAAAGTTGGATATGATGGTTGTCAATACCGGTAGACCACCATGGACATATCAAGTTGAAAACTTGCCCGAGCATATAGACAAAAAGATGAAGCCCTCTTTGGAAAGCCCACCGGAGTTAGAGTTGTAAGATCTTCCTAAGCACCTTAAATATGCATTTTGAGGAAAGACAACACATTGCTCGTAATCATCACAGCCAACTTAAAAGAAGATCAAAAAGCCTCTTTGTTACAGGTTCTTCAGACATACAAAGTAGCGATAGGGTGGACACTTGCTGATTTGAAAGGTATAAGTCCTTCAATTGTGATGCACAAGATTATAACCGATGCCGATGCCAAACCGTCACGTGATACTCAAAGAAGGTTGAATCCAAACATGAGGGAAGTGGTGAAGAAAGAGGTACTTAAATGGTTGGATGCATGTATAATCTACCCGATCTCTGACAGTACATGGGTAAGTCCAACGCAAATGGTACCGAAGAAAGCAGGTATTCAGGTAGTCAAAAGTGAGAAAGGTGAACAAATTGCCACTCGGCCGGTAATCGGGTGGCGTGTTTGTATTGATTATAGGAAACTAAACGCTGCCACATCTAAAGATCACTTTCCACTTCCATTCATTGATCAAATTATTGAGAAGTTGGCAGGTCAGAAGTTTTAATGTTTTCTAGATGGTTATTCAGGATATAATCAAATTGTTATTGATCCTGAGGATCAACAAAAGACTACATTCACTTGCCCTTATGGCACATTCGCTTTAAGGCGAATCCCATTTGGTTTGTGTAATGCCCTGGCCACCTTTCAAAGGTGTATGATGAGTATCTTTTCAGATATGGTCGGGGAGTCTTTAGAAATTTTCATGGATGATTTTTTAATTTTTTGGTTCTACTTTTGATAAGTGTTTACATGAATTAACCAAAGTTTTGAAACGATGTGTCGAAACGAATTTGGTCTTAAGTTGGGAGAAAAGTCATTTCATGGTTCGAGAGAGAACAGTTTTAGGGCATGTCTATCTAGTCGGGGAATTGAGGTAGATCGGGCCAAAATTACGGTAATTTCCACTCTACCTCCTCCGGTTAATGTAAAACGTGTGCAGTCATTCTTAGGACATGCATGATTTTATAGAATATTCATTAAGGGTTTTAGTGTCATAACTAAACCCTTATGCAATTTACTTTTAAAAGACGTACCCTTTGTGTTTGATAAAGAATATTTGCACGCTTTTAACACTTTAAAAGAGAAATTAGTGCAAGCCCCAATCTTGCAATCACCTAATTGGTCACTTCCATTTAAAATTATGTGTGACGCAAGCGACTTTGCAATTGGGGTTGTTTTAGGTCAACAGGTGGATAAGAAACCCGTTGCCATATACTATGCAAGCAAAACATTAGCTGATGTACAATTAAATTATACAACAATCGAAAAGGAATTGTTTGCAGTAGTATATGCCTTAGATAAATTCCGATCATACATATGGGGAAGTAAAGTAATTTTTTCTTCTGATCACAATGCAGTCAGATACTTAATGGAGAAGAAGGATGCCAAACCTAGACTCATACGCTGGATCTTGATACTACAAGAATTTGACTTGGAAATACGTGATAAGAAGGGAAGCGAGAACGTGGTAGCGGATCATTTATCAAGAGTTGTGCATCACACCACTGATTCACAACAGGAGATTAATGAGACATTCCCAGATGAACAATTACTATCCATATCTTCAGAACCATGGTATGCTAATTTTGCAAACTATTTGCCTGCAGGTACCACTCCCGACCATTGGACCAAAAGGAAGAGACAGCAATTCATGTAGCAGGTGAAATACTATATTTGGGACGAACCAGACTTGTTCAAGATTGGAGCGGATTAAATCATAAGGCGATGCATTCCCGAATCCAAAATTCCAGACGTGTTAGAGCATGCACATTCATCCGCATGTGGGGGTCATTTTAGCGGGCAGAAAACGGGGCACAAGATCCTATCTTGTGGACTCTTTTGCCCAACTATCTTCTAGTATTCTTATATTTTGCTAAAAATTGCATAAAATGCCAACAAATGGGAAGCATATCGAAACACAATGGGATGCCCATGCAACCAATTCTTGTGGTTGACATATTTGACGTGGGGGGAATTGATTTCATGGGCCCATTCCCAAATTCATATGGCAATCTATATATTTTAGTGGCAGTCGACTACGTGTCAAAATGGGTGGAAGCGATTGCCACTAAAACAAACGACCATAACATTGTGTGTAAATTTATTCAAAGTAATATGTTTTCTCGATTTGGTCTTCCCCATGTGATCATAAGTGATGGGGGTCACATTTTCAGAATTTTCACTTTGGTAAACTGTTAAAACGTTATGACGTATACCACCGAATCGCAACACCGTACCACCCTCAAATGGGTGGTCAGGTGGAGGTATCCAATAGGCAAATTAAAGAAATCTTAAAAAAACGATACGAGCGGACCGTAAGGATTGGTCCACCAATTTAAACGACGCCTTATGGCCTATCGTACCGCTTTTAAGATGCCTATTGGCACGACCCCATATCGGTTGGTATACGGGAAAGGATGTCATTTACCTGTAGAACTAACACATCGTGCTCTGTTGGCAATTAAAAATGTTAATCTTGATTACAATGTTGCAGGAAATGTAAGGAAGTTGAGTTTGAACGTATTTGAAGAATTAAGGAACGAGGTATACGAGACGACAGCCGCAAGGAGAGGATGAAAGAAGTGCATGATGCCAAACTACAGAAGAAAACCTTTGAGGTAGGTCAAAAGGTTTGGTTGTATAACTCGCGATTGAAAATGTTTCCCAGAAAGTTGAGATTGAAGACCTTAAGGACGATGTGTGACGGAGAGGATGAAAGAAGTGCATGTTCCCAAACTACAGAAGAAAACCGTATGTTGTGATTCGGGTTGGTAAGTTTGGCGATGTTGAGATTGAAGACCTTAAGGACGGTGTGTGACATATGGTGAATGGGCCTCGATTAAAACATTACTTGGAAAGTAAGGATGTGAGCGGAAACGTTGACAAGTTGGTGAGCTTCTTGGTAAGTGCACCAACTTATACGACCGATAAGTAAAGGTCAGGTAACGGTCTGGCAGAAGACCTAAAACATAGAGCTTTCCGGGAGGCACCTCGGAGAACTTTGTGGGTATGTTCACTAGAAACCCTCACGAGACTTCACTCATCCACTCGGGCCTACCGAGGGGTTTAAAAGGCTTGTCGCATACGCTAAATGCAACCGTGATTCCTACGAAAGTGAGTTTAGGACTTATTTTTCTATGTATTTTTTTTATTTTTTTAATTTCCTTTTCTTTTTTTTTCTATCGTGTTCATTCTCTTTGTTTCTATGCAAGAACATGCAAACACCCAAGTGTGGGGAAACTCTTGGCTCACAAGGTATGTGAACACAATTATTCGAGATTCAGGGCAAATTATGTTTTTCTGGTGGGGTGCGCGAATGTGGAACGATATCATAAAAACAAACAAAAATATTTAATTGATTTTTTTAAATATTAATTTTTTTTATCCTTAGTTGTTTTATTTTATCATTAGTTGGTCTTAAACAATGTTTTTTTAAGTCACCGCCACCGACGCCACCTTCACTGCCACCGACGCCACCTTCACTGCCACCGACGCCAGTGGCGTCACTCCAGCCCAAACTTCCTGCCCGGCGGTGGCACCGATGCTGGGCATGGCGCCGGTCCACCGCCACCGATGCCACTATCACCGCCACCAACGCCGCGGCCCAGGAAGGCGCGGGTCGACCCATTTTTGAGTGGGTTACCCGTGAATTCACCACCACAAACTTAAAGGAACTGAAAATTTAAAGTACATACGGATCAAACTTCACTTTTTCATCATCTTCTTCCATCGTCTCCTCTAATTCTCTCAAGGACACCTAAAACCAAGATTTCTAAATCTCCTAGTTCTCCACCAAATCAAGCAAATCATAGGTGCATCTTGCTTAGTTTTTCGAGGGGATCACATTTCTTCGGTTAGTTTTGCAAGATTCTCACTCGTTTGCGAGATAACGGGACTCTAAAGTTCGAAATTTTTGGGGGTACTTCCTTAAATTCACTCCATTCTTCTTCTTTTTCATATAAGAGCATCACATTGTGTAAAGGTATGACTTTCATTACATAATTCCATGTTTTGCTTTGATAATGATGTGCAATCGTGAGAATGTTACTTAATATAGGAGATTATGGGTTCATGATACTTATGTTATCGCATATACTTGATTTGGTGTCTATTTGCTCAAGATAGGTTTAAATATCCTTATTAGGTATGTGCGATAGAACCCTTAACCCATATAATTGTTTGTTTAATCATGATGGTGGCTAAATAGAGACATTATTATTGGTAGGAACAATCCACACACCAAGGAATCAACTTCTAGAGGAAAAGGCAAAGCTGTTGCCTCATCTTCGAAACCCTCTGGGAAACGTGCAAGGCGAAGCACAAGCACCATAAGTGAAACGAGTTCTGAAAACGAAACGGATGAAGCAATGGGAACTAATTTCAGTGGCGATAACATTGACTATGAATCCGATGGGAATCCTATGTGGACGGAGTACAAGAAACCATTGTCCAAATTCTCACAAGAGATGCAACCACAATTGTATATGGATAAATTCAAGGGCAAAAACGATCTCACTACACTTATGGTTTGTGAGAGACCTATGGAACTACCAGAATTTTGAATATTTGGCATGGTTGAATGTTTTGAAACATTGGAGTGAAGAGAAGTGTTAACATTTGTTAAGAAAGATCGCCCGCATGTTTATGTGAATCAAATCATGGAATGGATGTCTACCTTGGTGAGAAAATATGGATCAAACCCACCACATACCACCACACTAACTGGTAAGGTTGGCGGGAAGACAATGGTTATGTCTTTTCAGACAATCTCACAGGTAGCCAAGTTTGACAATGCACTCGGACCTTATGAATATCTACACGAAAGCTCAATTCTCGAAATCTCAAGTGGGGATTATTTTCAAGAGGTATTGGATGATATATTTGTTATTCCTATCACTGCATTAGATTCTGATAACATGAACAGAAGCAACATGAAAATTTTACCGAAGCTGCTAACAGTGATCTTGAGCAAGAGTGTGATCCCTAGAATTTCTGATAGAGGAAAAGTGAGACATTATGAGTTAAGAGTACTTCATTCCCTCCTCACCAGTAGACACATGTTGTCCTATCAGTAATTGGTAATGATGAACATTTGGGAAAGCCGAGAGAGTAGGGCTCGGTTGATGATTCCACATTACCGACTAATCACTATGCTGTTGCGTATGCAAAAGGTCGTGTCCAACGATGCTTTGGCCATTCCAATCACTATTTTAAAGTTCAAACTTAATCGGTTGGGAGGACAATCGTGGGAATACAAGAAGACCGCTACTCATTATCAACTACGGGACAAGGACAGTGGTCGAGTGTTGATGGTGAGACGGGATGATGTACCTCACCATGAGAATGCAGATGATGTAGCAAGGTAGTGTGGGGGCACTTGAGGACGTGGGTGTTGCTACAAGGTCACAAACTGAGGAAGAAGAGATTCAGGAAGCAGTTGTCAGGGCGAGACCATTTGGATTCTCAGGATGGACCTGGATCAGAGGCATATATATGATGAACAATCACATGAAAGGGAAAGACAAAGAAGGTGGAGAGAGAACTATGATAGGAGGACAAAGGACTATGAACAACAAACGAGGGATGTATGGGCGGAATAAGAACAACGTAATAGAGAGCTACGAGATGATATGAGGATGTATGCACGGGACGCCGCATATGCACGAGAACAAGCTATTAATGATTATTTTTTGTATCAGGAACAGGTTCGCCACTACAACGACTACCATGCAGGGCTGCCGTATCAAGCTTGGCCACAACCGCTGGACTGGAATACTCTACCAGAGTACATGCCCGAGCAACAATATGAGAGGTACCCACAAGCTCAACCGTCACAGTGGGTACCAATGGATACAACGCCAGATGGAAGCTCACACGCAACGGGAGAAGCCAGAAGCTTTGACATGCACGCCATGCACCAAAGTTTGATGGGATCTTTCTTTGGACCACCACTGCACAGACCTCCATTTGGATGAGATCAGAACACTCTCTGATCACTTGATCAAGTCCATGTGTTTCTCCACCCTATGTGTGTCATGTCGAACATTTTATTTTTTCTTTTATTTTCTTTGCTTTTCTTTTGGTGTGTTTAATCTGTGATTGGGGTGTCAAATAATAACAATGTATGTGGGAAGGTGTGCGTCTGGAGGTATGTATGTTATGGTAAAACCCGAATAATGATCTATGGTTGATGAACTTGGAACTATGGTTAAGATGTTAAAAATGCCCTTAAATCCACGCGATGTCTAACGTTCGAATGGTACATTGGGGACAATGCAACTTCTAAGTGTGGGGATGGGGGGAGTTATGGAGAATTAACGAAAAAAATAATAAATAAATAAATTTTAACATCGTGTCAAGTTTCAATGTTTGCAAAAGTTTTCAAGTAAAGTTTAGTGTGTTTTGTAAACCAGAATTTTCAATATATGTCTCTTGTTGTTTATTAAAAGATTGATATAGATCGTAGGTCATGGCCATATTCTTTAAGTTTCGGGAAAAAGTTTTCTAGCAGGTTATTTGTGGAAATATGATGGATGCCTGGTTAGGGTTAACGAGTTTTGATATAATAAACTCATGTGCACATCGGTAGCCTAAATTCCTACTTGGTGAGATTTTGAGCCTATTAGTTAAAACACAATTATATATTCATTTGTTGAGGGTAGGCCATATACCACTTTTGTTGCAGAACTTTTATTGTTTGATGCATATCAAGACTATAAACAAGGTGTTGCACATAAATGAAAAAGGCAATGTAGAAACCCATTTACTTGTTATCATTTGTTATTGTTATCCATCCTAACCTTAGTAGCCGTGTTGAGCCTTAAGCCATTCGTCTGTTAAAACCGATAAATAAAGCCTAAGTTGTTAGTTGATAACCGATCGTTAAGCCGTTCAAAGTCAAAAAAGCACTCGAAGTCAAGCTTATAAATATAAAAAAAAATAAAAAGGGGGAAAATTGAAAAATAATGAAAAAAAATTGGAGAAAAAGCATTGTTCAAAAAGGATTAAAGTGAGTAGCTTTGTGATTCATGTTGATAAGGATGGTTTAATGATTTGGTTTACATCTCTGGTTGCATTAGTCACTTTTAAAAGCCAAAAATTTTCTACCCGTACCTAAGCCCAAAAACCCGTAAGTCCTTTAGATGTGTGCAAGATCTATGCAAGTGGTGGAGGTGTAATTGCTATACAAGCTTATGTGGACAAGATGGTATATTGGTTATTGAGTGATTACACTAGTACATATTTTACTAGTCTAGATATAAACCGAGAAGAGTGAATTATTGTGAGGGGTGTGTACATGAGACTAAAAATCATAATCATGTTAAGCTTAGTTGGGTGATGTCTTATTTTGCCTATAATTGACTTGCTAGAATGTAAATCTATTGAACGATATAAATCTTGTGAATAAGGGCATGACTTTAGACCTTAATCGAATTTTAATAAATGATTGGTGATGTATATTTTCAATGATGGTTTTATAAATTATAATTGAGCTTTGCTTGAGGACAAGCAAAAGGTAAGTGTGGAGTTTGTGATCGGGTGGTGAAAGTTCAATGTTTAACGACTTTATTTCCGTGGTTTGCATGTTAATTTAGGAGAAATAGAGTTACTTTTGGGATTAATTTGTGTTTATAGGTTAAACGTGAAGAATATGAAGAAATTAGAAGAAACGGGACGAGAATTGAAGCTCGAGAAGTAAAGATATGATAAACCGAAGTTGCACGACAACGGTATCTTAAAACGGGCATAACTTGAGCTAGGAAAAGAGTTACGAGACCCACGACCTGTCCACGGAAAGGTCTCAAAAAGTTACACATGAAAATCAAGGTTTCATAGGGAGGTGGCGCCACTGCCGCCGGGGTCTGGGTTTTTTTTGAGATTTGGCCTAATTTGAAGGGATTTAAATAGGAAAAAACCCTATTACGAATTTTTTTAGAACAACAATTTTGGATGAAAATTAGCAATCTTTGAACATTCTCAAGCTCTTTCAACATCAAGATCATCAATTCTACAAGATTCACATGATCAATTACAATTGTGTCGAAGAATCGATGATGATGCAAGGCTAAATCAATTGTGATTCACTTAGATTGGATCAGTAAATGTAAATTCACTGAAAAAAATCTTTGTGAGATCGTCAATATTGTACCGAGGGCGTCTTTAGAGTATACCGAATCAGTATAGCTATCCTTCTTCTGACACAGCAATGCACTTTCAATCAGTATTGGAAAGAGCTGCTAAAAATTTCTTTCTTCCTTTACTTGTTGTTTGTCGATGTAAAAGAATGGGGGGGACGGGTTTGTGCAAGTTCTTATTTTTCCTAGTTTGTAACCTAGATTTAGGATTGGGTCTTGAACCTTTTAAGTTCTTTTGGATTCAATTTATGATTTGATTATTTAAACGGTTTGATTATGCTTAAACCTAATTTTGATATTCTATGATTTTGATTGTCTTTAACCATTGTGTGATTAATTATTAGAATTAGGGTTTCATTCTTCAAATTGGTAATTGTTTGAATAAGGTCCTTTAAACTTTAATCCACGATTATTACTTGAATCATATCATGTGTAAGTCACCATTAATGACTTCTTATTAGGATTCATTCAAGAAAAATTGTAACTTTGTTAAACCTGAATCCTGAAGTGGGTTGCTTCTTCTCCAAGATTGTTAAAAACTTAAACTTTTATTTTATTCATTTAAGTATTTTTTAAATCAATCCATAAATCAATTTACTTTTCAATATTTGATTCTTTTAGTTTAATCGTTGCTAATAGTTCCCTGTGATTCTCTGTGGATTCGACACCCTTCTTACCCTTTACTATTAGGGTGATTAAGGACTCTTTAATTAATATTTTTGACCGACCACACGACATCGATCAATGACCGGAGATGGGTGGCCGACGGGATGGGGTTGGGTTGATCTAAAACAAATTTTCAATTTGGTCCTTGCAGTTTTAGTCTTTATCATTTTATGATCAAACTTTTAAAACAAAGTTTGAAAAAGTCCATTTTGAACCCTATACCTCATAAATCCAAATTAAATAATTAAACTAATTATTTATTTATAAAAACTTAATAAGGTTTATAAAATTTGTAAAATCTTTGTAAATGATATTTATCTTAATTTAATAATCAAGATCTACTAATTAATAAACTAGTTCAATAAATTTTTAAAACTTACTTTATAATTTATAAAACTATTATAGATTGATCAAAGGATTTAGTAACTATATATTGAATAATACAATTCATAGCATTAATTAAATAACACCTTTATTTCACTTGAATGATTAAAATAACAAAAAAAATCCCTTGTATGAAAGATCAAAATAGGTTCGGGTTTGGGTTACCAAATGGGTCAGATGTTACATCTGATACGAAAGGCTAGAGGTGCACATCAAACCCGGGTCTCTAACTTAACCCAATGATCATTCGAATTGAACCTGATTCGAAGGTGAACGTAATGGCCATATGACCTTGTTCGAGCCCTAAAAACAGCAGGTCGCAACCCTATTGGGATTCATGCGTGAAACCTGGTTCAGACCTGGGTTCTACACGACCTGGTTTCCATCCTAACACAATCCAACCTGAGTTAAACCCAATTTGGTAGTTTTTAAAATATTAAACGTTGATTATTGGTCATAGATTGTTTTGAGGAACCGTTTAACTTGATTTTTGGGACCATTTTGCCCCATGTGCTAGTATAAATTGGTATAAGATGTAATGATTTGATCACAACACTCAAAATATGAACCACACTAAAAAAGCAAGAAATTACTCTTAAACTCAAGCATGCTCCCAGGTCTCAAAACGTTATGGCTTCTGAATCATTTGTTCAAACCGGTGTATCCTCAAACCAAGCTTACGTTTTGAGGATTTTACCCACAACGAGGAACAAGGAGCTTGTGTCAAATTTTGATATATATAAAATGTCAAATGGTGAAAACCGAGTTCGATGCAAGGGTTGTGGTACGTTTTTCAAACCGGAATCAAACAACACTTTAAGAAATCATATAATAAGTTTCTGAAAGTCGCTGAAAAGCACTCTAGCTAAAGGTCAAATCACATTTGGAAGTGATGAGGGTATACGAAATTTCGACCTAACATGGTTCAAAAACTAATAGTAAAGTTCGTAATTTAGGAGGCTTATTGTTCGAACACTTCAAAAATTCTCGGTTGACAAGATTGATTCAAGAAATTCTTTGACTGCATTACAATTATTGTAATTCGTACTCCCCCTAGACTTGATTATTTAAACTACTGAAAACAAACAAAAGATGATTTGAAAACTTAAATACTAATGTTTGGTCGGCACCACACACTTTACCAGAATCGTACCTTTACGTCACCGCTTACTAGCTAGATTCAAATACAAGTCAGAAGATGAAACATACAATTGAGTTTGGATTGTTTGGATATCCACATACCAATGAAAATTTATTCCAAATTTTAGATTTTGTAATAAAAACTTATAGATTAGAACACAAAATTATTGGCGATGTCCTTTAATAACATCTCAAACAACATAATCGTGGATGAAAAATTACAATCAAAATATAAACCAATTTGTGGGATGTGTTTTTCATAGTCATTGTGTTGCACATATAATTAGTTTGGTAGTGTAAAATGGACTTGATGTTCAAAAAGTTATTGCTTTCAAAAATTGTTTTAAATATATGTTGCTTGACATTTTTAAACCTAGTAGGAAAAAGTATACAAATTATAAGAAAATGTGTCACCATATGGATTCTATTTGTTTAGATTCGGACTAGGACACACCGACTAGGTGGAATTTAATTTGAAAAATGTTTTATAGCGCTTTTCTGAAAAAAAAAACACTGTAAATTTTTTATAATTATCTTACATTGAGTGGTCGACTTATTTTATTTTCTGTTGAGGGTTAAGAATGTTTTAAAAATATAAATTAATTCTTATAGGTGTTTAAAACCGCAACCATAAAATTGTCGTAGGTATATTATATAACGAATTCTATGATCCTTAATTAGTTATATTTAATGACCAACAGATTATGTAAATTTCAAAATAAAAATAAGTTAATGGTGGCACCTATGAAAAGAAAATTTAAAACTATCTTACCAGTATACCTCTCATTTTACTTGTGCAGCCATTTTGAACCAGTGTTTAAATGTTAGAAGGTTGAAATTTTAATTGAGGAACTACCTTAGATTGTTCCTAACGCTACAACTCATCATTCCCACAAACAGTCCTAATCAGCATGCCACATCAGCTTTCCACTCACTTTCACTCATCCTTCCCACAAACACTTTTAACCCCCAACACTATCCTTTTCACAAACACCTTTATTTTTCCACCTCATATTTTCTTTATTAATTTACTTTAAATAAAGATATTTAAATTATTGTAAATATATTTAATTAAAATAAAATAAAATCAATAACGTAAAACAATAAAATAAAAACGACGATACAAAATTAATAGATAGAAACAATAATACAACTACTCTCTAATCCCCCTATTTGCCCAGAGATGTTCTATTCGATCGTTCCGCAATGCATGGTGTGCATCTTGGTTACGTAAGCTTCTAAATCTCTGTAGGTGTATTTGAAATGATAGTGGTGCCCCGTTATTGTAACTTTCTGGCTCTGGGTCTTGCTCTTCACGCGACCAATTAGTTATGGAACCTCCTTCATCTTCTACAATCATATTATGTAATATAATACATGCATGCATTATATCACCTAATACCGGTAAGTTCGAGGATCTTGCTGGGAATAGTATCATTGCCCACCTAGCTTGAAGAACACCGAAGGCTCTTTCTACATCCTTTCTTGCAGACTCTTGACGCCTTTTGTACCACTTCATTTTCAGATTATTCCCCGGTGGATATGTAAAACTCTTTACAAGTGTTGCCTATTCTGGATAAATACCATCTGCAAGATAATACCCTGTGGTGTAGTTATGCCTATTCACTGTAAAATTACATTGTGGTGCATTTCCCTCTAAGATTTGATTAAAAACTGAGGATTGATTAAGCACATTGATATCATTGTTTGATCCAGCTACTCCAAAGAATGCATGCCAAATCCAAAGGTCATGTGATGCAACCGCTTCTAGCATAATGGTGGGATGTCCATGATCACCACGAGTATATTGACATTTCCATGTAGTTGGACAGTTTCTCCAACTCCAATGCATACAATCAATGCTTCCAAGCATTCCAGGAAACCCATGATGGGCTTCATGTTCAGCTACTAACCGGTCAACGTCATATTGGGTTGGTCTTCTTAAATACACAGATGAATAAATTTCCATGATAGACCTGCAAAACTTTTGTAGACATTCTATAGCAGTACTTTCACCAATGCGTAAGTATTCATCACATTGGTCAGCTGTTGTGCCATATGCCAATTGACGAATGGCACTTGTGCATTTTTGTCTTGGTGATAGACCATTTCTACCTACAGCATCATATCTTTGTGTAAAATATTTCCAATGTTCTGATTTACCTGGTTCAGATAAATCTGTGACGATACGATTAAAAAGACCAATGTGCATCCTGAACCGCCGTCTGAAAAAACTCTCATCGTACACCGGCTCTGGAGCAAAGTAATCATTCCACAATCGTACGTCTCCATCCTTACAACCTCTATCTATCTCTTTGCGCTTCTTACGTTGTCGGGAAGAACTTCCCTCTTCTTCTTGGTCAAGCTCAAACAATTGATTAGCAAGCTCTTTGATATCATCGGAAATAAGATTTTGAAATTCTTGTGTTAGCATTTGAGGAATATTCATGGGTATTCTATCATCATTGATGCTCATTTTCAGAATTTTGGATTCAAAGTATTCGTGTGGAAAATGAGTGAAAGTGTTGTAGTGATTGTGGTGTACATTGTGGTACTTATACAAACTAGAAAAAACTAGCCGTTATAAAAAAAACAATAAAACTAGCCGTTAGAAAAAAGACAAAAAACTAACCGTTGGGAAAAAACAAAAAAAAAACTAGCCGTTAGAAAAAAATTCATTAATTAACTAAAATTACATTAAAATAGAGAATTAAACTAATACAACATTAAACTAAAACCACAACATAAATTAAACTAAAATTGTTACTTGCGACGAGGCATTCCATATTTCTCTCTTATCTCGTTACACAATTCTTCATATTCGGCACGCTGGAATGGATCCATATGACTTGTGTCGATGAAAAGGATCTTCTTCTCTTCCAACTAAATGAATTTATCAATTTTTTTATCAAAATATTGGATAGCTTTCTTCTTTGCCTTTGTCGTCTCGGCCAAGTCTTCAACGAGACTTAGTCTCTTTGCTTCGTAAGCAAGTGAAGAAGAAGAAGAAGTCATGCCTTTACCCTTTATTTTGGCCAGCTTCTTTGCCTTGTCTCTCCCCATTTGACGTATTGGAGGTTCCTCTTGACACTCTTCTTCTAGATGTTCTTCCTCTTGATCTTCTTGTTGCATTGCAAGAACATTATCATCATCATTATCATCGTCAAGTGATACCCCTCACTCTTGAGTTGATTCGGGAGTATTGCCAAAGTTGGCATCTAAAGCAGAAGAGGCATACCCCCTTGTGTTGCTTGTCTTTGTTCTTTTGGAAGCTTGATGACCATACACTTTTGTAGGCCCAGAGTACTTTGGAATGTCTTTAACTATCCTCCATACATGCTCATATGTGAAGGCAGCATTATTATTGTTCGTGTAATCATATTTTTGCTTGAGTTATATACTGGTCTTCTGACCAACCACTTTTGTATTGTGATTTGATACGAACATAAGATGCATTAGTGAGCAACTTTTCCTTTGATCATATGCCAATGACTTCTAAGGTTTTGAGCATTTTTTGGAATTTGAGGGTTCCCAGCATTGTAAGGTTGTTCTATCCTCCCCCAATATGCTTGTTGGTTTTGACTGTTGGCAATTATTGGGTCTTCAAAAATGGCTACATAAGCTTTAGCCAACAAGACTTCGTCATCAGCTGCCCACTTGATATGAACAGACTTCTCAGCTTTTTCTTTTCCTTTTCCTTTCCCTTTCTTCTTTGTTGGTGCATTTTTGGGTGACGAATGTGCTTCATCAATTAGTTGTTCATTATGTGATTGTGATTGCGTTTGTTTTTTGAAGCTCTTTATGTTTAAGCCATGCTTGATATTGTTGATAGTCTTCCAACGAAGACTGAGATTGTTGAAGATATGGGAATCCCCCTACTTGTGGAAATTGGGAGAAGGCAGGTTGTTGAACATATGGGAATGCCCAGGTTGTTGAACCTGTGGGAATCTCCCATATTGTTGAAGATATGGGAATCCCCCGGGTTGTGGGAATTGAGAGAACCCAGGGTGTTGATATTGGGAGAACCCGGGTTGCTGATGTGGGTATTCTTCATTGGTTTCATCGTTTAACATTTGTGTGAAAGAGAATGGAGCTCTTGGATCCATTGAGAATTGAATTTTGAATTGTGTTTAAAAGAGAGTTATAATGTTTGAAAGAGGATGAAGTGTGATTTGTGAAAAACTCTTAAGTGAAGACCACATATTTATAATAGGTAAACTAGCCGTTATGAATAAAACAAAAAAAAACTAGCCGTTATGAATAAAACAAAAAAACTTACCGTTATGAATAAAACAAAAAAACTAGCCGTTATGAATAAAACAAAAAAAAAACTAGCCGTTATGAAATAAAACAAAAAAAATTGTCATTATGAAAAATAAAGTAGCCGTTATGAATGTAAAAAAGTATTTAAAATATATTAATATTATAAATGTTAAAAAAATTAAAATATTATACTTAAATTAGTATTTAATTAACTTATTTTAAATTATTATTTAATTAACTCTAACTAATTACTTTAATACTAGAAATGTAAAAAAATTAATATATATTTTTATTTAATTAACTCATTTTAATTGAAATTTTATATTTAAATTATTATATTAATTAAAAGATTTTTAAATATTTTAATTATAATATTTTAATTAAAAGAATTTTAATTTAATTATTTATGGTGGTGGGCCCACCACCCCCATCTTTCTCTAGCCCTTCCGGACGGGCACCCCATCCACAAGCAGGACTCCCCATTACCGTCCTTCCGGCGGGCGCGGTCCACGTCAGATTTGGAACAACCACTTACTCGGTCAGAACCGGTCATCACCTTCTGACCGAGTAAGGGAAATCAAACAGCCCCTCAGTCGAAGAGAAAACACTAAAAAACTACTACAACGACGATACCGAACACAATAAAAAGATAAATTGTATTCGCATTGTAATTCTTAGGTTTATGGTTATGTAATAGATTTATATTTTCTCGCTTCTAAAATTTTAAAAATTGATAATGTTGAATAGTTGTAATGAATTTATGTTTTTATACAAACTTTTTTTATTTTTTTTACACAACTCGGTTTAAAACCCAACCCGATCTTATCTGGCTTCTATCATGTAAGGTTAGTTTTAAATCATATTTATCCAAACTAGTTTCAATACCGGTTCCTGAGTTACAAGCTGGTTTTCACCTCCACCTCTACGTCTAGTTTCAACCAATAGGTTTTTTTAATTGTTTCAGATCAATCATCACTCTACCTTAACTGACTTAGGGGTTGTTTGTTTCAGCATTTTAATGGTTTAGATGTCTGAATGATTTGGTTCAGACTGTTTGTTTCGCGAGCAAATGTCTGAATGGTTCAGACATTTACCTCTAAATGGTTAAACATTATACTGAGTCTGAACGGTTAAGACCTCTTATCTGAATTGGTCAGACATTTGTCTTTGAATAGTTAAACGATATACTAGCTCTTAATGATTCAGTCCTCTTAATGGTTTAACACTTAATGGTTCAAACATATTATTGGTTCAACATTTAATCATTAAAAAATTACCAAACAACCCATTAGATTTTTACCAAATATACCATCCAAATCAAAACCTAGTATGAGGTGGTGTTTCTTGAAACGCATCTATCTTTAATGTAACCAAACATATTCAGTTGAAAGTAATTGATCAATGCCTTGTATATTAGAACTAAACCTATTTTCTCTTTTTTCATTAGCATTTAGCTTGGTTTGGAAAACCATCGATCACACGTGAAATAACCCACAATCTATTGGAGTTGAACAAACGATTGTACATATCAAGTTCAATTTGTCGATTAGAAACACGCAACCATCGCATTTTGTCAATTCAACTTAGAGTGATGCGAATTAAGAACAGTTGTCCGTTGACTTTAAATCGAGTTCTCAAATTGAAATTGAATTTGTAATTAAGAAACAATCGGATGGCTTGGGATTATGAATACGAAAAGAAATAAAAAAAAGTTGTAAGAGCAAATAAAGCGTGCAAGGGTCACACACCCCTTAAGCGTACAAGGGGTCGTCCATACTTGTAGTCAACTTACACGCCTTCTAATTCTACCCACTCTATATTTGTTCATTGTGAGACTTAAAGCTCTGAATCACTTTATAAGAAACACTTTCTTACACAAGTTGGTATTGCTAAAGTATAGTACTAATAGCGTCCTAAAAGTTGTTAGACTACAATCCCGATAGTTGTTCTGACATGAAACTTGCTTACAGGTTGTACATGAGGTTTTTATCTTTCTTTTAGTATCTCACTTTTTAGTAACATTGTAAAAATACCTAACGCCTCAATCCTAGAAGTTAAAGTTCCTCGATGCCTTGACCGCTATAGGCCAATTGGTTTGATTGCCATCATAAACAAAGTAATATCTAAAGTCTTAGCAAATCGTCTCAAACATGTTATGGGTAATCTTGTTTGTGATGAATAGTCGGCTTTCATTGCAAATCGAAATATCCTCGATGCCCCCCTTATATTGAATGAACTATTATATCTTGAAAGTCACAAGGCATGCTTCTTAAAATTGATATTGAGAGAACTTTTAATTGCTAAACTAAAGTTTCTTAATGTTGGTTATGGAGCAATAGGGATTTCCAAACATGTGGTGCAATTAGATTAAGGGGATTTAACAATTTGCTTGGACTTCGGTTTCTTATAGATGGTAGTCCAACTCCAAACTTGAATGTTCATGTGGGCTTCAACAAGGTGATCCTATTTCTTCTTTTTCTTTATTATTGCTATGGATGCACTCTCTTCTATTATTTTAAAAGCTTCCAATTTTGGGTTGTACTAGAGGTTGCATAAACCGGGTTAACATTTGAAACCGGGTTTCGAGTCGGGTTCAAACTGGTTTTAAGTGGGCAAAATGGTTAAAAAGAAAAATTCAGGTTTATACCGGGCTTAAATCAGGTCTGGTTGGGAAAAAAACCTGGTTGAACCCGGATTGGGGTGTGGAGGGGACAAACCGGTTTGAACCCTGCGGGTTGAATCGGGTTGGACCCTGGTTGGGGAGCTACCAGGTTGAACCCGGGTCGGGTTGTCTGGTCGGGTCGAGTAACCGGGTTGGATGCACACCTCTAGGTTGTATCATGGTGTATCGTTGCCCAATCATGGGCCGACATTGACCCACCTCCTCTACGCGGATAATTGCATTTTCTTGGGTCAGTGGCCCTTGTCTAATATTAAAATTTTGTCTCCTAAGGAGTTGTATTTACGAGGTCGGGGTAAACGAGCATGAGCTTCATGCGATGGCTTCTTTGTTATAGTGTAAGGTGAGCCAGTTTTCCTTTTCCTTATCTCGGGCTCCAAGTTACGGCCAATATGAATGTTGCAGGGAATTGGAAACCGATTATGGAAATTGTTCAATCTCAACTGTCACAATGAAAAGCTAAAATGCTGTCTATTGGGGGTCGGGTGAAGTCAAAGATCAGTTCGGTATCATGGGATAGAGTAACTTGTCTAAAAATCATGAGGGTCTTGGAATCGCTTCGCTAAAAACTGTTAATATTGGTTTGCCTTCCCGTTAGTGGAAGGTGATTTGGTCTTTTACATCAATCCTCTCGATCATAGTAATCTATTCCCGCTAAACTAACTCTATCGGGGCCTTAGAAAGGGGTTCTTAAAATTAACTCTGATAAGTCTTGCCGGAACATTGACTTGAGAAGTTATATGATTTCTAAACCCGCCCCCGGAAATGGGAACTCAACTTTTTATGGTTAGATTGTTGGCTCGGGCGTATGCCACTCTACTTTCGGTATCCATCTCTTTTTGCCTTTGAAAAGAATAAATGGATCTTTATAGAAGATTGTCTCATCATGCTTCTGAGGTTGTTGAGTTTAATGATTTAGCCGATGCTCTCGGTTATGGGGAGGTTTAGCAGATGGTGTATTCACTATAAAGAGTATTAAGAGTTTGATCTTCAATGCCTCTTACCAGAATGGGGAGATTGTCTACTCCTGAAACAATTGGGTAACCAAAAAAGTTGACATTTTTAATCGGCGTGCTGGTATCCATACGACACTGGTGAGAAGGAACATCCAAATTGGTGTGTCTACAAATTTGGTGAGAATGTGTGGTGATTTTCGTGTTCGGTAGCCAACTATGTTTGATCAGTGATGGCTCAATGGTCTGAGCTTCTCCATATTTTTGCTTTTGAATATAAAGACCTCCTGGAGCTGCATAAAACCATTAGTAACAATGATATAAGAAAAAACGTTGTCCACACCATTATTTTGATCACACGTTGGTGCATTTGAAGGGCCCCGAATGAATGTGTTTTCCCACAAACGTCAAGTCAGCCATCAAGGATTAGCGAAGAGGTCAAACTCTTCGGGTCGTTGTGGGTGAAGGTGAATTGGCCGTTTCAGAACTAATTTGCTTGGTTTGTTCCTATTTTGGTGTGTTTTCCTTCATTGGTTCACCTATCTTTCCCTCTGTATTACTAGGGTTTTTTGTGTCTTGCTAGCCCCGTTTCTAATAATAGATACATTTTTGCCATTCAAAAAGAAAACAATGCTTAACGCCTCGCGCCTCATGTTCAGAAGAACATACACACCACGCGAAATGTTTCAGGCCATGCCATAAACATAACCCATAACTGTTTACCCATAACCCATAACTTTTTAGTTATATGATCATATATTGATATTGATATAACTACATAAATATACACAAAGATATGAAACCAATGATCAAATTAAGTAAACATGTATATACAACAGCAAGACCACAACAAATGATCATAGAGTTCATAAGATCAACCAACAATCAACAACCAACACCCAACAACCAAATTGAGAAATGCATACATACCTCATGTCAATCACCACCACCAGAGCTCGAAGAACAGCCTCGATCACTCATCGCCATCGATCTCCTCCTCCTGTCTTCTTCATACTCAGGATCATCCGTAGGCAACTCGAACCGACAAACAGGACACGAGTTCTTCAAACTCAACCACTGAACAATACAATCACCATGATAAACATGCCCACACTCCAATTGCTTCACAATCTTCCCCTCATTGTTCAACACACCATCTTTACACACAGCACAAATCTCACAATCACTTGATTCAACTTCAACTGTACGCAATCGTTCAACCGCTGATTTCGACGCCGGTGGAGCGCCTCTCCTCCCGCCGGTGTCACTCTCAGCTAGGGTTTGTAACAAGGCTTCGTATCCAGCTGCATCCACGTAATCCCCAGGGTTTCCGATGAAAACGTCGTCGTCTCCGGTGGCTTGTAGCCTGAATTCGATCGATTGTTCTTCCAGTTGCGTTAGAATCTCCGCCCAATCGAGAAGCCGACTCCGTCGGCGCGCCGCTCGGCTCGCGAAGCCCCGGAGCTGGAGCCGGAGTACATCACGCCGATCTCTTCTAACCAAATCATCATCATCATCGTTGATATTATCACTATCATCATCGTCTTCTTCGTTTTGATCATCATTATCATCAAATCGAGCTCTAACTGGATCTCGTTGATGCGGATCCTGTTCATCTTCGTGGATTGACTCGTTTCTCCATCCATCGAGCTCGATGCGGAGGTAATCGTGATCATCGGAGGGGTGATCGGAGGGCGGAGGAGGAGGTTCGTCGTCGTCACGCGCCGCCTGAGCGATTAGCCTGAGAATATGCACAATCTCGTTTCCGAACGCCGGAGTTTCTTCTTCTTCTTCATCGGTAAGTTGTCGATTGTGTGAAGAAACTGAAATCGATTCAACGAATCCGTTCTTACACTCGAAGCAGATGATCTCGGGGTGATCAGGTAGGGTTTCTACAGGCACACGCTTGTTGCACTGGTGGCACCAGTATTCTGTAGTATCAGTGTTGTTAGATACCGACGGTGGTGGTGGTGGTGACGACGGTGGTGGTGACGGTGGTGGTGGCGGTGGTTGTGATGGTGGTGGTGGTGGTTGTTCGGCCATTGTTGCCGACGGAGGTGTGGTGAGATGAGGAGGAATCTGGTGTGGGCACAGGGGTTTGTATGGTGACTGGTGTGGAGATTTAGATAAGTATGGACCGTCAGATGAAAAGTTTAGATGTTGACTCATCGGCTATCGGTGTGATCTGGCCGTCCGTTTGATTCACTTTTGGTATCGATGGTGTCTAGGTACCGACTATTTTTTTATATTTTAATAAGAGATAAGAGATAAATTACAGAATGATTAAACAATAATGTATATGAAATTCAATATGTTAACGTTATATTTGAATGATGATACATGGTCAATTCAAAAATCCTATGCTTAAAGTATTCCTAATTGTTCAAAAGCAACTTTACAAACGTCTTTTTTGATGTGTTTACTTTCTCCACCATCATATTAGTCGATATATCATTACATTTTGCATGTTATAATTCTTTTTTAACGGCCAACTAACTAAATCCAGACTATTCAGGGTACTCTTATGGCGAAAAGGCACTCTATACGCCACCCGCACGCCAGTGCTAGGTAGCCCAAGCCAACCAACCATCAATTCTGGGAAAACCCGCCACCCGAAATCTCACTGCGGGAAATTCGAGACACCAACAATATTTTAATGTCAGTAGGATTCGAACTCGCAACCTTCACTAAAGTAAATCATGAGGCTATCAATCAACAAAATAGTTGATGGTTTGCACACTATAAACTGATATATCATTTTCACTGCAATATACCATCCCTCTCTCATATAATTAACATTAATAGAGGAGGTTAATTAGTAAAACAAAAGGTGTGTATATAATCACCCCTTTAAATCTACGATGTCTTTCGGGTTTTGATCATTCTTGACTTTAAACACTTCATGACTTGTATGTGTAAAACTCTCAATGATCAAGCTAAAAAATCATGATTTTTAATATCTAAATATCTTTATTAAAAGTCTATTTTCTAGCAATATATTTTTGTTTCTCAAGCACTCTTATATGCTTGTATCCATAAGAATTTTAACTCATATTTTTTCTATATAAATAAATAACTGATATCACTAAGCTATAAGATAATGTCTATTAAAAGTTTATCTAAAGTATAATTTGAATATCTAAAACATCTCAAATCTAACTCTAAATCTTTTTATTTAAAGGTTAAATTACTATGAAATAACATAATTTATAAAATCACATTTAACAAACTATATATAATCAGAAGATATATTTAAAATTACGAAGAACAAAAATACGAAAGTGTTTTTAGTCGATCAAAAACCTGGATCTAACCAGTTTGCCACCTCTAAACTTACTATATACTAGAAACAATGGAGAAGAATCTACAGCTAGATGAAACACCCAAAAGTTAAATAACAGGATTTAAGTCTCTTTAACAATGATAAAACCTATTTCCTTTTCTTGTTGACAGTAATAATCTCATAAAAATGAAAATGACAATCTTGTCTCTTCTTGACCCACAAACCGAAACAAACCAACTACCTCCACGACGGTTGTTGCCGTTTGCTAACCGGAAAAAACTGCCAGCTTGAATCAGGTTCATGGCGTTTCCCAAGAACAGAACTTGAAGCAGCGTGTTCGTTAACATGTTGAGGCAAGAACTGTCTCAAACCGCCATTGGTCATTAAGCCTGTGTTCAGATCAAAGTTATGATGTGGCAGTGGTGGTGACGGTGGCGGTGGCAGTGGTGCACCAGCTGCAGCCATGTTCATGAAGAAAGGTGGTGGTGACTGTGACCCCATAATTTGAGGTGCAAAAGGGGTTCCTCTTGAATCAACCATGTATGGGATTTGAGTGTGCATGGGCATGGGCATACCATGTGATGATGATCCATAAACAGGCATGGAGAAAAACCTACCATTATGATGACCATGATGCATAGAAGAATCTACATGTCTCCCATGATTAAAATCAATTTTTGGTTCTGGTTGAAGTTTCAGATCATTTTGCTTCACCTCAACTCTGGCACCAAAAATAGAAATAACTGAATCTTCACTGTTCGGTGGCTGATCGCTTAAATTTAGATCGATATTTCTTAATATAGGTTGTTTTGATGATGACGAGGACGATGCTGATGATGAAGAAGATGCGTGATATGGACTTTGCCACCTGCTTTGGTCATCTGCAGTATTGTTAAGATCCCACAGCAGCCTTTCGGGTTTTCTAGGGTTTGCTACAGAAGATACCTCCCCAGAAGGATGACCGGGTATAATTACCAATTTATCCTCCTCACCGCCTTCAGCCACATTCAGATCAAAATCATGAGAACCCAACCGCTGGTTCGAGTTGTTCTGGGTCCCAGGATCTTCAGGAACTGCTTGAGACACATTGGTGGAAGCAGATCCTTTCTGTCCTAAGGTAACTTCAAGACCCAGTGCGGCAGCAGGAATCCGCCCAGCTGAAGGTGCGTGGGAAGCAGAAACAACCGAGGTTGAGGAGGAAACCGGGTTGTCCAGATTGTCAACTTCTTCGGAACAGACTTCTTGGTTAAGGTCAAACCCTGAAAACGGTCTTCCAGTATCAAGTTCTGATCCCTGAGCCACCTCAGAAATTTGAGAAACAAGGGTTTCTGCATCTTTTACAGGTTCTGGTGAAACCTCCTTATCAGACCCACCAACAGGTTGATTTTGACTTTGACTTTGACCTTGATTTTCTTGACCATTTTCAGACTCCGGGGTGTTCGGCCTCTTGACTCCACCTGGTGTTTTCTCAGAGGTACAACTTCGTTCCGGGGAATCAACTTCTCTTTCCACCTCAACAGCAACTTGCCTAGCAATATCCAATGGGTCTATCATACCATAGTCAAGTTCCATATCTGATTTCTTATTATCTGTAGATAATTTTTTAAAACTTGACCCGTTTTCTGAATTTCCATTGCTCTGAACCCCAACAATTGTAGTGTCAGCTTCGTTGTCTATATCTGAATTTGAAGATGTTTTCAGGCTATCACAGTCATCTGCCACGTCATCATCTTTGTCACTTAAAACGCCAGTTTTTATACAAGACTTTTCCGCGTCAGCAATCGAAGCCATTTGTTCTGAAGGACTAGATAAAGTTGACATTTCCAATAAATCTGTTTTATCCCCAAAATTACTCTCATTTTCATTTTTTACTTCAGATTTCCCACCACCTTCTGGTTTAGCACTCGAGTCTCCATTATCGACATCATCTGTTGATTTACTAGATGGATCAACATGGTCCAGCGGCTCCTGATTCTTAGTTTCTAACTCCACACTATGACTATCTTTGCCATCTTTTGGAATTTTATTAGTATCTTGAACTAGCCTCCAATTATCACACAGTTCTTTTGCTTTCACACTCACTGTATGATTATTAGTGGCAACAAGATCCTGCACGGTTTTCTTTATTCCAGAAGAAAACAATCTCTCATCATCTATTTGCAGCTTCTCAAGCGCTCTCAATAAAGAAATAATTAAATCTTCCAAAACACCATTTTCATCATCATTTTTAAGCTTCTGAGCATCTTTAAGCCATTTATCAAAAATTAAAAGGCCATTTAATTGGATAAAGAGATCAAGGCAGTCGTTCTGTTTAGTGGCTGCAATGATGGTAGCAACTCTTGACCACTGCTGGGTTATTTGACCAAAACTGTTGACTACCAAGTCTTTCTCACTCTGCATCATGGTGATGAGCTCGTTGACCCTATCAGGAGTTGTGAGCCCATTTTCTAATTCTTTCAAGGTAAAGAAGTCCTCAAGTGTCATTTTGCTTTACCTGCCAGCTAGGATTCCCAAAATTTAACTAAAAGTAAACAGCATGCTAAAAGAATTATTCCATATCCTGCAAACATCATTAGAACAAATATAAGATTGAGAATGATGACAAAAACCAATAACTGTAAATTAGAAGGGAAAACTCAATTGGAATAACAGCTAGCTATTTTCTGATAGAAACAATATGGAAAAACAATTAAGTCAAATCTTTTCATCCTATAAAAATATAATGTTTACCATATGATATGTATTATGAGAATTAACTTGAAGTTTTTACAAATTAATTTCAACCTGGAGTGCACAAAGTCCAAAAGAACTAAATGACTGGTTAATGTAGTTGTAAGTTGAATAAATTCACATTAGAATAAAATAATGTGTTACAATGATAAATATAGTGAAACTAACAAAATGTAACATTCATTAGCATTGCAATCTTCTTTAAACATTAACAAAAGATATAATCTTCTGGAAGCATTTGTGTAAACTTCAAGTCTATAATCATATGCTTTAAAACTTCAAAAAAGCTTGCCTCAAAATTTGGAATGACAAATCCAAAGAACTAAATATTAGAACACCACTGAAAGAGATTTATCAAGAACTCAAGTAGAAATTATTAATGGAACTTTTATGAATCAGGAGCTTTACCTCTTAATTTCAAGGTATAAAGGCCAAGGTAAATACAATAATTACTAGTATTCTGTATTGGAAATCTATCATTTAGGTAAAATCTCATATAGTTTAAAACACACACGGTAAAAGTTCCCCTTGATACAACTTAACAAAAACAAATGCATAATTAAAAACACACCGATCTCAGATAAAGTTTGCCAAGTTTTCATCAAACCATCAAAAACCTATAAGGGGAATTTGATGACTGCAGGTTTAGAACTGTTTATTTGCGTATGGCATTTCAATACAGAGATAAGCTGTTTTGAGGGTGTTTGGGATTGCTTAACAAAAACTGCTTATCTGGTTATTTGTGAGCAAACTAAGGGGCTGTTTGATTACACTGACTGGGTAAGATCTGACTGAGTCAGAAGCTGACCCAGTTAGAAGTTCTGACTGGGTATGTATCTGACTGAAACGTGGTTGTTTGATTCAGTGTCTGACTGACTCTGCTGAACGATAAAAATATAAAATTTATAACATCCACCACCACCATCACAATCACTTTCACCGGTCAACAATTTTGACTTTCCCAAAACCCCCAAATGTCCCCTTCACCACCACCACCGCCACCACCTTCACCACCGACGGGCACATCGTGGGGAGACCGCAGGTGGATGATCGGCCGAGGAGATGGGTTGCACAGGTGGGGTTCGCGCAGGTGGGTCGCGCAGGTGGGTCGCGCAGGTGGGGGTCGCGCAGGGTGGGGTTCGCGCAGGTGGGGGTCGCGCAGGGTGGGGTTCGCGCAGGTGGGTCGCGCAGGTGGGGGTCGCGCAGGTGGGGGTCGCGCAGGTGGGGGTCGGCCGCGCATGTGGGGGTTGCGCAGGGAGGGGCAGCACCGCTTTCCGGGTCAGCATGTTTCAATTGAAGGTCTGGGTCAGAACCCACGGACCCGGTCAGCCCACCACACAGGCACATCAAACACGCTGACCGGCTGACCGAGTCAGCCAGTCAGCCCGGTCAGCCGGGTCAGCCAAAATCAAACAGCCCCTAAGCTGTTTTGAGTAAGCAGTTAAAGTTGCTTATTACAAACTGCGTGTTTAAAAGGCAATAAACAGATAAGCAGCTACAATAAGCTATCGCAACACCTTATATAAAACTAATCCTGATATTTGCTTATTAGTACTAAAAGAAAAAAACTAAGACATTGAGAATAACAGTTGCAGCAGCTATCAACCAAAATATATAACTTGGGTTTTTAAACATAAACACACATCAGCAGTAAAAAGGTATATTTTATATAAGCAAGAAATTGTCCCCTGAACACATAATCTTTAACATGGAAGTGATGGAATTCTTTGCTTTTCCTTATTTTTTCTATCTTTACCGTAAGTAAAACCTTTCCACCATAATAATACAAAACAAGTAAACAAGACCCTATAAAATCATACCAATTGCACTAGAAATCCTAAGCCTATTTGGTAAGGAACTTCATATTTTATTTTTTATTTTTCTTTTTCCGAATGCGGAGGAAGCACACGAATAGCAAAAGCTGTTCATAAAGCCAACCAATAATAATACAAACCGGTCTATAAAGACCATACTAATATTAGAAACAAAAGACACATTGTCTACACTATAAAAGAATTACATCACGTATGACACCAACAGCAACTTACATAGGGAACAAACCACAAGCGAGATTGATCCTAAAATAGACCTAATTCAACAACAAAACAAAAATCCACCATACGAATTGAAATAGGAATGTAACGAAATCCACCAAATCTTAGATCAATCACTTCCTTAACTAGAAACCCAAAAAACTACAGCCCTTCAATGCGATTTCGTTAACAGAATGCAAAACCCTAAACAAATCGATGAACAAAACGCTAACAGATACATAGATTCACGCAGATTCAATCTAAACAACAATAATCAACCAAAATTCCACACCTCACAAGAAAATTTCACAAAACCATCAACGAAATCCAACATTCAAAAAAACTGATTACCTGTTGTGTAATTGAGACCATTAGATGCAAAAAAGCTTTACAGAACAATCGAAAAGGGTGAAAAGTTTCAGGGCGATGATTCTCTGTGTGTAGAAGCTTCTTCTTCTTCTACTACTTGTGTGTAGGTGATAATAATAATAATAATAATTGGATTGAAGTATGAAAGTTGAAAGTGGTGATTATTAATAATATTATTATTCTGTGTGTTCACGAAACCCTAACTTTCTGTGTTAACCTTTTTCCGGACCTGATAGAGATGGTGCTTTCGTCCTCTTGCTTCCTTTTCTTAACAAAGTGTCGACACTATAGAAAATATATATGTATATATATGCTTTTTGTATTTATTTTAAGTATACAAATATATACTTTTTACTCCTTTTTTTAAGTTATTTTTGTTATCTTTTTCCTCCGATTAATTCTGTTTTTTGTTAATTAATATTATTTGCAAGTAAAAGATGCTAATTGATTGCATGATTGGTTTTCTCATTCAATCTAACGTTGTTATCTGTTAGCTACTTGTTTTTTTTAAAATAAATCGAAATTAAAGAGCGAATATGAGTATTTTATGTTGTAGTTATATACATATATATGTTTTTTCTATTTATTTTAAGTATACAATTATATATACTTTTATTCTTTTTTTTAAGTTATTTTTTTATCTTTTTCCTCCGATTAATTCTGTTTTTTTTTTGTTAATTAATATTAGAAAAACTTGCAAAAATAGTCCTTCTGGTTTGATCATATTACAAGTTTGGTCCTCAGATTTTTAAAAGTGTAAATTTAGTCCAAACGTTTGGAAGTTTGTTGCAAATTTAGTCCCTACTGTTAGTGTCCATTAGTTTTAACGATTTGGGGACTAATATGTAATATGATCAAATCATAGGGACTAATTGTGCAATTTGCTCAAAAATTAAAAAAAATTGAAAATCAAATCAAATTTAAAAGAAATTAAACTCAAACATAATAAATTCAAATAAACATCAATAATAAATTTCAATAATTTAAAAAAAATAAAATAAAGGTTAAAAAATCAAATCAAATTCAAAACTAAATAAAAGTAAAAATAAAACGTATGTAAAAAGTGAAAAAGTGAGAAGTTTTGAAAAAGAAGTATGTGATTAAAGTAAAAAAAAATTAAATAAAACCAAATAAAAATAAAAATACAATCGAATAAACATTTATAAAATTCAAAATAAATATTGAAAAGATCTTATTAAGGTTAAAAAATAAAAAAAAAAACTATTCGATTTCAAGTTTTGTTTTTTTGATTTATACTTTCACAAGGTTTTGTATTCTTCGATTTAAACATGACATATAAACTTCATCAACAATAATTATAACAAAAAATTTTTAACCATACTTCTCATTTTCTCATTTTCTTTATTTATATGCATTTTATTGTTTCTTTTATTTACTTTCTAAATTTGGTTTAATTTTTTAGCCTTTATTCTATTTTTTAACGATTATTGAATTTCTTTATTAACGTTTATTTGAATTTTTAAAACTTTAAATTTTATTTTTTATATTTTTTAAATTTTTTGAGAAAATTGCGCAATTAGTCCCTATGGTTTGACCATATTGCATATTTAGTCCCCAGATCGTTAAAAACTAACGGACACTAACGGTGGGGACTAAATTTGCAACAAACTTTCAAATGCTTGGACTAAATTTGTAATTTTTAAAATCTGTGAACCAAACTTGCAATATGATGAAACCACGAGGACTATTTTTGTAATTTTCTCTTAATATTATTTGCAAGTAAAAGTTGCTAGTTGATTGCATGATTGGTTTTCAAATTCCATCAAATGTTATCATCTGTTAGCTACTTGTTTTTTTATCAAATAAATCAAAATTAAAGAGTGAATATAAGTATTTTATGTTAGAAATATATAATAAAGGAGCTGGCTAGCCCCGTGGTTAGTGTGTTGCCCCTCCTTATGAGGAGGCGTGGGTTTAAGTCTGGTAGGTGATGGTATTTTAGTTTTTTAAGCTACTTTTTATTTTGTTATTATTATTTTTGGTTTTGCAAAGGATATGTTCAAAAAGAAAATTTAAATAGTTGCATTAAAGAAGTGTGTTTGAATATAAAACTTGATGTTTGTAAAGGTTAAAGAGTTTTTTTTCCTCTTCATTGCACGTGAAGGGTTTTTTTTTCTATTTTTGAATTCGTTGACCACTCTTCTAATCGTGCATTAAGACTTCTTTATCTTTTGTCAAGTAACATAATGTCATTCGTGAAAAGCATGCATTGCAAAACTGTCTCCTGCATCAAACTTTGACAACTCATTCAATATACCGCAAAACAGGATAGGATTTAAGGCATACTTTCGGTGGAGGCCGGTCTTGACATAGAAAGAATGAGCGTCTCTCACCGACGCACGAACACTTGTTTGAGTCTTATCATAGATATTCTTTATTATATTTCGTAGGACTCCTCTACCTTTCAAACTATCCCAAATTAATTAAAAAGTTACACTATCATACGTTCTTTCTAGATCAATGAATACACATACTAGATTATGAATGAATATGAAATTGGTGTCATGAGTCTCGAAGGAAAACAAATGTGATAAATTGAAGTTACGAGACAACAAAATAATGTGGCACTTTGAGTTACAAAGGGAAAAAGATTGTCAAGGTGAGATCATGAACCTCAAGGGAAAGATTTTGTAATTTAATTGTGACTATAAGTTTCAAAAATGATATCAACATAATTGGATATGGAAACAACGGATTCCAAGGGATTTTAAGTAAATCTTACTATTATTAAATTACAATATCGTTGCTACAGTAGAAGGATTAATTTTTATTAACAGCTTTGTTTAGTTTAAATAATATAACTAGAGATTGAAAATTAATGAAAATGATAGATGAAGTAGCTTTAACTTTTATAAGTAAGCGGGTTTTGTTTGAAACCCACGACCCTTCTTTTAATTTTTCATAGCCCGACTACATGGTTGGAAGTTTTAAGGCCGGTAAATTATAATCTGTATATGATACGATTAAACATATTTAATAAAAATCATATTATGTAATTACATATAATAGTAATTACTAATTTATTTGTATCAAATTTGTACATTAGTTTCGGTGGTTTGTACTCATTTAGGTTTTTCTTTTATTTTTAGTTTTTTTTACTTTTAAATTAATACTTATACAATTTAATCCCTATAATTTTTAATTTTCATCTTTGGTTCCTTATACTTTTTATTTTTTATAAAACTTTTCGTTTTACGTTCCAGTCTAAATTATACCAGTTAAAATGCGTAACAGAACTTCAAGGTATCATATGCTTTTTTACTTCAAGATTTCAAGGTATTATATGCTTTTTAGCGTACCATAAAAAAGCAATACTCTTCGAGTCTTCGGTATTGTAGGGCCAACGGCCCATTAGTAAAACTTTGATTGTTTTTTATGTGTTACATTTTATTTAATTAATATGAAAAGTTACAATATTTTGTATTTAAACTGTTTATCTGAAGATCTTTTGTTTACTTCAAATTCAAATAAGAACGTCCTCAATAACATTCATACCAAATTTTTTTTAAGAATTTCTCTTTTTCTCTCATACAAATGATAATCATCTCTCTCACCACGTATGATTATCTTTCCTACATCATGTGTAGATCTTTATATTGTTTTTATGCTTTTGTAACTTAAAATTAAATATGTATTGAATATGGTGTATTTTTATTTTTAATAATTTCATTATTTGAAAGGTTCCTCAAGGTTAATAAGGAGCCTAAAATTATATTATTTATAATGGAAATACTATGAATAAAACATATAAACAATTATATAATATGAATTTAGAAACTTTGATTAACAGTATCGAATTTAGCATTTAGTGTGTACTGGTGCATTGTGTACAAAAACCGATAAATTCTTTCACTACCTATGTCAGTATCATCACTCCTTCCATCTTCATTTGGTACTTTCAGTCATTCTTTAGAGAGAGAAAGAAAGATGAGAGGTTGAGGGAAGATTTTCCGGTTGGACCACCGCCCGCACGCCACCACCGTCGTTGTTGATGCCGGCTGCATGTCGGGCTCCTATCTTTCTTCGATGTTGGACTGATCTCAGATCCAATTTTGTTTTTGATGGTGGTGTTTCTGTTGTCATGTGTCTCCCCTTAGGGATGGTCAGTCGTGGCGGCGTGGGTGTGTTGCTGGTGGCCGGCGGTGGCAAACATCCTTCCATTTTCCCATGCACAGATGCCGCGGTGGCGGTGGTTGTTCGGCCTCCGATGGTCTCTATTTAGTGGGTCTTTGGTGGGGGTTTGTGCTCTCCGACTGAAGAGTCTGAGAGTTAGATGCGGTGGTGACGGTGGCCGTCCGGCCTCCGACCGATCTCCGTTTGGTGGGTGTTTAGTCGGTTATGGACGACTGTTGTGATGGTTGATGCCTGTCGGCCACCATCATGGTGACCGCCCCCTTGGGGACAACCGCCGCTCGGCCTCCCGTTTCCGGTTGAGGTAGAGCAGGCAGTTGTTCTCATGTCGTTAAAGGTGTCGGCGGTGATGGTTTGGTTGTCGTGGTGGCTTGTTGTCGTCTGTTTCTCCCTGATTTCCTCTTTTTCTGCCATTCGTTATGTCAATGATAATGAGGGTTTGCTCATCCGAGGCTTTTGGCATGATGTTCATCTATGGTTTTGATGTTTTGGGTGTTGCCTATTCTTAGAAAAGATGTCGTTGATGATGATCTGCTCATCTGAGACTTACCCGAGGTCCTTTGACCTGACTCATCCGTTGGTTGATCGGGTTGTTGCCGGGCTGTGATGATAACCAATGATGGTATCGGTTGTTTTGGCATGCCTGCCATTTATGGTTAGCAGCTGCAACTTATAGTGTTTTCTGAGCCCGAGCCATTACACGCGCAACGCGCGTGGATGAATACATACTAGTCACAAATAAAAATTAAGTACTGAAACATAACTTTGCAAAACCCTTCAATTTCTTTTTATAGTTTGACACATTTTGTTTTCCGTAATCTATTAAACAACATAAAACATAAATTTTCCAAAACCACTCATATGAAGCAAAAGTGCAAAACCTATATTTTCCTTAGATTTCCAATTAAGGGGACACAATATCAAGACTGGGGATTGTCCAGGAAAAACCGGCCTCGGGTGAGAATACTACGTCCCCGGACCCAGAGGTTTTCTTGAGTCTCTACGCGGATAAATTTTCACCGGGATACACCGACCCTTCACTCCTTCAAAATGTGACCATCGCAATTTAAAACAAAAAACAAAAAATAATTGCATTATAAATACACTTCAAACTCAATTCTTTCACACACCTTCTCTACCAAATCACTCACTAAAAGAAGTCGACGCTTTGCAGTATAATAACGATGGTAACGAAGATGCGATTTGGAAGGCACATTTCGACAATAAGGAGGTTTACAAAAAAAAAATCCACATATGCAGGCATAAAAGGTTGTTCATTCTCATCCCGTATGGGCCTTTGACTATGTGTAGTGAGACCTAACTGACTAAAAGAGCAAAAACAAATTAATCCAGGGACTGCACCATATCTTCGGGAGCACAATTTCGGAACACTAATCTCAACAATGATATGAATGTAAAACAGGAGAGGCCGTCGAGAAAGGCAAAAGATCAACCATAACATTAACATTGATATCACAGGAAGAACTTATGTAGAAATTAAGAGCTTCAACACTATAACTAAAAAATTATTTTTCTAACTTTTTTAATTTAAGTATAAAAAATAAAATGAAAATACAAATTTCAAAAAAACTATGACCATAAAACCAAAAAAGCTGTGAAAAATGTGACACGTTAATGTGTCACACGGGTGATCGGGATGGTTGCCAGTCGCTTAATATATTAATTTAAACTTGGGTGACACGACGGGCTATTAGCTCAGTGGTAGAGCGCGCCCCTGATCAAGTAGTATAGTGATTCACGCGGTTCTCGCAAAGACCAAGTATATTGGGATTTCTATATTTAACTCTTTTTATACAAGCCCCCAAAATCTTATAAAATTGAATTTTCCTACAATTTTTAATTATTTTATTTATTTATAAAAAATATTAAAACAAATTATAATATAAAATCAATATCACATATATTTCTTAGAGTAATAATTAAAATATACATACCAAATGAAGGCAAAACAAAGTATATTATTGTAATGTAAACAATTAAAAGATAACACCAGATTGCTTTGCACATATTTATATATTAACAACAAAAAAGAAGACAAATTTCAGGTTAAAAGAAAAAAAATCACACCTTGATAGTGTTAAACTTGTCACCCATCGCTCCACCTTTCTGTTTCTGGAACTGTATGTACCTTAAAGTACAAGCAAAGAAAGCATCTGAGATTTGATCTGGTGTGGCAGTGTCACTTTGCATCTCTGTTTTGATAAGCTCTATCAGCCCTTGGATTGCAGCACTTGTGATCTGTGGATTCCCTTTTTCAAAGTAATACAGGTACCTGGATGGAATATTATGTTACAGAGTGAGCTTAACCAAGCTTTTGAGATTTTTTTAAGGTAATCAACATATTATAAAAATAATAATATGTTTTTTAAATGAGATGATTTATGAGGTTTATTCATTCAGATATGCCCAATGCTATAAAAATCGGACTAGTTGGCCGATTAATCGGCGACTAGGCAGGAATCGATGCCTCACCGCTTGGATTTTCCATAATCGGAGCCAAAAATCGCTAGTTGGTCAAATTGGTCAAAATTGAGAAAAAATCGGCCCTAATCGGACCTAGTCGGCTGTTAATCGGCGCTTAATCCGCATTTTTGCAGAATCCGGAGACTTTCCGTCGGAATTCTCGACGGAATTCTGGCAAAAATTCCAAAATTCCGGACAGATTCGTTTATATATATATATATTAAACTAAACATATTTATAAAAAATACATATAAAATGTGTGGGTATATATATAAAGATAAAAAATATATATAAATATTCCAAACCGATTAACCACTAGTCGGTACCCACCGCTCGACTAGCGCCTAGCGAATTAGCGATTTTTACAACACTGGAGATGACCAATTATATGAGATTTTAGGTTAATCTGCCTAAGAATTTTTTTCGGATGAAAAAACAATTAGTATATTAGATATCATTACATAAGTACACAACTATTATAGAAAAATAATTGTTACTAATAAAACAATTAAGAAGGTCGTAAAAAATTGTAATATATTTTCCAAATAAGACGATTTAGAGTGACTTTTAAGACGTTTGGCTCATTTCCTTATTAGCTAATTCCCTTATTTTAACTTGTTTAACCCGTAATTAACAAAACACAACCCAAGTTAACCTAAATCAAATAATATTACCAAACTATTAAATAAATGATATACTTACTTGTTGAGTATTTCAACAAAGAGAGTAACAGGCCCGCTGCTACCTCGAGCAACATTTGCCATTTGTTGTGCAGCATTTGCAATCCTTAGTGCACGTTTAAGGCAAAGGAGGACCCTGGAATAAATATAATGTTAATATCTACAAAAATATATATAAAATATAAAAATAAATAAATCACAAAGAATAAAAGTCAGCTTGCCTTCTAGATATTATATCAATCATACTAAACCCTACTTACAATTCCATCCAATTATGGATATAATATAGTTAGTAGGTAATTGTATCACTATTTTCATAAATCCTGAACTATTTGATTATGTGTACCTTTCTCCATCCTTTATTCCATCTTGATCATCCACCCAAAACAAATGTGAACACGCATAAACCGCTCTACATTGATCTGGCTTTTTCAGAAGTTTAGCTGAATACTGAATATTTGAATAAATGTGTTATTGGCTAAAGTATTGTGAAATTGAAATAAATGTAACTGTAATTTGAAGGGCTGAAATTAGGCTTTTACCCCTGTGGCCTTATGTGTCAAGGTATCCCTGTTCTCCACACCAAAAACATTTGTTCTCTGAAGGGTTCCAATTATTAGGTGAATTGCAGTCACCTGAGCTTTGGAGTCCTGTCACAACTCACAATGCAACTGATTAAATCTAACGTAGTCAACAAGTAGACTTTGATGTCGTGTACAGGTAGCAATTTCAACTATTACTTATGAATGCATTGATTCGGGTTATGTTTTACGTCTAACGGGTCAAAATTTTAATCACATTTAGTAAAAAAGGAAGAGGGTCAAACATGCAAAATTAAATTAAATTTAGCCAAGAAGGAAACTGGCAAGGGTTGGAAGTTGCCTAAATTGTATTTTTAATGCATAAAACACGCTAAATCATTCTTTTGCAGAAAATATAAAAAATAATGGATTATTACTAAAATAGTATAATTTGTAATCACAATGGACACATTACTTATCTATTACAAGAACTCTGAACAGAAATGGGTCATGGGTCGACCCAACCCAGTCCATACAAAAACAGAACAACTTGAACTGTTAATACACATTTAGTAATCACATCAAAGTAATTGCCAAAATAAATTAAAATTATAGTAATTACCGCAATTTCTTCCTCATATAAAACAAATGCTTGAGTGAAGAATTCATAAGCAACTGGTTCCAGATCACAGTCATTAGCAGCCTGAACAAAAAGGATAAAAAAAAGTCTTGAGAACAGTAAAAAAACCCAACTAAATTTGTCATATAACCTCAACTAATAAGCTTAGTTCCTTAAATCTTAGGGCTTTGTAGAAGTAAAGGTGGTAATGTTTATGTGGGTTAAGCGGGTTGGTTAATGGGTCAAGTGTCAAGACAGTAACTTCTGCACATAGGAAAACAGGTTGGGTTGATCCAAAACACTTTTGTGTCCAAATTTGTTTAGTTTTTTGTAAATAATTAGTCCATTAAGTATGATTTATAAAATGCATATTTCGACAACAATCAACAAGTTTTTGTCTAAAATGATTTAAGGGTTTATACATTAAAAATACACTTTGAACAACTTTAGACCCATTCCCTTGCAACCAATTTTTTTACCAGTTTAACCTGTTAAAAATAAAACATAACCTCAGTCAAGCCATGCTTAAGTAAACGGGTTAAAATTGTCACACATAGAACTTTAAAATAGAACAAAACTCTGCAGGAGAGTTCACCTCGGCACACTGTAAGTACAACCTCAATGCCAATTCAGGTGCTGGAACATATGAAAGTGCCTCAATCGTCTGAAATGTAGAAAAGAAAAACTTATTATGTAACCGAAGGTCAAATTGTTTAAAGTAATAATTGGACAAATATATCATGTCACTAGAATATAAATCAAGAAATATGATTGGACGGTAGCTTAAAAAGTGGTAATCAATTAAGCAGAAGCATATGCCATTATGTTTTAACATAAAATGAAATGGTACTTGAGACTTGATTTGAACATAATTTATTACCTACAAATAGTAGCTGGCCATGTAGTATAGTGTTTTCTGCCACCCAATTTCAAGAAAAAAAATTGGAAGATAAAAAATAGGCGTGGCAATTTTAATCCATATCCTTGTACTTATGAATGGGTCAATTTAGGTGATGGTTTATCTCAAGTCAAAATTCAGTGCAAGTGCACCTTGTAATATGTACATGCTCTTATTTTGGTTTATTGAAAAATATATATTATTACTGTAATAATGTGACTTTTGTAATCATATATACACAATGACTTGATGGACAAAGGGAGGTTGCAGGTCAAAGAGCACCATTTTGAGCCATATTAAAGATTACCCATTCCGAAACAAAACTTATTCACCGATGTTACCACCACTACAAATTATCTTAGGCGTCGCATATAAGGCGACTGTTTTATTTATTCTAAACAACTACCTGATTTAAGAGCTGGAAAATTTTCTTAGGAGTTGCGGGATCCTCTTCTCCTGCTACATCTCCATCCTGATTTTGCAATCGACGAATAAGCTGCAGATAATGAAGGGTTAATATGATGAAGATCAATACTATTTAGTTTCACCCTTAACTCATTACACCCACGGTTCTTTTTCCTTTTCTAAAGCACAGTTGTAAAACGTATAGGTGGCAGAGATGGACAGGTCAGTCAGGTTACTTAATGTGTCAAAACAAGTAGTTTCTTTTACAACTCAAAACCAGCCTAGTTGGGTTGACCTAGAAACATTCTTCTCCAAATATTCAACTTCGTTTATACATCATCAGTATGTCAAATATGATTATAACGATTACAATATTTCATCAATTATCTAATTTTTTTCAATAATATGATTTAGGAGGTTTTATGCATAAACATACGGCAATTTCAACCCATCTGACACATTTCCTGTTATGCAATACATGGTTCTTCTTTTCTTTCTCAAAGCACATTAGTAAAATGTGTGTGTGAAAATGGGAGTTTTGGCTAGGTTTAGTAATAGGTCAAAAAGTAACTTTTGGCACCAATTGAAATGGGTCAGGTTGTGTTCTTGTCCAGAGTTTTAAATTTGTTTTAGATAACTAGCGTGTCAAAGATGATTACAAACATTATAATATTTCAACAAAAATATCTCTTTATATAAAATGAATTAGGAGGTTAAAAGTACACGTTGAGCGTGTTTCAACCTGTTCACATTGACACCCGTTTATTTTGACCCATTAGATATAAAGCATACCCCGAACTGACTCATTCATAAGTAAATGGTTCGACATTGCCACCTGCTAGTAATATGATCCTTCACATCTACTTGAGATCTGAACTTTTTCGTTCTATACTGAAATGAAACAAAGCTGCAAAGAATAATATACCCTCAAAGCAGAAAAAACAAGAGGAGGAACTGTGAAAGGAAGACGTTTTGGGCCTCCAGTCATGATATGCTTCCGCACAGTACAGATAATCTAAGGCAGAATAAAAAAATTAAATATAAAAGTAGTTATTCAGAGTAAAATCATAAAAGCAGAAAGCATCCAGCTATAAATACAAGGAAATTATAGAGGTGGTAATGGGCAGGTTGGGTGACAGGCCAAAACGGGCAACCTTTAGGTAAGTGAGGGTTGGGTTTGACCCGTACCACTTTTTGTTCAACTTTTTACTATCTCTTATAATATCTGTGTTAAATATGATTACAAAATGTATAATATTATGGTAGTAGTCCAACTTTTTTTAATAAGCGATTTAGTAACTTGTTTGCATTAAATATACTCCTTGAGCGACTTACAGCTGGTTCAACCAATTTGACTAGTTTCATTTCTAATTTACCCATTTGATCCATAAAAGATAAAAAAAAGTTACCCAAATCAACCCGTACAGAAGTAAGTAGGTCAAAATTCCACTAGAAAATAAAAAATTAGTAAAAACAAACGGGAAATTGGTTACCTTCAACATCTCCTCTGGGTCATCATTATATAGCACATGTATAACACGAGCAACAGCATTTTGTTCTTCGTTAAAATCCTCCTCGTCAAGCTAACAGCATTTATCGAACATAATACAAACAAAAGAAACAAAGGTTGAGGAAAAATACTGAAAAAACTGAAGAAATATCAAACTCGGAATGCAGACAAGTTTAAGAAATAAAGAAATCATTATGTCATTGGTAATTTTGCAGGCTACAATTTGAATGATGAAACTTATAATATGCACCTCGTCATCTGAATCTCCCTCCAAATCCTTAATAAGCCCTTTAATTAGTTCAAAAAGAACTTCAACCTGCAACAATTAAACCAACCTCATTATAACGAAACAACAAAATTGGTCAATTACAAAATTAGAGGTTCAAGGGAGTCAAATTAGGGAAAAAAACAACTGGCTTAAAGGAGAGAGGGTCAAATGGTTCAAACGGGTTAAAAGTAACTCAAGTCTATTTTAATGCATACAACCTCCTATATCATTCTATGTAAGAACGTACGTTCTTATCATAATAATATTGCTTCTCTATTCATAATTAAGACATCATTTATAAATAATCTAAAAATGTGTTTGCACATCACCCAACCCATTCGACCCAAACCTACCTGTTATCTCAGCTGTGATTTTGTCTCAAAAGGTTAAAATGGGTCACATAAAAAATACAAAGGGAGAAGGTCAAATGGGTTAAAAGTTGCCCAAAGTCTAATCTAATGCATACAACCTCCTACACTGTTTTTTTTTTCAAAGATCTAGACTATTAGTGAGATATTGTTGTTTATGTGATCAAAACTATTACATTAATTGTTTATAAGAAATCTAAAGAGGAAGAGTACAAGGAAAGCGTTAGTGAGTCAACCAACCCGATCCGACCCAATCTATTTTAACCCGTTTGCTTGATTAATTCATCTTACCATCCCTAGACAAAAAGGCAAGACAACATAAGATGTTTCATACCTTGTCAGCAGAAGATACATAGGCTTGATTTGTCATTATACTTTGGATAATAACCATAGCCATGATTTTATTAGTTCCGCTATCAAGGTGATCCATGACTCGAGGATAATTAGATAATGTCAAAGAAGTGACAATATCACTATATTTTTCTAACGGTGCACTCAAAAGTGCAACAACTTGCTTTGTAGCTCTACTATCTTCAAGCTTTGGTTTGTTAGAAAGTTTCTTGACACATGATCCCTGTGAAAAGAAATAGACTGTCATAAGAGAAGCCTTGGAGATATATTTACATTTGTACCCTTCTCTTATTATATTGGATAGTGTGTAAGTGAGGGCCAACCAAGTATTCAACTATTTTCATTAAGGCCAACCATACATTTCCATTAGTAGTCTATGTAAGCTACCCAAGTATGTATCCGGTTTCATTTATACCAATTCTAACCTTACGTACATCATAAATTATTACACGACTAAAATGCCCATATTAATTATAAAAAATAAAATAACACAGATAATAATCTAAATGTGATATATCAATTATACCATACTTTTCCTTCATCTAAGTGCATCTCTCTTACTAAAAGTAATTTATAAAGGTGTAACTGGTTTTTCACGTTTAAAATGTTATTGCATTAGTTTAAGTTTTTAAAGTTACGGGCATCTTGTCATTTTAACAATTTTATGGTAGAAATTTGGCCAGAATAGCTGAATAGGTATAAATGAAAATGGACAGATACTTGAGAGGCCTCTAAAGTTGTTTCCACAAATGGGTGACTTACCGGCTTTGATGGAAAAATATGAATACTTGGTTGGCTCCACATACATTTTGCCCTTTTCTATTTCTGTTCTGTTTTTTCCATCACGTTTTGCCACTTTTTTCTTTTAAGTTAGGTAGGTAATTTGTAGTTTTGTATGCAAAATTCTATTATTTACACACAAAAATTATATGTTGCACACGTTAAGAAAAGGTTTTTGGAGTCGGGAATCTTAGCGGGAGCAGGCTATCTATTCTCCTACGATAGAGGAAAGGTTTGTCTTCATCCCACACTCCCCAGAACCTAACAATAGCTCTGCTATGAGTGGCATGTTACTGGGTATGTATATTGTTGTTGTACACAAAGATTTATGTGTTTAGACTATTTTGCCCTTACATGATAAATGGTCCAAAAAAATAAGTCAAAAGTAGTGTAAGGGTGAAAAAGTCCAAACATATATACTTATTGCTTATGAACAAATGTCTTATGTACTAATTAGTTCCCTTTGGGTTTAAGGTGGATGAACCAACATGGGTCTTAATTTAATCCTTTCTTGCATGCAAGATGTCAAATTCAAAATCACTTCAACCACCCGGATATTAATTTTACATCTCATAAGATTTGGTATAAAACTGAGAATTAACATACCAGCACTTGATCCACATAATCAAGCCGATCAGGATGCACACGAAGAGTGAATGTGAGAAGAGAAACATACAAAGTAATGGCTCCAACAATTGGCATGTCACCCTGAGTTTCAATAACCTGCCAAACAAAGTAGTATAGTAAAAATATAACCACAACTCTCGGGAAGCGAACATCTTTGTTACAGTAGCAAGGCAAGATGGGTCGGTTGGGTAATGGGTCAAAACAGGTTCGTTTTGTAACAACTCATTTTTCTTATACATTGAAATGGGCTGGGTTGGTTTGGGTTGACCCGCGATTCTTCTTTCATCAATTTGTATGTTTTTAAATAACTAATGTGTTAATTATGAACACAGCATTTGAGCCAACTTTCTATAATATGATCCTTGTGACCCCATTCATGACAAACACAACCCAAATTGAGCCATTCATAAGTAAATGGGTCAAATTGTCACCTCAATCAAAAACTGTTCATCTTCAAAAAAGGTAAAATCTATCATAAGTGGAAAGGTTCACAAGTACCTTCCCAATAGCACTGCTTAATTTTGCAAAAGCTTCTACTTGGAGAAATTCAGGTAGGACCTGAAAAAGTAATCACTTCAACAAAATGCAAAAACATAATAAATGAAGAAACTTCTCAAAAACAACTCACTTCTGGGCTAGAAGCAGCATAACTTGATAGTCTCTCCATAAGTTGGGATAGCACTGTCTTGATGTCAACTGTAGGCTGAAATTTCAACAGATGTTACAAGAATAAAACTTGAGGATGCACAGAAAAAAGTTTGTTAGACATTAAGAATTCTGAATTTATTAACCAACATTACACACCTGGAGCTGAGGACAAGCTCCTAAAAGGGTTTCAAGAGTCTGTAAGTGATACTCATCTGGAAACACCTGAATCAGGCAATCCATTAGATAATACTGTGCCAGCTCGTCCTTACAGTTGACAACCTGTCAGACAAAAATATAAACATCAGGCAGGAAGTTAATCAGTGTACTCTAAGGCAATTCTTAGAGGTCGCAATATGAGAAGGCCGGCAGGTTAGGTTATGGTCCTAACATTTTCTGGCAGAAACATATCAATTTAAGTACAGATCGAAACCAGCCAGGCCAGGTCGGATAGGGATGACCTGCAAACGCTTTTGCCTTGTTTAAAATTTTTAAAAATTAAAGTGTTAATTATAATTATAAAACAATACTATTACTTTAAGAATCTAAACCTTCATATAAAAACAATTTAAAGGGTTGCATGCATTTAGAAATAGGCTTTGCGCAGATTTCAATATGCTTGACCCATTCCCATTTTAGCTAGTTTTTTACTAGACGTGTTTGAGATAAAACACAACCCAGATTAACCCATTAATAAGTGACTGGATCAAAATTGCCATCCCTAGCTATACTTGTAACAAAAATAAAAAGGAATAAATTAACTAGACCTGCTCCAAAATTCTGGGAAGAACTGTTTCTTTGTACAAATCAAGGTCAATACCCTCGATCTGACTAAGAACATGAAGATTTTTACCAACCTGAAATTTCAAAACACATTAAAAAAAATTCAGAATGATATTTCACATTTTCACCAAATCATTGTGTTCCATGGTGTTGTTGATATTACAAGATCACGCAGCTCGTTCCTCTCCTTTTCCATTTTGTCTCTCACCCTAGCAGGTCCCTGCAGACCAGAAAGCCCAAATGAAGGCCCACCAAAATGAATGTAGAACAAGCACTTATTAGTCCTGCATTATGAAAAATCATGCTCTCATGATTCATACAACATTTGTGTCATGCAAGTTATGGCATGCATGTCACAACATGACAAGAAAATGAAACAATATAGATATAATTAACAAACCTGAAGCTCCATTCGAACCCAAAGTTTATTCATTTCTGAAAAATTTTGCAACACAAACTCTACAGCATCCATGACAGTATCACCATCTCTACAAGAAAAAAGCACTATTACTTTGTTGATAATCAACAAATGAAATGAGAAATGCAGGTGGCAATTTAGAGGTTTACTTATAATGTGTCGATCCAGGTTAGGTTTTAGATGTGTAAGTCACCCAAAGTGTAATTTTGCTACATAAAACTGTTGGAAATAATTGGATTGAGCACACAAGTCAAAACTCTTTACAAAGACCCCTACTTACACTACTCCTAGCCTTGCTAAACAAGCAATCTTTATTTAACTCAAATACTAACTCCTAAAATAACTCAGCCTATCCTTATTTGACTTGATCTCCTACCAAGATAAGCATACTTAACAAATAAACCAATATTATCTCTAACAAATTAAATCCAAACAGAACTTTATCCCTTTTTCTCCTCCTTAATTATCAATCCACACCATCAAATTAGGATTAACACCTTCATTCCCCCTTAATCCTAATGTGTTCCTCCTAGGTCTTGGATTCCAAGTAACACACGTCTTTGATTCACTGACCCCTTAACAAACCTTCACTTCTTGCACCCAACAACAAGAATCCTCACTTGCATATCATGCAAGCCCATCATACTTGTTACTTGCTTCTCTTCTCTGCTTGAACTCCTTGTTTTGTCACTTAGACATCAGGCCACCATCAAAACCATCAACTTGATCATTTTGAATAAATTAGTTTCTACCACCTCTCAATTGATCTCCTGCTCGTTGACTTGCTTCGCTGCTGTCAATCACCCAAAACAGCCACCCAAACAACGATGATTGCCATCTCTATTAGCCTAATTTGTATTGGGATGAAAATAAAAAAGGAAGAGGATTTTTTGGAGTCTGATGTCTTTATTATGTAGTGATTAGATTTATTTATGTTAAGATATCATTTAGTTTGATTGTTTCCTAGTATGTAGGAATTTTGAAATTTGAGCCAATTATGGTTAGGGGTCTAAGTTTAGATTAGTATAAATAGGATATCAATGAAATTGTTTTAGTGTGGGTTTTTTTAATAATTAATCAAAGTCGGAAGCAGGGCTGCTTTCAAAAACCCTCCACTGTTTTTTTTCATACTGCTGGATACCTTCAATCACAACCATTGTTCTTTCACCTGAAACAACTATTGTATTCCAGATCATGCAACCTTGACCTTCAAGACTTCAATCACAAACTCCATCGTTGGATTTATTTGTTGGTGTGTTGTAAAGCTGTGTGTTTTGAAGCTTCCGTACAATATTGAGGATGATCTAAAGGTTCAAGCTCCAGGAAACTGGCAATCACTGCTGCTAGGTCACCCGAAAACAGAATTTCTCAACTTTCTATCCTCACTGCACCATACAGGTCTTGATCCTCTCGCTTGATACCAATTGTTGGCCCAAAATCAATAAACACACACAGGAACACAATATTTTGTGGGAAACTCCCCACAACTCCTATATCAATATATTCGGAAAAAATGAGATTATTATTGAAATAATATATATATTGTAATCATATTCGACATGCTAACCACATCATTTATGTATGTATATAAGTAAATGTGCTGAATCAACTCGGCCCGACTAGTTTGTGTGTAGAAAAAGTAACCCATCTTGAGCGTGGCCCCTTTGTCCTGTTACTTCAAGTAACTCAGCAGATTAATTTATGCACATAAGATTATATGTGTGTGTGTGTTTGTGTGTTTGTGTGTTTAAATTGTAGAAGAAGATATATATGGTCATTTTAACAATTAATTATAAATCCAATCCACATCATACATGAACGCCCACCTCAAGGATATCTTCAATCTAGACATGCATATAAATAGAATATAGCAAAACAATTATTTGCAAGAGAGATAACTTAGTTACCCTTCATAATAGAACATGTAAAATTAATAAAATTAGCTCATGAACAGATCAAATTTGACCCATGTGCTTATATACAGATCACACTGTAAAATAGATAACATTAGCTTCGAAATGAAATGGTCAAAAAGGTTGAAAGTCACCCTAAAGGGTATTTTTAGTTTTTACTACATAAAACCTCCTAACTTATCCAAACGCTAGATTATTATTGAAATACTATGATAAATAATGTTTGACACACTAATGATAAAATTTAAACGTGTTGGGTCAACTCGACCGAATCGTGACTTGTACAATACATTAACCCCCCACCCTTTCTCTTACCATTTTCCCACCTCATGAATGACTTTAATTCTCAAACTTAGACATACATATACGAAAAAGTTAAACACAAAATCAATTGTAGAAGACAAATGCCTTACCCTTCATATTCAGAACCAATATCTGGGAGCTTATCTCTACTAATTTGTGCAAGATAACTCCTAAGAAATAGCCCACGTATGGGATGTTGGACCCCACGACACATTTCAACAAGATCTTTAAGAACATCCTTAGCAGGAGCCTCCTTTGACTTTATATAAACAGACCCTACTGTACATAGGAGATACCTATATATCAAATAGATAAGTATCAATATATTTCCACAAATAAACATAAATTGATGCAAAATGTGGCCGAAAATGTTTTCTTAGTTAAACTCCATCAAGCAAGAGATGTTATATTACATGTGCGAATGATTCAAACCAAATTTCCACTTTGTAACAACTTTGAACCTTGAATACCATCATATCTAAAGCAAGTTAATTGAGTTTTGTTTGTCAATTCTTGACTGGAGATGGAATTTCACCGTTAGTTTTGTAATAGTACATATTGAGCTATTAAGGTTGAATTAATAGATCACACTTAAGATTTGAGAGGAAAGGAAAGTAACCCATTTTGTTATAGACAAAAGGAAATATGTAGCCAGCATGAAAGTTTATGAAAGCATATAACATCTGATGCATCAAGTTTAGTTGATGTAATCATGTGACACCATGTTCAATGTTTAGAGAAGAAGATACCCATGAGAAAGCTGAAAATAAAGAACTTGTCAAACCATGCAAATGTGACATATGGGGATTCTATCATTCGCTTGTCTAAAAAGAGGAGGTTTGTGGTTTCAAGGACATATCTTAGAGATTAATTAGTAGACACAACGAGTTATGGGAATATTTAAACTAAAGTTCTACGAATTTACTATTTAGAACAACAAAACTCTAATGAGTCAACACAAGACCTCATATTATTACTCAAATCAAGCATACAAGACAAAACAAACATTTCACATTTCATAAAGTTTTCAATATAATTGTGAATTCTATAGAACTATTTCAATTGTATTGGAATCCACCAATATGATGTATCACGGCCTTTGATGTTACCATATGGATGTTAATGATAACTTATTCAATCATGCATATAATCACTATAGATTTCAAATTATTTTCAAATATAGTGGTTTGATATATACTAGAATGAAATTCTTCAAGATTAATGCATGCCAATGAGTGCTATTTTGTAACTTTATATTTGAAATCCCCATTATTGCTTTAAAGACCCTTCAATCCCAGTTAACATTCCTGACTTAGGCTGCAATAAATTTCCAAAAACTTCCAACATTTGAATGTACCCAAGTGTGAAACAAATAAGTTTTGTCACATTAGCAAGACACTTATAAGAATTACAATCGCAAAATGTATTTGATTCCTTAGTTATTTAACTTTCAAACACGACACTAGAAGAGTAGGAGGACAATTTTCTAAATCCATCCACATAATCTTAATACATAACAGTTGATGAAGCTTCAACACAGAGTTCTCTAGCTAGTTGATAACATCACTATTTCTCGTTATAGATGATTAACTATGTACAAAAATCTATTGCTTATTAGATTTGGTGTGCTTATGCTTAGTTTTGATGAAATTGTAAACGATACATTTATAATATAAGTGCAACCAACAAAAATATAAGGATTTAAACAATGTAAGGGAGTACTTAGTTGCTCATCACTTACAATCTAGGTAAAATGTTTCCAGCATGTTGGACAAGTTCATACAAGTCCATCACTGAACAACCATGTCTTTCTTCTTCCTTAAAAAACATTTCCAACTTTCTCAACTCATCGAATGCTCTCATATCTGAATAAGACAACCAAACAAGAAACTGAAAATCTTTAAACCATCATATATAATAATTAATGCATTTCAGAAATGGTTTATGGAACTAAAATCTGATTTATCTACTTTCCAAGAGGGGGGAAAGAGGGAGCTATAACTTTAACATTGGTAAATCTGTACTTATCAAAATCAAAACGCTGCAATGAACTTTGTTACCAAATTAGCGTTCACTCTAACATGCTTATCATTCATTTCACATTTAAACCACTAATATATTTCATTTCCAGTAAAACTACACAAAATTTTTACCACTCTTTTCTCAGTTAAGCTTTTCATTATTGGCAACATAGAGTAAAAATAGATATTGAATAGATCTTGCAGCTGAGGTAAATCGTCATTTTATTTAATTCGTAACTGGGACGACTTAATTTAAGATTAAGACAATTAAGTAGCTTCTGCTTGGCATTAGTACAGGTAAAATTAGGCTAAACATGTTTCGTCTATATTTGGATTAACTTTTCTTCCAAGAATCACACTTGCAAATTTCAATCTATACTATTTGTTAAGAATTAGATATAACAGTTGTACATATATATACTCATCAAATCCAAAACTGCAATGTACTTTGTTACCAAATTAGCAGTCACTCTAGCATGCTTATCATTCATTTCGCATTAACCACTAAAACATTTCATCCAGTAAAACTACACAAAATTTAAATCACTCCTTTCTCAGTTAACCATTTCATTATCGGCAACATAGAGTACAAATAGAAATTAAATAGATCTTGCAGCATATGTAAAATCTTCAATTTCTTAAATTCGTAATTGGGAATAATTCAATCTAAGACTAAGACAATTAAGTAGCTTCTGCTTGGCATTAGTTCATGTACATTTAGTCTAAACATGTTTCTTCTATACTTGGTTTAACTTATTCTTCCAAAATTCACACCTGCAAGTTTCTATCTATACTATTTCTTAAGAATTAGATATAGCAATTAGATACTTCTCCAAAAGAGGTACACATCATAGACCATGATCATAACAAATCACTAATCAGAGAGTCAACCTAAATCCCCAATTCTAAGAACATGAGCATAACCAATCACTAATCAGAGAGAAACTTCAAAATTAAACAACACTAAGTGAAATACAGAAGATTACAAAGCTCGTAGTATCTATGAGGCGACAATCGCGAAGTCCGAAGCTCAGACAACAACAGCGCAGAGTATTTTAGGGCTTCCCTGAGATTATTCGCATCCTGACGAACAATTCACAACAAATCAACACAAATCAGAACATAATCACATACGTTGAGTTGATCGTCATCAAATTCACAATCAAATCATACAGAAAGTGAAAAACTGAAATTGATCGTGTGAATTACCAAAGCGCGATGCATGTAGAAAGCGTTGTGTTGGATTCCGGCGATTCCTTCTGCTAACCACTTCTCTTCGTCTTCCATGGCGTCTGAAATCATCATCTTCTTCGATCGAGGGCTTTGATTTTGACTCTCTGTGAGGTATGTGACAGTTCATCACGTTGAATCATTTGCAATAAGGAGTTTATATAATTTGGGGGTTTTCGCTTTCGTTTACTACCGTTGAAATGTGTCACTTACTTGATCTAAGGTGAATAGGTAATCAATCATGTTGATGGTCATATGTTAATATTTTGGATACATTTGATGTATTATTATCGGTTCGAGTCTCGCTCATAAAAAGTTATAGGTTGAGTCAGAGGATATTTTGGGTTGGGTTGCGATCACGGCTAGAAATTGATAAATGTATCCGATTAAAATAACATATGTTATTCGAAACATGATCATACATTTGTAGTTCAAAACAATATTGATATATAGTTATAAAATATTTGAAATTATTTATTTTGCGTCTTCCATTTGTAAACATGAGTTGAAAAAAAAGATAAAATTGATGGGAAGATCTTATACCTAAAATATTTTCAGATATGAATGAGACGCGTATTTGTGATGCTAGATATGATATTAGTTTTAGAAAGTTGTATGATGATGAGATGGTTATGGTATTAGATTATGTGAGCCCATTTGTTTGGACTTGTTTACTTTTGATTTGAGCTGAAAAATAATTTTATATCATTTTAGATTAGTATGTTAACGTTAAAAGTTGAAAATAGAACTGTTAAAAGTATAGATAGATGTTCTATACTTCAAGTTGATTTGTGATTTGAATGTTTAGTATCGGTATATAAGTAATGGGCATCTTAACGAGTACTTTTTAAACACAAAATATCATAAAACGGATATATGTGATACACGGGAGGTATATGGGACTCGATGGGTGATGAGTAGTGGATACCCGACATGTATGAAGAATGAGTTTATACTTGGTTATGATATTGAAATTATCAAATATTATATACTTGACTGATTGACATCCATGCATTAATATAAAATCACTAAAATATACATCTTTGATTTAGTATTTTTATATTTTTTGTACATACTTTATTTTTTTTATCAAAATCATGTATCTCAACGTATCTTGCTATATTTTCTTAAAAAGCGAGTCATGTGTTATTTTAAGACATATCTATACTATTTGGAGAGTCAAATATTATTTGGACATCACTCACCGTTGAAACCTCGTTAAAAGTAGTTACAGGGCCAAAAATAAAATAATACTATAATATTACACTTATTATTATTTTTTTCAAATATTGGATTTGAACACCTCTACATCTATTAAATTACTAGAATAACTACATGCTAGTCTAGTCTGGATGGTGAAAACCTTAGGCCTCAATAGCTTCTTATATGGGCCAAACCGCCAAATCAATAAATAATGGGCCATTAATTTTGTCATCTAATGACTAACAATAACATCAAGTTTAAAATATATGGTTGTTTATGCGCTTGTAGTGTTGATGTGTCATGTATTAGATTTTGAGCACATGACATAAATGGTTCATGATAATCATCTAGTATACTATATTACATTAGGCCCAAAATATCTGATACCCAGACCTCATATGTAAGAGTCTTGTACGCCCTGATTATTACTTATGAAAAGTTAATGATATCATTTTAATGTTTTCAATCTATTTTTTTTATATTGCTAGAATAAATTTTGTAATCAACATTTATGTCATTAACATATACTTCAAGCTTCAAAAGTGTTTTTTCCAAGTTAATTATTTTCTAATGTTTCTACATTTTGCATCAAGACTTATGTTATTATTTCTGAACTCGGCTATCAAACTCATACAAACTCAAAGATTAGGAACATAACTATGAATTCGCTGACCAAAAGGCCCAAACAAACATGAACCGAACCCAGATGTATCTATACATGTTCAGTCCTTGGTCTTTAAATTCAATGAATTTAGGTAAATGGCCGGGTCGGTCCAAAACTCGACAAGACCCAACTAAAACCATTTGAACCGAACCTTTCTATGAATTGTATAAATTGTGCTACATATGAATATGTCCTAACCGAATTCTAGAGTTCATAGGTGTACATTGTTTTCAAATGTTCTATCATGTAGATGTGGGCGTAACGGGTTTTGGGCCGTACTCGAAACTGGGTACAAATCGGGTTCGGTCCAACCGGGTTTTTTTTGTACCTGGGTTGAGGCAAAACCGGGTATGAACCCGGGTCGGGTTCACTTACTTGAAAACCCTACCCGCTATACCCGGTAGGGTAGGGCATGGTCGGGTCCGGGCTGGGTCTGAAACCGGGTACAATATCGGGTTTTATTTTTTTCATTTATTTTCTTGTGTGTGTGTCCAATATCGGGTTCAACCGAGGCGGGTTCGGGTCAGGTTCGCTAAACAATTCAAAATCTAAAACCGGTTCCAACCCTACAGGTTTAAACGGGTCCAACCCAGGTACACCTTCCATCAGGTTCGCATCGGGTCCGAACCCAGTTTTTATGCCCACCTCTGCTATCAAGGTTTAGAACTTGTAATTTAGCAGCCCAGCTATCAATCCAAAGCCCAATTAGTGAGTTGATGCAATGTTAGCCCAAAATCACAGCCCAACTATTAAACCCAAAGCCCGACCATTAAGTTGATGGATTGTCAGCCCTAATGCAACCCTGGCCCAACGCAATCTGATAGCCCAACGGCCCAACCTTTCAATCCAAAGCCGAATTGTTGATATCGAGAGAGGTCAGGATTCAGGACAGATTTAGATAACACTCTTCACTTTGAACAAGTGTTAAAGCATGTAGTACAAGGCATTTAAGCACCGTTATCACCCAAAGCATTTTTTTAATTTTCTTATATAAATTTTATAATATAACGTTTTATAAAATTCCGAATATAACTATATGATGTTCTCACTTTTATCTATATTTCGATTTCAATTTATTCAAAACTGAGTTGTCATTATAATGTACAAGTAATAAAAACACAAATGTATAAGCTTTTAAAGCTGCCTAGACGTTCCATTTTTTTTATTTTCTACTGCTTGTGATTTTTTTCGGTTCCTTTAAAGAAGGATCCGTTGTGACGCGGTGAATTTTTCTAATGATTTTTTTTACTAATTGACTGTTGAAATAATATCGACGTCCGTTGCATCGGCTTGGGTTTACATCAAGGTTTCGTTTTTCCATGAAGTTTTGAACGCCACCTCCCTTGAAACATGCATGTTTATGTTAATGTTTGGAGTTTGATTTTTTTTTTAATTTATCTTTTTTTTATAATGCCCTCACAAACCTCGTGAGGCTTTATTTACTTTAGAGTTAATTTTAATTTTGCTGCTTAAGATTTGATAAAAATAGTCATTTCCTTCAATATTTTAAAAACATCAATTTCAGTTCAAAAGCTTCATTATTTGTTTTAATTGAAGAGACCAAAAGTTTTATTTTTTGAATCCAAGTTGAAAAAACTTATGAAACTTTTGAATTGAATTGAAACAACTTATTAAACCTTTGAATGTAAATTGATACTTTTAATATTTTGAAGAAAAATGGTTATTTTTATCAAACCTCAAAAAGCAAAATCGAATTTAATTCTTTACTTACGTAATTAAGGATTTCAGTGTAACCATACTAGTTTGATAACTATTTAGTTTTCAAAACATCGATTTTTATCAGTGTTGAACATGATCTTATAATATCAATTAATTAATGACTGACGAGTAAAGGGCTGTTTGAAACTCAAGTCTCGGTCAGAAGATGGTGATCGAGTAAAGTTGTTCCAAAACTAACCGGGTAAAGGGAAAACTATGTATGGATTAGTGGTATCGGACCGGGTCAGACGCGAAATAATGAGAATCAAACACGCTGACCGGCCAAAATGTCAGACCGTGTCAACGAGTCAGACATTTTGACCGGGTTAAAAACAAATCAATCAGCCTCTAAACGTCAATATGGACACACATGTCCACGACCACGTGTTCATATAACCAAACCCCAAAATGGTAATTTTCAAATTTCCACCTCAAAACCAACCACATTTGTCTGGTGCTTCACTTCTGCTATGCGCACATGGTCTTTTTGTCCGTATTATTTTTTAACTGTTCAAAATTGGGACATTACAATTTACAACCACCTCTTAATGTGGAGTTTAAGGATGAATGCGACATAATCCCGGACACTCGGTTTATTGCTATAATTTATCCAACACAAATCATTAACAAAATAAGAAATGTCTAGAAATAATTATAGATGAATATGTTATCAGGTTTTTACAAGTCAAGCTGAGTTCAAACTCGTCTAAATTTGGGCTCGGTTTGTTTAGCTTAAGAAGGCTCAAGCTTGAGCTTAAAGCTAGATCAAGCTCGTGAATAATTTTTAAAACTCAGACTCGGTTCGTTTAATGATTATTTTTACACTTGACGTTATTTTTGTTTAGAACGTAATATATATTTTTAGATGTTTGTGAAATTATAAAGAAACTAGTTTTTACCGCCCGCTGTTGCTGCAGCATCATACGTGACGTGATAAAGTATAAACTAATAATCGAACCGATCTGTCTCCGAATTCACGACGAACGATGAATTAACTCGAATTTATACCGCTAAACGAAAACGTATTATACTTGACCCGACTAGTTTCCAAACAAAATAATGTTGAAATGTAGACCAAGTCAAAACGTACATAAAAAAACACATAGATTACACTCGACCCGACTCATTATTGAACTAAAGTTACATGAAGAATAACTCAGATTTATATTGTCAAATGAAAATATTTTATATTTGACTCGATTCCTTTCTAAACAAAACTTACGTCAAAACGTAGGCTAACGTCGAAATGTATATTATCACAGAGCGTATATAAAAATATGCACGAAAATGTTTTTATATTTGATCTGACTCGTACGAACACGTATCTAAAACCACAGACGTAAGAAATTAGTTTTTTAAGTAAAAAATATATTAGGGTAAACTCGAAACTTTAGAAACTTAAAAGGGTCAAATAATCATTTGTGTATAAGTATAAATACATATTAATGTAACCACTTGTGTTTAATTTATTAAAATAAAAAATCTAGTTTTCAAAGCATGAAAAGTTTAAAATATATTGTAGCTATTAAGTTGTTATATGACATAAACACAAGATGTTGGATCATAAGAGGCTGTTGCAACCAAAACCATATCACTTAGAAGATTTTGAGTACTACATGCAAAGGACTTCCGAAGCCAAGTGTGGGACTTCCGAAGGAAGAAAGAGTTCTTCCGAAGTCTAAGTGTAAAATACACTTCCGAAGGAGAACTCCAACTTCCGAAGGTAAAGAAGCTACTTCCGAAGGTTCAAGACTTGAAGACAAAGTTCTAAAGTCAACTTCCGAAGAATAAAGAAGGCCTTAAAGCCTCGGAAGCATAGAAGCATCTTCCGAAGTATAAGTGGCTTCGGAAGAACTTGTTCTTCCGAAGCCAGTTAACCTTCGGAAGACACTTCTATTATCCAGTAGACATAAGTATGGTCTGTCTGACAGTCCGCTGCAAATCTCTGAGATACTGCATGGCGTTTTCTCAAAAGCCATGTAGTTGACCATACTTTAATCTACTGTTTACCTTTTCATGTTAAGTACAGTTGCCATCTTTAGTTGGTGACAAAAGGTAAGTCATGGACATGTCATGACTACCATATCTTAGATAATACTTTATCTAAGATACCTTAACTATAGCATTGTAGTATATGCTTTAGTCTTAGGTTTCCAGCTGGTATCAAGTATAACCGGCTGTAGGATCTAGTATATATAGTTTCTCATTGTAACTCATGTTGTATGCTTGTAAGTGTCTTGTAATCTTGAGTTGAGAAGTAATATATACAAGTACCTTGAAAATATTTCTGCTTGTTGCTTTGATTACTTTTTATATTACTATCAACTCTTGTCAAAGACATTGCTTCATCTTGTTTGAGTGACTATTATAAGTGAGTTTGATAGAAAAACAAGTGTTAAGTGACAAAACCCGATCCTGCAATTGGTATCAGAGCTTTTTAGGCTCTTGATTGTGAGATCTTACCATCCTAATCAACCAAGTTTTTCACTCCTTCTTATACCTCACTCAAAAATGGCCCTCAACAAATCTGAAGTCGAAATGGGAACGATGACCAAAGCTCCCATCATCGATCCTGAAAACTTCAGGTCTTGGAGCAGAAGAATGGAAGGCTTCATCAGATGCCAGGATAGCAAAATGTGGCAGTCCATCGTGAATGGCCCGTACAAGCCAAAAGTTGCTGGTGGAAACGGTGCCATGATCGAGAAGGATGTTGAAGACTATTCCGATGAAGATAGGAAGAGGCTCGACATTGACAGCAATGCTATGACTGTTCTCATGACTGCAATCCCAAACTCCATCATGGTGGGGTTTGAGCATTGCAAGTCAGCCAAAGAACTCTTTGATGCACTTGCTCAGATGTACTCGAGCTCTAATGATTCAAAGAAGGACTCACTGAAGCAGCAGTTCGAGAACTTCACCTATGTTGCTGGAGAAACTTTTAGCCAGCAATACTTCAGGTATATGGATCTTATCTCCTCCCTCCAATCTGTGGGAATCACTCAAGAACTTAGAGACCTTACCAGAAAGTTCATGAGTGCTCTACCCAATGAGTGGACTTTCTACTGTGTCTCCATCAAGAGAACAGAGAATTTAAACACTCTCACCATGACCGAACTCTATGGGATCCTAGATGGATACCGTTTGGAAATGGAAAGCAAGAAGGGTCACCAATCAAGCAGACCCTTGAGCCTTCCTGCTAGCAACGCTTTAATGGTTGCTGAAGGCTCAGGTATCCCACAGTCTCAGCAGTACCTGTCATACACCCAGCAGCCATCTTGTTCATCTGGGCCTTACATCACATTCCCTGAGACTCCAAGGTCTCATCAAGCTCAGCAGAGCTCCTTTCAAGAGGGCTGTGCATTTGTCTCAGGGAGCGGACACTCCAATGATCATCAGTTCTGCTTTGATGATCTTGAGTGCTTTAGTCCAGATGACATAGAGTATGTGGACATTGTCCAGCAAATGGCTCTCCTTACCTACAGAGCGAAGAAGTTCTTTAAGAGAACTGGAAGACAATTCCCTCAAAACCCAATCACTAGCAAGTTTGGGTTTGACAAGAGCAAGGCTAAGTGTTACAACTGTAACTAGCTTGGCCACTTTGCAAGGGAATGCAAGGCTCCCAAGTCCAACCCGGGAACCTCACAGACCTCCACACATCCTTCTACACCAAAGCCCAATGGGAAGTCAACTGAAACTGCAGCTATGGCTCAAGAAGTTGACTGGAGCTTTATGGTTCAAGATGTGACTCCTGCTCAAGCACTCATGGCAGGAACAGATGAAAATAAGGTATATGAACATCTCTGTACCCCTGCTTGTATTGCTAAGGTTAAGTTGTACCAGGACTACAATATGGAAATTAAATCCGATATTGAGTCTTTAAATGTGCTAAAATCTGACTTTAAGAGAGCTGAATCTGACTATCAAAGGAAAATTGAGGAGTTAGAGAAAACTGTATCTCTTTTAAAACATGAACACACCAACTACAAGACTCAAATCAAGGATTTAATATCCAAATTGACTGAGGCTCAAGCCCAGCTTGTCACAGCTGAGGCTCAAGCAAGGAAGTATGCTATTGCTGAGCAAAACTTCCAAGCCATACTTGCATCATCCTCTCACTCCAAACTTTGTTATCAAAACAAAAGTGGGTTGGGAACCAATGAAATTGCTCCACCACACTCTTATGAGTCTGTAAGACAACCAAGATGTGGTACTGAAGAGCAAGAGGTTCCATCTGTTGACCCACCTTGTAAAGAGTCAAAGAGTGATGCAACTGTGGAGACCATGACCATCACAGGGAAGGAACAGGTAATTAAGCCCTCCCAGACCAATGATGATCAATCTCTGACCACCAAAGCCAGAAGAAGCAGGGCTAAAGCAGCCAGAAAAACTGCCAAGAAGGTGGCTGAATCCAAGCTGAAGATAGACCCAAAGCAAAAGGGTGTATTCATATCAGCAGGATTCCAGGTGGTTGGACCTTCTGATTCAGGAAAGGAGTATAATACCAGTATTCCTGTCCTACCAAAGGATCAGAAGTTAAAGGGAAAGGTTGCTGATGAGGAGAAAAAGAACAAGAAACAGCAACCCTCCAATTCCCAGAAAATTAACATTGCATGCATAATGTGTGGTTTGCAAAATCACATGGCTAAAGATTGTTATTACAATCCTGCTAGCACACATTATGCAAATAATGTTAAAAGAGAAGGAGTCAGGGAAGGTTTCACATTTGGACCATATCAGATGGTTCAAGTGTTGAAAAAGGGAAACTTGTTTCCGAAGCAAGGCTTGTCTCGGAAGAAAACTCTTCTTCCGAGAGGAAAAAGGCTTCGGAAGTAAAAGCTGCAAAGACTCACAAAAGAGTTCCCTTGAAACCATCCCAGAAGAAGACTGCTTCGGAAGAAAAGGTGGTGAAGGTCTCTTCCGAAAAGAAAGAAGCTTCGGAAGAATGCCAAGCTGCAAAAGCTTCATCAAGCTCATCTTCTATGATCAACCAAGGGATGGAATGGAAGATCAAGGAAGATGCTGTAGCCCAAACCTCTTCTTCAAAGACATCCATTGAACCCCCATGCATAAATTTTGGTTCAATCATGTCACTTTCATTGGAAGAACCCAAGACCAAAAAGGCTTGGGTTTCCAATCAAAACTAATTATCTCACCTTATGTGCAGGGACATCCATATGACAAGAATAACAACATTTGGATAGTAGATAGTGGATGCTCCAGGCACATGACAGGGAACAGATCCTCCTTCAACAATTTCAACATTTGATGGAGGTCCTGTCCAGTTTGGAGGTGAGGCCGGAGGATATATTTCTGGCAGAGGAAGTATATCCAACGGAAAACTAAAAGTTGACAAAGTTAATTTTGTCAAACAGCTTGAACACAACCTGTTAAGTGTTTATCAGTTTTGTGATCAAAAACATCAAATGCTTTTCACAGAACATGAGTGCATCATCCTCAAACCTGGGATGACAATTCCTCAGGAATTGGTGCTTCTTAGATCTCCCAGGAGAGGGGATATGTACAAGCTTGATATGAACAATGCTTCCCCAATGGGAGAAGTATCATGCTTTCTTTCCAAAGCTGATAGTGATGAGTCAACACTGTGGCATAAACGAATGTGTCATGTCAATTTTAAGACAATGAATAAATTGGCTAAAAATAACTTGGTACATGGTTTGCCTAAAAAGGAATTTTTCTGCAAAGATAACTGTGTTGCTTGCCTGAAAGGGAAACAACACAGGTCTTCTCATAAATCCAAAGTTGTTAACTCTATCACTACTCCATTACACTTATTGCACATGGATCTATTTGGTCCCACAAGTATAATGAGCATTGGAAGGAAATCATATTGCCTTGTGATAGTTGATGATTTTACTAGATTTACATGGGTATTCTTTTTAAGAACTAAAGATGAAACTGCTGAAACTTTAAAATCTTTTATTCTTAAAATAGAAAATCAAGTTGATCACAAGGTTAAAATAATCAGAAGTGATCAAGGGACTGAGTTTAAGAACTTTGTTCTTGACTCATTCTGTAACTCAAAAGGGATTGCCAGACAATACAGTGCTCCTAGAACTCCTCAACAAAATGGTGTTGCTGAGAGGAGAAATAGGACACTTATTGAGGCTGCTCGGACTATGTTAGCTGATTCAAAGCTGCCTCTAACATTCTGGGCAGAGGCAGTCAGCACTGCATGCTATGTGCAGAACAGAGTTCTTGTAGTAAAGCCACATGGAAAGACCCCTTATGAGCTATGGAACAAGAGGCCACCGTTCATTGGCTTTCTAAGGTCCTTTGGCAGCAGGTGTACCATACTTAACACAAAAGACAATTTAGCAAAATTTGCTGAAAAGTCAGATGATGCCATCTTTGTTGGATATTCCTCCCATTCTAAAGCTTACAGGGTTTATAACATTAAAAACCAACAATTTGAGGAATCCTCCAACATTGTAGTTAATGAGCACACTCCTTGTGTTAGGGGGAATGGCCCTGATCATATTTTTGATTTAGAATTGTTTCCAAACTATTCTAAACCATCTTGTGAGAATGTTTCAGCTGGAACAGGTGCTCAAGGCTACTCTGATGAAGATCAACTATTTGAGCTTCCCAGACCTGCTCCAAGTTCTCCAAGAACAACAAATCAAGTTCCTACTATTGAAAGATCTGACAGTATAACCATTTCAAGAAATAGTGGAACTTCAACAAGGGACTCACCTGATGATCTTCAAGTCTCCTCAGGTGATCCTACACAACACCAAGCTGATGGAAGCAGCATTTTGAAGGAACAGGCAACTGTTAATAATGCTTCACAGCAAAGAAATGATGATGTTTCTCTTTCATTCAATCAGTCCTCATTGAATGAGATTGAAACAACAGCTGGACCAAGTATTCAAGCTCCAGAGCAAAATATGTCCAACTTGGACCTATCTTTGCAGCTGGAGGTGATTCCAAGACTTAGAATTCACAATACTCATCCAGCTGAAAACATCATAGGGGAAGTCTCTGAGGGTGTGAGAACAAGGGGACAAACTCACAATGGGAATGTCTGCCTGTACTCATGCTTCTTATCCCAAATGGAACCCAAGAAGGTGGAAGATGCCTTAAAGGATAGTAGCTGGGTTGAATCAATGCAAGAGGAGCTGCTTCAATTCAAAAGACAGAAGGTTTGGAACCTATGTCCGCTACCATCTGGTCAAGTACCTATAGGCACCAAGTGGGTTTTCAGAAATAAAAGAGATGACAGAGGCTTGATTATCAAGAACAAGGCAAGACTAGTGGTTCAAGGATACACTCAAGAGGAAGGAATTGATTATACTGATGTCTTTGCACCTGTTGCAAGACTTGAGGCAGTTAGGATCTTCCTTGCTTATGCTGCATCCAAGAATTTCACTGTCTACCAGCTTGATGTCAAGTGTGCCTTTCTATATGGGGATATAGATAGGGAAGTCTATGTATGCCAGCCTCCAGGATTTGAAGACCCACAGCATCCAAACTATGTGTGCAAATTGGATAAAGCTCTATATGGGCTGCACCAAGCACCTAGGCTGTGGTATGAGACATTGTCTCAATTTCTTCTGAAGAACGGCTACACTAGAGGAACCATTGACAAGACTCTCTTTATCAGAAAGTCTGGGAAAGACATTTTGCTAGTTCAAGTCTATGTCGATGACATCATATTTGGTTCTTCAAATGACCAAATGTGCAAAGACTTTGAGAGCATTATGAAGAAGAAGTTCGAAATGAGTTCTATGGGAAAAATGGACTTTTTCCTTGGAATTCAGGTAAAGCAACTGAAGGAAGGGTTTTTCATCAATCAATCTAAGTATGTCAATGATATCTTAGAGAGATTTGATATGAAGGATTGTAAAGCAGCAAAGACACCCATACCCAGAAACCATGATTTATGCCCTGACTCTGAGGGGGAGGATACTGATCAACATCAGTATAGAGCAATCATTGGTTCTCTGATGTATCTTACAGCAAGTAGACCTGATATCATGTTTGCAACTTGCATTTGTGCAAGATATCAGGCTGCTCCAAAGGTGTCTCACCTAATTGCTGTCAAGAGAATCCTCAGATACCTCAAAGGAGCACCTAAGTTAGGTCTCTGGTATCCAAGAAATAGTGATTTTAATCTCTATGGATACTCTGACAGTGATTATGGTGGCTGCAACATCAACAAGAAATCAACATCAGGAGGATGTCAATTTCTTGGTGGAAGGATCATCTCATGGCAATGCAAAAAGCAATCCTGTGTCTCTACATCAACTGCTGAAGCTGAATACATTGCTGCTGCAAGTTGCTGTGCTCAGCTGCTGTGGATTCAAAACCAGATGATTGACTATGGATTCAACTTCATGAGCACTCCTATCCACATTGACAACAACAGTGCTATATCCATCACAGAAAATCCAGTAAAGCACTCAAAGACAAAGCACATTGACATCAGGTATCATTTCATTAGAGATATTCATGAGAAAAATCTTATCAAACTAGTCAAAGTCAATTCAAATGAACAATATGCTGATTTGTTCACCAAAGCATTTGATGAACAAAGATTTAAGTATCTTATTACAGCTATTGGGATGATAAACATTGACTAGTCAATCTCAATTGAAAACCTTTTCAATATGTAAAGTCTTATGTCAATACAATCTAAGCCCTGTTACAAAAGATCCTTTCTTATTTAACTAAGTATAAGTTCTTCCGAAGAGAAACTTGCCTTCGGAAGATATCTAGCATAACTTCCGAAGCAAATTTCTCATAGGATAATTTTCTTCTCGGAAGTATACTAAGTCTCGGAAGAAGCGATTGAGGTAATCTCAGATCTACTTCCGAAGCACTTAATACTTTCCACTTGAAAGCAACATGTATCTTCGGAAGCAATTTATTTACCTTCGGAAATACATTTGCCTTCGGAAGAACTTTACCTTCGGAAATACCTTATACTCGGAAGAAGGATTTTACTGTGTAACGGAAATCTTTTGGGCCCCACTCTGTAAAAAGTAAAGATTTTGTTAATGATGTCGGATTATTTAAATGGCTTAACCTTACCGCCCCTGTCACATCATCCTCTGAACCCTCACATCATCTTATCCAAACCACCCTTTAAACCGCCATTTCACCCATTTAAATACTTCCGGTTAATCACTTACACTCTTTTTACCAAATTCACTGCCCTAAAAGCTTTCTTCTTCACCAATTTACCTCTCTCTCAAGAACTTTTCCTCTGCTACCTTTCTAAATGGCTCTAAACCCTCAGCACAACCAAGTCGCACTCCTTGACTCCTCAAGGGATGCTGACTTCTCTGATATTATCTCTTTCTTAGCCCAATCTTCATATTACACAGCACTGACTGTAAACCCTACCATTTACACCAACCAAATGTCCGAATTCTGGGCAAATAGTCGGGTTGAAACCCTAAATGGGGTTCGTGCTATCAGGTCAAGTGTATGTGGCCAAGAGTTGGTCGTTACTGAACAAATCATCAGGGAGCATCTTGAGCTCCATGATGAAGGCGCACCGACGGAATTCCCCAAGTCTGAGTTAGATAACTCTTATCTCCAAATGGGATACGGTGGAGATGTAAGCAGGTCTACAGTCTACAAATTCAACTTCTCCTACAAGTGGAAGTTCCTGCTACATGTGGTTCTCCACTGCTTATCTAACAAATCAGGGGATGGGATCAAATTCCCTATGAACTCGGGTGCCTAGTTCATGGGTTGGTACAAGGCTTGCGCTTCAACTACTCCAGGTTTGTGCTGACTAACCTCATGGGAAATCTGCAAAGGGACACATTCTTTATGTATCCCAGATTTCTACAGCACATAATCAACTGCGAGCTAGATCAGAGTAAGCTTGTCTGTGCAGCTGCTCTATCTGCTCCTCAAATGAGGCCGACTATCTTCAAAGTACTGAAGAGAGTGTCTACCAACTACACTGGAAGGGATACCGCACTACTTCCAGGTATGATTGAGCCAATGGCTCCTGGTGACATCCCTGTTATCCCCACAGGTGATGAACCCACACCAGCAACTACCCTCACCATTCCAAATCTACCTTCTCCACCAATAAAAGTCACCTATCAGAGACGTACCAAACGAACCCTTGTTCAATCTACTCTGATTGAACAAGCCCCTCCTCTTCAAACCAAAAAGGCTAGAGTGGAACAAGGGGCTCCCACTCAGCCAGAGGTCCCCAATCCTTCACTATTGACCTCAATATGGGTCTTGAGTCTCCTCAGTCTCAGACCCATGAGCCCATAACCCCAGCTGATAGCCCTCAGGGTGAGTCTCTATACTCCCCTGAGCAGCCACCAAGGGACAGCTCAATGCCTTTTGACATTGATCAAAGTCCCGGGTCTTTAGGTCTTCATTCCTTCTCTTTTACTGACCTATTGACCGGAGCTGGTGAAGAGACTATGTCTCTCCAAGGCAATGAAGTTGATCCACAACACCCCATTAAGGATCAACAGAGCCTAGAGAAACCTCTTGTCTCTAGCCCACACCAGCAAAGCCCTACTGAGGTGAGTCCCACTGATGTGGAGGGGACTCATGTAGATTCAGCTGCCACTACTGAAGGAGCCTCATTGGATCCTCAGGACAGTGGTAACAATAGTCAGACTGAATCTACGGCAACCATGCCCTATGATGCCTCTGAAAGAGACATCATTGTGCAAGGGAAACCAGGGTGCCAAGAAACCACATCTGGTGGTGAGGATGAACATACTAGGTATGTTACCTCATCTCCCCGTGATTCTTCCAAAGAAGATGAGGGAAGAATGCAACTCACAATAAGAGACCTACTTTCTAAAGTCTCAAACCTTGAATCAAAGGTTAAGACTTTAGAGGATAGGTCTGCCACTCAGCAACTTGAGATTGAAAGTCTCAAGGTAAAACTAGCTGAGAAACAGATTGAGGAGATCTGTTAGGCATGTACCCGTTCAAGTCTCCTTGACCTCTTCCTCTAGCTCATCTACCTCTCAAGATGATGCTACCAAAAAGGGGAGAATGTTGAGGAACTAAGTCAAAGACAGGATTCCATCAGTCAAGCTCTCACTCTTTGAGCTCAAAACAACAAGCTGCCATCTTCCCTGAGCCTCCTCCAGTTGTGATTCAAGTGGATCAAAGGATGCTTCAGGATCTAAATAGGATCTTCAACAAGTTCCTTTTAGAGTCCCTCATTGATCAACCCAGTCCGGATATGTCTGTGATATACTTTGGAGCTCAAGAGCTTCAGAGGTTGAATGCACCTCCTACCACTGTTGAGGAAGTTGGTCAACCTAAGGCCCAAGTGGAACCTGAGATTGATTTCGAAGGGGAAACTAGGACTGATGGCCCAGCAACTGAAATAGTTGGGACAGAAGGTGTGTTTTCACAGGCTTCCGAAGCACAATTTGAAGCCTCGGAAGAACCAACTCAAACTTCCGAAGCTGAAATTGCTGCTGCGGAAGGACTGTTCTCTCTTTCCGATGATCTAATAGTCACAGATGCAATTCTGGAACTTGCATCTGAGGTTAATAGGGAGGATTTTCTCAGCCAACCACTAGCCATTACATCTGCATTGACCTCAGCTCCTACCTCCACCATCCAACCTGAGTCTTCTACCCAAGAACCACCAAAGTCTAGCACTTCCGAAGACATTAAAGGCAAAAGGAAGATGACTTCGGAAGAGCTTCTGGAAGAAGAAAGGCTGGAGAAACTTAAAAGGAAAGGAAGACTGCCAACTGGGAAACTGTTAGCTGCAAGTTCAAAAGCAGCTGCAGCCAACCAAGAGGCAATCAACAATAGAAGAGGGGGAGGTAATTGATAGACTAGTCAGTCTAGGGCTGCCTCGGAAGATGTACTCCTGCTACCATTAGAGGAGCTGATAGAGCTTGAAAAGGCAACCTTGCTGCAAAAACAGCAAAGAAGAAGAAGCAAGGTTGGCCTTAGAAGAAGAAAGGCTGAGAAAAGAAAGAGAAGCTGATCTGCAGCTCAGGAGAGAAAGGATCACTTTCTACTCTCCAGAGGATTCTCTCAAGAGGAGTTGTCTCCACACAACAGTGACACGATCTTGTGGCTCTTTAACAAAGAGCAAGATCAAATGGAGAAGGAGAGAAAGAGCTGCAAGGGAGAAGCTGGTAGAGAAGAAGAAGAAGGAAGAAGAGGCTGGACTGTCTGCCGCCAAGAAGATAGGTGACAAAGCTTGGATGAAGAACTATCTTAAAGCTCACGGCTTCTCTGGCAGGCAAGTGGGTCCAATGTCTGAAAGACTCTGCAACGACATGTCAGTGACATCAAGGCTGACATTCGTGCAGGGAGAAGAAAGGAGATGTATAGAAGGGGACAGGGGATGACCTTCAAAGCCACCTCTCAGCCAAATATCCAAACCCAACATCAACCTGAACCAATACCCTTTCCCTTCCAATCAAAACTGAACCTGAACCTTTCACCCCTGAACCTACACCTTCACATCTACCAACTCCCTCACCTCAACCACCTAAACTACCCATCATCCAACCAAAACCTTACCCAGAACCCAACCTCCTAAACCTACCCAACAACCAATCAAACCATCCCCTCAGCCTTCTAAACATCTCTCAATGGAGGAATTCAAGGAGATCAAAACCAAGCTCATCAACTGCACTACTCTGAGCGACATCTCTTGTGAGGAGGATACAGTCAACCTGACTTATGTTGATGATCCTCAAGTTCCCTCACAAGAGATGAGTTTCTTGATCTGCCAAGAGGAACTTTGGACCAGCCGCAAGACTCTTTGGCCTCAATTCAGATACATTGAATGAGGAAGAAAAGAAGCTGAGGAGAAGGCTGGTGACTCTGCTGGACACAAAGAAAGGAGATAGGGTACCAAGACAATCTCTTGTACCCAGAAAGAAGATAGTCCAGTGGAGGTTCGAAGACTCTTCTCACAACTTTGTTGTTGAGAGAGAGAATGGTGAGATTAACAGGCTGAATGCCTCATCTCTGCTACACTTAAGCAGATTCGATATTGCTGAGTTAGCAGAGAAACCATTCTCCAACCCCTCAAAACCCGAAGTAGCTGCTCACATCAGAAATCATTTAGGCAGCCTTCACATGGCCGAGCTCACTCAAGAAGCAAGGTCGAAGAGGAGTCAAAACGGAGAGAGGAGGAGGAAAGGAAAGGATCAGCAACCAAAGGCAAAGCCTTAATCTTCAAATGGTTGAAGGTCCTGAACTTGAGTCCATAGTTAGATGGGAGTATGACTACAACTCCCGTCAACTAACTCTCTTCAGGGGGTCACAACAAAGGGTGCATGTCATTCAAAGTGATAGACTGGATCTCCTATCCACGAATGACTTGTACAAGCTTCTCAGCACCACTTCCGGGAAAAACAGAGAGACAGACAAATATCTTTTGTCCCTGGTGCTGAAAACTTTGAGAAGTAGAGATAAGTGAAGTTTTGGTAGCATCAGCCTAGGGGGAGTTTGTTGGATCATAAGAGGCTGTTGCAACCAAAATATCACTTAGAAGATTTTGTACTACATGCAAAGGACTTCCGAAGCCAAGTGTGGGACTTCCGAAGGAAGAAAGAGTTCTTCCGAAGTCTAAGTGTAAAATACACTTCCGAAGGAGAACTCCAACTTCCGAAGGTAAAGAAGCTACTTCCGAAGGTTCAAGACTTGAAGACAAAGTTCTGAAGTCAACTTCCGAAGAATAAAGAAGTCCTTAAAGCCTCGGAAGCATAGAAGCATCTTCCGAAGTATAAGTGGCTTCGGAAGAACTTGTTCTTCCGAAGCCAGTTAACCTTCGGAAGACACTTCTATTATCCAGTAGACATAAGTATGGTCTGTCTGACAGTCCGCTGCAAATCTCTGAGATACTGCATGGCGTTTTCTCAAAAGCCATGTAGTTGACCATACTTTAATCTACTGTTTACCTTTTCATGTTAAGTACAGTTGCCATCTTTAGTTGGTGACAAAAGTAAGTCATGGACATGTCATGACTACCATATCTTAGATAATACTTTATCTAAGATACCTAACTATAGCATTGTAGTATATGCTTTAGTCCTTAGGTTTCCAGCTGGTATCAAGTATAACCGGCTGTAGGATCTAGTATATATAGTTTCTCATTGTAACTCATGTGTATGCTTGTAAGTGTCTTGTAATCTTGAGTGAGAAGTAATATATACAAGTACCTTGAAAATATTTCTGCTTGTTGCTTTGATTACTTATTATATTACTATCAACTCTTGTCAAAGACATTGCTTCATCTTTTGGTGTTGTTGAGAGTGACTATTATAAGTGAGTTTGAGAGAAAAACAGTGTTAAGTGACAAAAACCGATCCTGCAGAATTTACTATACAAAGTGCGTTTTTTGTGCGAAATGTATGTAGTTTTTGCATGATATTTATCATTTTTGCATGATTATTATCCTTATTGCATGATAAATCCACCCACTGATTCCATCATTCTTGCGTGATCATTATCACGCAAGTGTAAATCATTCTCGCGTGATAATTCTACCTTCACTTTGTATACTTTTCACGAAAACATCACATTGTATACTAAACTTTTCAGATAGAAATAAGCCTTTGTAACGTTGTATTTGAAGTATTTAAAAAACTTGTCAAAATATAAATAACAATAAGAGTAAATTACTATTTTAGCTCCTGGGGTTAGAGCCATTTAACCCTATCAGCCCAAAAATGAATCTTTTGACATATCAACCCCTAACATTTTATTTCTTAACTATTTTGGCCCCTAACACTAACTCTATTAACTTTTTCTATTAAGTGTGAGGATATTTTAGTCATCTTACACCTAAAATACAATTTATGTAAATTTTAAATCTTTAGGGCTATTTATGCACATTTGTAAACGTACCAATACAACTACCACACACCTACCTCACTCTGGCCATTGTCACCGCTGGCTGCCATCGTCGGCCACATCGAATCAGCCGGCGAATCGATCAATAGGAGCAACTTCTACAACGATTCAGATTCCAAGGGGATGATGTGAAACAGGGTCAACGGCAGACGGTTGTCTTTATCATCAACACAAAGTGTTTGATGATAAGCTACAGCTCCGACATCTTCACCAAGCCATTCATTCGACCCGAACCGAGACGGGATGATGTGAAACACGGGCAACTTTTGCAACGATTTTAGATTACAAGGCTCGAGTAAGAACCGCTTGAACTCTGGATCCATTTGACGTTCGAGAGCTCCATTGTTGGGTGCGAAAATGGTGATGTTGTGATTCGAAACCGCTTCTTCCAAGGTTTGTAGAAGAAGAGCTTTTCAACGAGTTTTGATAGTTCGGTGTAGTATGAATCTAGAAGCGCAACGAGAATAGAGTTTGTATTGATCTGAGAGGTGGTAGATTTAGGGTTTTGATTTGGCAATACGATTGATGAACAAATGTAAGAAGAATCGTGAAGATGATGAGATTCATTGCATCATAGTTTAGAGAACTCATGATGCTAATCTTGAAGAGGATCAAAATAGGAGATATCGAAACATGATAACGGTGGTGATGATGATGGTGGTTGCGGTGGTGGCGTTAGTTGTGGTGGGTTTTGGCGACGATGGCAGCCGGTGATGTGTCGGTGTTGACGATGGCCGAACTGAGGTAGGTGTGATATGGTTGTATTGGTACGTTTACAAATGTGCATAAATAGCCTTAAAGATTTAAAATTTACATAAATTGTCCTTAACGTGTAAAATAACTAAAATACCCTTACATCTAACAGAAAAAGTTAACAGAGTTATTGTCAGGGGCAAAAAACAGTTAAGAAATAAAATGTTAGGGTTGATATGTTAAAATATTCTTTTTTGGGCTGATAGGATTAAATGGTCCTAACCCTCTACAATGAAATATTTAGATAAAAATATAATATTTTAAAAATTATAAAAATAGCACAAAATATATCTAAAACTAATCCCTAATAAAATAATATGAGAGCAATAAAAATATTTAAAGTTAATTATTTCAATCACCAAAATATATAACAAAGTAATATGAAAGAGTTGCTTGTGTATAAAGGGATTTTGAAGGAGTAGGTAAGTAAATAACTAAAGTTTTGTGGTCAAAGAAAAAATTTATTAAACTATAATGTAACTAACTTTCATCATAGACTAGAAATATTCTCACGCACGTTTGCGTGAGTAATTTGATTGCATGCTTGAGCATGAAAACATGAATATAAACACATATCGTAACGGTTATTACTCTGACTTGTAATTATATAGATAGATAATATTGAACTTTAGCTTTCATTTATCACGTAGTATTTAGAAATTAAATTATTATCATTTTATTTAAAACTCAAGGGAATAAAAAATACTTTATTTCTTTGATCGAGTGGTATAGAACGAAGTAAACTAATGTGACTTGACTTGGATGACATCCAGCGAAAGAGAATAGAGAATAGTCCATATCCTATTGCATAAGAATATATGTTATACAATAAATATCTATACTATATATAAACTATACAAGAGTTATTTTAATATATCATAAAATTAATAACAATTATTTTATTCAATGTATAAAATAAAACCACTTTTGAGGGTAAATAATATTTATAACATTATTTATATATTACCCTTACAATGAGTTACATAATAACCTTACACTTATTAACACTTGCGTAAAATTTTATATTATCTACCCATAAACAAAAAAAACTTAATATGTTTTAAGATTTCAATTATATATTTTAATCTATCACATTTAAAAACGTTTTGAGACTACAACTTAACCTTTTTTTGTAAACGTTTTGGTGTAAACTTTTGCTGAACATATCTGTATTTTGTGAGGTACAAGAAGTTAATACATATATGTACAAGTAGTCATGCAGAACCTATTTATTTGGTATTTTAAATTTTAGCTTAGAACATAATAGACTTCTGTAAACTACTAAAAAATAACAAAATATTAAGTGCATGTGCTGGATGTAAAATGACACCCGCCGTATTAATATACTTTATTTTTGAATCATAATATTGTTACCCACCAACGGCTTGACTTATCTACTTGACTTGAGATTGTGCTTCACTATAATAATTTCCATTTGTTGACTTTTATATTTGTATACACCAATCATCTCATCTGTGACGATCATCGTCTTTGTTACTTGTGATTCTCTGCAAACATACCAACTTCCAGTAATCAGGTTATTCAAACAAATCCCATTATTATTTTCTTCCATCAACTCGCTCGGATCTACTGTTCCATTTTGTTTTATCAGTGTTACTGTAGATCCGAGCTTGTTCTTTAATTTATGATGTATTGGTATTTTATTTCATATTTTTAGCTATAGAAAATATAGCTTATGCTGTCATAATATTTCTTAACACTTAAAGCCGTAAACTCAACAGTAACTGTATTCGCTATTCGCTACTATACATAATAGATATAGATATTATGCATATCTAAATGTTTTTGAATCATCTTAAACAGAAGGACAGCATACCAATAGTCAATGAAGAGCGCGCTTCAACTGTCTGTTCATTTCAGTCTACTTGTTTTTGTGTCCTGCTATGGTAGCAATGGATATGACCCTCTTGAGAATGCGTTAGCAATCCAACGTTCTAGAGGATCGGTATTGAATGCTGTTAGTAATGAAGATCACTCAGCTGAGAATTCAAACTCACCGGTATACTTGGCCCCTCAACATGGGTTGAAGGATGCCGACAAGATATCCAGTTTGCCCGGTGAGCCAGCCGGAACAGACTTTGACCAGTACTCAGGGTATGTGACTGTTGACCCGAAACATGGGAAAGCACTGTTTTACTATCTTGCAGAGTCACCTGTCAACTCTTCAGCTAATCCTCTTGTACTCTGGCTCAATGGAGGTAACATTTTCTTGATTTTGAAGTCATTTGAGTTCAAGAATGGCAAAAAGCTTTAAATTGTTGCAGGGCCGGGCTGCTCTTCGTTTGGAAATGGGGCCATGATGGAACTTGGACCGTTTAGAGTTAATCCTGATAATACAACACTGTCACGAAACAAATATGCGTGGAACAACGGTTAGAATCATATATATATATATCTTTCATAAGGATATTAAAACTGAACATGTTTGAAATGATGGTATATAATCTTGGCAGTTGCAAATGTACTGTTCTTGGATTCACCTGCTGGAGTTGGATTTTCTTACTCAAACACGTCTTCAGATTATGAGACCGGAGACAAACAAACAGCAAAAGATTCGTATACGTTTCTAATTAATTGGTTAGAAAGATTCCCCGAATACAAAACTAGAGATTTTTACATTGCCGGGGAAAGCTATGCAGGGCATTATGTGCCTCAACTCGCACAGTTTAATTCTTCAAAACAACAAGATCACCAATCAAACTGTCATTAAGCTTAAAGGAATTGCTGTAAGTATTGGATTTACCTATACCTAAAAAATATTTGTTGATGCTGAATCTAAGATGAACATGTTCATGTCATTATTCAGATTGGAAATGCATATATCGATCAAGAAACGCGAAACACAGGAATGTTTGACTATTTCTGGACGCATGCCATCATTTCTGATGAAATCTATGAAGGAATTATTTCCAACTGCAATTTTTCCAATGGTGCAAACATAACAGATGCATGTATCGACTATCAATACCAAGCATTCGTTGCTAAAAGCAACATCTTTTTCTATGACATCTATGCCCCTTTATGCACACCGTTCAGCAATAGCACACCATCGGTAAGATTTTATCTAAACAGACCAATTTGGAAAACTTTATTCACATGGAAGTAATTCACATGATTGAAACAGATATCAGGATTTGATCCATGCACTGAGAATTATGTTCTAGGATACCTGAACACTCCCGTTGTACAACAGTCGCTTCATGCAAAACCGGTTCAATGGGAATCTTGCAAGTAATACTAACCTTCGATCTCAAAGATGTGTCATATTTTGAAAAGTATAGATGCACCTCATCTTGCTCATTCTTGATACAAGATCTTGTGTTTGTATACAGTTATTTCATCGGTTCACACTGGAAGGACATGCCTATAACAGTGTTGCCTGTGATTCAGGATCTAATGGCCAGTGGAATCAGCGTCTGGATCTACAGGTATGTTGAAAATATGATATATATCAGCGTGCATATAATTAACCAATTATGACATAGAAAACACACGAACCATCACATTGCAGTGGAGATACAGACGGCAGATTACCAGTGACAACAAGTAGGTATGCTATAAACAAACTACAAACATCAGTCAAGGTACCATGGTACCCATGGATGTACCAAGGCGAGGTATAAAGCCTTCCATTTGATCCTTATCAAAAAGTATTCTAATATTACATAGTTAAATGGTACATGAAAATTTATATATGTTATTTAGGTTGGTGGATATGTTGTGGGATATGAAAACCTAACATTTGTGACGATAAGAGGAGCTGGACATTTCGTCCCAAGCTACCAACCAGGGCGTGCTCTAGCATTCTTCGCTTCCTTCTTGGAGGGAAAGCTTCCTACCGACCACTAAGATAAACTCTTAAGAATAGTATGTCAAGATTGATCTTCAAACATGGGTCCAGATTATACTTTTGGTGCGAGTATATTTCAAGACAATATAACTTCAAATCTATGTTCTAGCTTATCATTTTAATGAGTGATCATAAGTTGTATGGATATTATATGTGTAGCACTTACAAATTACCATGAAAAGATCAACATAAATTAGTAATCCTAAATTCATATGAATCCATAGGCATGCAAATGACAATGAGTAAGTGGGTAATCAGAAATATAATGCTAGGAACACAATGGAATTTCTACAACCAGATGGTGTGCAAGAAAGCATTGCCAAAATAAACAGCGCAATTGAGCTATCCAACATACAGCAAAACTATGGACATGTATATTATCGGGTTGGTGAATCACTTATATATGATTATATGAGAAATAATCAAATTTTAACAAAATAAAATATTGTTATTGTGATTTGGGAGGAATTGGATCCAAACAACACCTACTAACAATAGCAACACAAATTTATGGTCAAACTGAAGTGTTTATCAACATCATGGCAGCGATCTCCCTCCTACAAACATCAAACCTCGGTACTCCACTGCTATGATAAAGTTTAATCCTAAATTAACTCCTCATTCAGTACGATATGATGAATATTAACTTTTATCTTGACAAAGCATATTTGCTTCATTTTGATCAAAGACTGGTTGCAGTAGAAAAGGCACAGGCATCCACCGGCATGCATTCTCTGTTCTATGTTATTTAAACAATACGAGCCTTATAATAAAAAACAGAAATATTTTGTAAATTACTTTTTATGAAAATTAGAAATGTCTGAATCTACGGTATATACAGATAAAGACTTAATTTATTCGACTAAGCCTTTGACAATCAGTAGCAGTTGACCGATGAGAAGAGAAACTAAATAACCAAATCATAACCGATTTAACTTAAAAACAAACCAATTGAGAACCAATAGCTCGCTTATGGTTTTTCTTTTAATTACCGATTATAGTAATTTGCTTTCGGTTATACGTAATTAATTAACAGAAAACCCAAACTGATACACACACATATGTTGGGGCACATTTGT
>CM046043.1:14072401-14201855 GCA_025215565.1 Flaveria ramosissima | reverse complement strand
ATGTGCACATAGTCGAACAAAGGATTCACGAGACATACGTAGCAATTCAATGCATTGTTTGGGATTTCCTTGCAATAATTCTAACGTGTACTTATGCCCTGTCATTTCTGAATCATTGTCTCGCATTCGTTTCAAACCTCTTCTCCAAAAAAAACGAACATACAAGTACATAAGAATTACTAGAAGTAATTTCTTATCATAATCCATATGATCCTGTGTTAATAATAATAAAGGCAACCAATAAACATCAAAATGTCATCATAAACATTAACCATAAAATGTCATCACCAACCAAATACAAACATAAAACATAACAATGTCAACAACAACCAAATACAACCATCAAAACAAAACAATGTCATCACTAACCCAACACAACCATCAAACATAAACAACTTCACGTGCACAATCATATTAGTTTCATACTTTTAGCAGTCATTGCAATCCAGCCTTTTAATACTTCTGGAATTTCAGGCAGTGTCATCCACGCCTCTCTCATGGATGACGACACTCCAAAGATATGAAAAGCAGCTAAAAATAAAGGATCTAACGGGTCTAACCCAACCAATTTTAACCTCTCAGAACAGTCAAGTACTGTTGGGCCATCTTTTCCTTTAATCAAAAACTGAAGAGCCTTTTGCATATCAGATGCTAAATCATCAGATGTGATAGATGATTTCGAGGTTCTGGCCCTTTTGTTTGGAATAGGTTCGGGGGCCGGATCCTCGGTAGGCTCGGGGGTATCCTCTGGAATAGGCTCGGAATTGTGTTGTTCAAAATCAAAAGAGCCAGCATCATCTTCTATGTCATGAACAATTGTATGTGTAATCATAAGTGGTTTGACACGTTGAGCAGAAGATGATCCAGCAACTGAAGTTGTTTGAGTTGAAGTCCACTTGCAATTTCCAGTAGCAGTATTACCATCAAATAATTCTGCACAAAGTTCTGGAAAAGGCAATAGAGTCGTTTTCAAAGATCCAGCCTTCGGATGCCCCTAAACCCAATATATAAAATATTATAAGTATATATTTATATGTAGCCTTTAAATATATATATATATATATATATATATAATATATATATTATATATATATATATATATATATATATATATATATATATATATATATATGTATATGTTTATATGTGAACATACCTTCTTAAAGTCTTCCCACTCCTCGTTTGTTAGGGAAAAAGTATTTGTTTGAGGATTATATATATTTCCTGTTTTGTTTTTCAAATACACAAATCCGACGTACTTGGCTTTCAGATTGTCATAGGCGTTCTTCATTTGTTTTTGATTCAAATCAAGGTCAAACTTTTCTTTAAGAACCTTTCCTAATCTATTCCAAGAGTCTTTTTGCATACTTAAACCTTTCCTACCCACCTTGTTTATTTCTTCAACGCAAGTTTCTAACAAACATTGAATTTGCTCGCTTGACCATTGATGTTTCTCGCCCATTTCTATTAATCAATAAAAACATAATTACTAACCTTAAAAAACCAATTACTAAACCAAATACAAACCATATACCAAACATACAAACAAACTAATCATACAAACCATATACCAAACATACAAACAAACTAATCATACAAACCATATACCAAACATACAAACAAACTAATCATACAAACAAACTAACCATACAAACAAACTAATACTAACCAAATAAACCAATGTACAACCAACCAAGATCTATGTAACATAAAAAATGCTCAAGAAACAAGAAAAAACAAAACAAATCCGAAAGGCATGAACTACCCTATTTATGAGACATTTCATCCCTATGTAAATATGCATAACTAAACAAACTCTATGTATAGATAAACAAGCTCAATGTACAGCTAACAAATATCTATGTAACATCTAAAAAGCTCCACAACAAAAAAAAGCAAACCACATCTCAAAAACATAGAACAACCTCAAGTATCTCCATGTACACAGTGGAAGAACAGATAGCATACCTGTGGAAGAACAGATTTGGCCTCAAGTGGAGAAGAAGGGCGTACCTGCAGATCGAGTGGGGAAGAAGGGCGACTGTCGTGAGTGGGGAAAGGGGGGCTGTCGCGCGAAGGCTGGTGCGGTGGGGGAAGGGGGCTGTCGCGCGAAGGGGGGAAGGGGGAAGGAGGGCTGTCGCGCGAAGGGGGGAAGGGGGAAGGAGGGCTGCGCGCGAAGGCTGGTGCGGTGGGGGAAGGAGGGCTGTCGCGAAGAGGGGGGAAGGGGGCTGTCGCGAAGAGGGGGGAAGGGGGAAGGGGGCTGTCGCACGATTCCGAACAGGCCACGATTCCGAACAGGCCACGGTGGCGCGGTGGAGAGGTCGATTCCGACGGCCGGTGGAGTGTGGTTTGTGGTGGTGTGTGTGGAGATCTTCACAGAAGATGATTTGTGAGAGTGGTTGTGTTGTGAAGTTAGGGCTCAAATAATTCAGAAGAGAAGAGGTGAGAAGAGGTGTGAAGACATTGTTCCACCTTTTCTCCCTGCAGAGGTGAGGAAGACGTTTTTAAATGAAACGTCTTCCAAAAAACAAACAGTCTGCGAACTTAAAACCTCTTCCCGCGTCTGCGAGCGCGCAGATGAAGAGGTGGGGAAGAGGTTTTTTAAAAAAACAAACACAACCTAAGTGTCCTATTGAAAAAAAATTATATTTTAAACCAACGATGACATGCAATGTTCATTAAAAAGAATTGAACATATTACCATCTCTTATCGCTTTCTAACATATGTTTATAAGCTAAGAGTATGTTTGCCCCTATATCTTTTTTCCTCTATTGATGGTGTTTCAAGAAGACTTTACTTTCACTCAGGTGTATTTCATCTTTGAATTAGTAGCTTTGAGTTTTCATTCTTCATCAATCATGGCTTATATGAAGTAATCATAATTCACAAACATATCATTTCTAACTTCTACCTCTTCCTTGCTCACAACAGGCTTAGCATTGTCCCAAGCCGTATTCAATAGATCCTTAAATTTCCTTATTTTAAATTTATCAGAAAGATCGAAATTCGCCAACTCACATACTTTTCCATGATAATATTCCTATAAAAGTATCTTTGTAGTAACTTGTTAATAGCATATCTATACTTATTAATAAAACAATATCTTTAGTGTCACATGGCATTCTCTTAGGGCTCTAATTTTTTCATTTCCCGCCTAATTATGTATCTATTCTAAATATTAGTCTAGGTTAATTTCCATTCTAATTATGTTACAAGAGCAATTTGGAGATAATTAGGGAATTTAACCCTAAATTACAGGTCATCTTTTTATGGAAATAATATAACACCCATGGTTCTTCTTTCTTTAAATATTTCATCAACAAAAACTCTACAAATCATCTATGATTCTATTTATCTATGTAATAGATTTTTTGATTATGTGTTTTCATAAAAAGGTCGGTTTATATTCTGATCTTTACAAAAGTCTCCAGCTTAAACAACAACATCTACTAAATCTCCAAGTATCAATTTTTTTATCCTCGCTACTATATATATACATGTTAAATTAATATTTATATATTATAAAAATTCAAAAATACAACAATATAATTTTGTGATTTGCATTCTATTTTTTTGATGTATTAATTTAATTCCAATATATTTTAGTTAAATTTCAAGCTTATCTCTTTATACAGATCAAATTAAGAATTTGACTCTCTTTGAAATTAAAAAAAAAAGTTAGTTTGTAATAGTTCGACCCTACGAAATTTTTTAATGATTCCTTATCCTGATCATAACTTGGTCTCTTTCTTCAAACAATCGTTTTATTACTTAGTAGCTATCTTATGATAGAGAAACCTTGACAAACGAGTGAGATGATCTTTTATCTTCGTTAACAAATCAATATAGAGGCTTTTTTATGATGTAATGAAAGCAGTTGATGATAAGAAGAAAGCGTCTTTTTTGTTTATGGTTATGGTGGAATAGGGAAAACATTTTTGTGGAAGACATTATCTACAATAATAAGGTCGAAAGATGAGATTGTTTTAAACGTTGCTTCGAGTGGAATTGCATCATTATTATTAACTGGTGGTAGAATGGCACACTCTCGATTTCTAATTCTTTTAAATCTCAACGAGGATTTTTTTGTATCATATAAAGCCTCAAAGTGACATTGCATTGATTATTTGGGATAAAGCACCTAATCACGTATGATTCACAAGCATGCGTTTGAAGCATTGTATAGAACCTTGAAAGATATACTCACATGTGATAATTGTAACAACTTCCATTTACCATTTGGGGTGCAAAATAATTGTTTTTGTAGGAGATTTTAGACAAATTCTTCCTGTTATTTCTAATGGATCTGGACATGACATCGTTAATGCCTCCTTAAGTTTCTCATACATTTGGGCAAACTGTAAGGTTCTTAGAATAATAAAAACTACGCGGTTAGCCATTGGAAGAGAACAATCTGATATGAAACAAACAAAGATATTTGCAAAATGACTTCTAGATGTAAAAGAAGGATATACATGTGGATCGAATGATGGAGAGGTAATAATTGATATACCGGATGATCTTCTTATTACCAATTCGTTTGATCCTATAGCAAGTTTAATTGACTTTGTCTACCCTTATATTCTTTATAATGTCAATAATCAAATATTTTTTCAAGAAAGAGCTATACTTGTACCGACAAATGAAGTTGTTCAAAAAATAAATGATTATTTGTTATCCATGTTTCCCAAAGATGAAAAGGATATTTTAGTTCTGATAGTTTATGTCACTTATAGTATCTTCCCAACAACTTTGATGAAAGTTTATATTCACCTGATGTTCTTAATGGGCTTAAAGTATATGGTTTCTGAAACCATAAGTTAATATTAAAAGTTGGTGTTCCAGTAATACTGTTAAGAAACATTGATCAAAAATGTGGTTTGTGTAATGGAACAAGACTACAAGTAATAGCTTTGGGCAATCGTGTTATAAAAGCTAAAATAATATCTAGAAGTAACATTGGAAATCGCACTTTTATTCCACGGTTGACTTTGACACCTTCAGACAAAAGGATTGCTTTTAAATTTCAAAGAAGACAATTTCCTTTAGCAGTATGTTTTGGAACGACAATAAACAAGAGACAAGGACAATCGTTATCCAAAGTTGGTTTGTTTTAAAAAAACAGTATTCACACATGATCAGCTTTATGTTGCATTATCTCAAATTAAAAGTAGATATGGATTAAAATTATTAATATTAGATAATGATGAAAAAAATCACCAATAGAACATCAAATGTAGTATACAAAGAAAGATGTTTATGAATTTGAAGTATTATTTTTCATGTTTAATTTAATTTTTTTTATTACTTAAACTTCTTATTTATAAGTTCATTTCATTCCATATTATATACTATTTAGACGTATAGACATTAATAGAGAAAAACCTACTAATATTAGATGTAGCTAATTTTAAAAAAAATATACATTAAAATTGATATACAAAGTATTATATGTTAACATTATTACTTATGAACCTTTTTAAACAACAATAATATTTTTAGATTGAACCCGTGTGTTACACGGGTCTTTAGCCTAGTTAAGTTATATAAACAAACTTTTCACTTACACAATTTATATATAACATCATCTATAACTTAATTATTAAACTTTACAATCATTACTAAAGTATTTTTTTTGTCATGATACTATAATAGAAAAATTAGTGAGATGATCAAGTTCAGTCTTACTAGGTAAAGTTTAAGAAAAATAAATTTAAGAATTATTAAATATAGCTCGGAACAACGATAAGACTGCTATGAGTAATAAATGGGTAGATGCTAAAAAAATAATGTTTTTGATTACCTTCATGAAATGAAGAAGTGTGTTTACTTTTAATTCAATAGATATAGTGGGTCATAACAAGTATTATAGTAAGTCGCATTTAAGTTTATATGATCATAACAAGTATAAGTATTAATTGGTCATATGAAAGAATGCTTAAATTGGATATATTTTTCTTATAACATGTCAAAATCAATTTAAAAGGTTATTAAACTCTAGTAACTAACATACATGCTTAAGTTGTATCTAATTATTGCTACTTTTATGTGTTAAATTCTTGTTGCAACAAGCTCTTATGTTGTTTCTCTCTATGTAAACTATCTCACAATTAGAGGTTGCTTTATGTGTATAAAATGTGTTTTGCTTGTCATCTTCAAAGTATCAAGATATGAAATTGTGTTTTGACTAAATTTTAGTTGATTTCCTACTACTTACGGGTACTTTTAATGGGTTAAATGTGTACATGATGTTAGTAGAACTCCTAGATATGATGTATATTCATTATCATGGGTGGCTCAACAATTTTGAAGGCCCACGTGAACTATAAATTTTGGGCCTCTCTACGGAATTTATTGTTATCAACCATTGTCTTTTATTCAGATAGAAATGGACAATAAAATTATAACTAGAAATAAAATCTAAAGTAAGTTAGAAAGACTTTACCTCTAGTTATTTTAGAGATCTTGAAGCTCTAGACAAAATAACAACACACAAAGCAGTTGAATAGAAAAAAAAAGGTTTTTGGTGGAGTAAGCATTAGTAAATTTGAAATAGCATGAAGGACTCTAGTGGAATAAACATTAGTAAATTCGTAACAACATCAAAGTTACCAATAGCACAAGCTTGATGTATTAGCATAAATATATTCAACTACGAAGAACCCTAGACATTAACTCTTAGGGTAATGAAATGGATAATTAAATAAAATTAGATGAGAAAATAAAAATGAACAAGGGATTGAAATTAATCATTACATTTTATTGTTTTGTTTGATTACCTGTGGGAATATAATGAATAATCACTTTATATTATTTGTTAGGTAGGAAAAGCCGAAAGAATGGAATACAAAAACAGTTATGGTGATGACATTCGGTTATGGCGGTGGCCAGTGGTTGTGGTAGGTGGTGGCGGCCGGTGGTGATGGTTGTGGTAATTAATGGTGTGGTGGTGGTCAGTTGTTACTAATGGTTGTAAGTGGTGGAAGGGGCCAGTGGTGGTGGTTGCTAGTAGTGATTGGTGGTGGTGTCCGTAGGTGGTGGTTGCTAGTAGTGATTGGTGGTGGTGTCCGTAGGTGGTGGTCGTGGTAGTGGTGGCCGGTGTCGAATGATCTTGGTGGTGGTGGTAATGGTGGTGGTAGTCGATGATGATGGCTGATATTGGTGGCCATTAGTGGTGGTGGTGGTCGTGCTGGTTGGTAGTTGTGATGGTGGGCGATGGTGGTGGTTGGTTATGGTTAGTGGTGATGGGTGGTGGTGACTAAGGAAGAAAAAATGAATGGAATGAAAAAATTAGAAAGGGGGAGTCGTATAGAATGAATTTAGTGTGTATAGAGAAAATGAGATTACTTATGTAATGCTCCATTTTATTCCATTCACAACCTATACATTTCTTTTCATTCACTCTCAGTAGTTTATTCCATTACGTCTCTCATTCATGCATATCAAATGTTATCTTAAGGAATCAGATTCAAATTTTTAATTTTAATTATAACAGTAATGTAACACTCTAGGCGAATCCCACATCGGTCGTAGACAGAAGAGATTTGTGCTTCATAAGGAATGTCCTGCCTCTAACATCACCAACGCGTGTTGGGCGTATTAGTTGTGGATATAAGAAGAACTTCACAGTTAAGCATGCTCAGGTGGCAACAATCCAGGGATGGGTGACCTCCTTGGAAAGTTTTCACTCGGGCAACCAAAAGCAAATCCATGAGCTCTTAGTGAGTAAAGCGGACAATATTGATGGTACAAGAGGCTGGATGTTATAGAGCCACTCCTATGCCGTTCAAGATGGTGGGACAAACCTCATCAAGGATGGTGAGGTCCTCGGGGATGTTCAGAGGGACACCTTAGGCAAATCTCACATCCATATATGGGATGGTGGGGCAAACCTCATTGAGGACGATGAGTCCTAAAGGGGGGTGTTTGTAACACTCTAGGCGAATCCCACATCGCCGTAGACAGGAGAGATTCCTGGTTCATAAGGAATGTCCTGCCTCTAACATCACCAACGCGTTTTGGACGTATTGGTTGTGGATGAGAGGATAACTCTACAGTTAAGCGTACTCAGGTGGCAGCAATACAGGGATGGGTGACCTCCCTGGGAAGTTTTAACTCGGGCGACTAAAAGCAAATCCGTAAGCTCCTAGTGGGTAAAGCGGACAATATTGGTGGTACGAGAGGCTGGATGTTATAAGTAACATATATGTCCTTAAAATATGGGTAATCACAAATTTGTGTAAACAAATGGGTTGAAGATCAAATGGGTCATGAGTCTTATTCGATCAAAAGGTATGCATTCATGAATCATCTCATAGTTACCAAATCTATAATATTCAGAATTCATAAATCCATAATATCATTGAACATTAAATCTACAACAAGGCTATCAGGCTTATAGGAGCATAGCTTTTAATAAAAAAACTAGCAGAGATTAAAATTTAGGTTAATAAAAATAAATAAGTATATTAACGCCCAGCACAACGACATATTTCAAGATAGTCACTCTTGTGTAATTAGTTATTACATATAAATTAACGGACCTCAAAGTAGGAGCAATGAAACTCATTGAAATGATGAGTTTATATTAATTCTTTGCACCCTACTCTATTACAATCTATTACATAACATTAAATATTAACTATTTTCAATAAGGGTATTCTAATTGCACCCTACTCTATTTTTTAATCACACCCTACTCTATTATATTAATTAAGTTTTGATAATAACTACACCAATCAAACAAGAGTTCAACATTAATATTTATTAGCATTTAATATTCTAAAGAAGTTGTTAAATGAGGTGTATATGATTTTCCGTGAAAAATTACATCTCAAATCATTAATTAATGTAAAAGATCAAATAAGTTATTATACACTTAACTTTACTTAAAAATTATTAATCAAGTTAGTATATTATTATCATTATTATTTATGTATTTTAATTAAATTTATAATTACAAATTAAAGAAATATTAGATTAAATAGACAAAAATTAACAGAGGCTTAAAGGAAAAAGGGTGTTGCCTCAGATGAGACTCTCGTACAAATGTAATTTGTTTTAAGAAGTTTTATTTTATATTTATATTAGATAAATATTAGTTTAAATTAGATCAAATTTGATAAACCTATTGTTGTAAATTTAGTGTAACTTTAATTTGTAATTTTTTATTTAATTTGTATTGTTTCTATCATCTGTTAGTTTCTTTTTATAAAATAATCAATATTTTAATAAAAAACAAAGATCAAGTTTAATCAAATTAAGCATGTTTTAGAATTTTTTTTTGAAACGAGACCCTATAGGCTAACCTAAATTCATATACTTTTGTTAAAGAAACATACTAAAAACTTATGTCTATTTAATACAAAAACCAAAATAAAATAAAAATATCCGGACCTCATACTACTAAAACATTATTTAAAAACAACTTTAGAAATATATATATATAATCTTCCAAAAATATTATTATAGGGAATGCTACTTTCAGATATCTTTCCTTTAGGGAGAAGAGCGGAATACAAACAAGCTATCCCGTAGGACAACAAACTAATATAACAAACCTTGTATAAAGAATTCAAAAGGTTGAAAACTAAGCGGATGTGTTCAAAAACATTTTAAAAAGTTCAAAAGATGAAACGTCAATAAAATTAATGTATTAGATTAAAGTTGCATTAAATGAGAATGTGTAGCATTAAAGATTAGATAAAAGTTAATAACTATGTTGCATTTATTGATAGTATTTAATGAATATTGATACATAGGTATTAGTAGAGTAGGGTGCAAATAGCAACATCCTTTCAATAATTGTAACATATTTAATTCTAAGATTCCCATTAAATGCAACTTTAATCAAATGTTAATTTTAATAATGTAAACTAATTTTTTAGCCTTTAACTTTTTTAAAAATGTTTTGTTTATAGATTGTTTGAAATTATTTAAAAATATTTTTTGTAATAGTTCGTTATTAATTTTTTAAGAAAGACTTATAAATATATCTAAAGCGTTTTTCGTTAATTGTAAATTTTCGATAAGGAAGACATCTCTAACAGAAACTAAAAAAATTATTTTTAAAACATTTAACGATTAAAACAAAATTTTTATTTAAATGATGAGTTACTTTTTATCGTTCAATAAAACCGATTGTAGTTGTGTGAGTCTAATCCGAAGATTTTAGTACTATTACGTCTAACGAATTTTATTTTTTTTGCTTTTGGTGTTAAATAGCATAGGTTTTTAGTATTTAAAAAAACATTTTGACAACATTATATCTATTTAAGCCATTAGGGTCTTGTTTAAAAACACCATGTATATTTTCTTCTAAATTACAATAAAATTGATTGTTATTTTTCTTAGAATGTAAGTCTCTTAAGAGGAGAAATAACCAGATGTTAAGTAACAAACAAGTGACATATAAATATTACAAATTAAAGTTACACAAAGATTTAAACGATAAACTAATCAAATTTATCTAATTTAAACTAATATTTATCTATTATATACACACACATTAAAACTATCTAACTTATACAAATTAAATTCATTATAAGAGCCACTTTTGAGGCAAAAAAAAAAAATTAATTTTTGTGTGAGAGTCTATGTTAATGTTGGTTGATTTAAAATAATACTTCTTTAATTTATATTATACTTTTAATTTATATACAAAACTAGTAATGGTAATAATTAGATATTGTTTAACCAATTAAGTTTTTCTTTGAACGATGTTTAATGAAATTGTTTAATGAATTAAGTAAATTGAATTTTTATAACAAATGGTTTGATTTTTACATTAAATTAATAGTTTAACATAGGATTTTCATAAAAAAAACATATGCAACACATCAAAAAGCATCTTTAAAATATTAAATGCTAATTAATTTTTATGTTTCACTTATGTCTGATTGGTATGATTGTTGTTAAAACCTAATTAATATAGTAGAGTAGGGTGTCATTAGAAAATAGAGTAGGTTGCAATTAGAAAAAACCCTAATTTTTTTTGTTCCAACGCACCTTTAAGTGTATGAGTTAATTAGGTTAGTTGTTAACACACAAAATCAACTTCAACAAGGAATTAATATGAGTCGAATACTTAACTGTTAACACATAAAAATCAATTGGTATAAGCAATCAACTTGAATTAATAACACTTGCGCTCACTGAAAATAATGGTGAATATAAAAACATTATTGAAGAAGATAACTATGATAATGAGCTTGAATGAAAATTGAATACGAGTTTAAATTTTAAGACCGAAAAGTCTAGGATTCAAACTCTAGTAGGATAAGTGCGAACAATATGAATTAAAAACCGACATTCATCGATTAAAGCATATATGCAAACTATGTCACCAAGACGACCTCCCCTCTCAGTAATAATGATTAAAGCAGATCGCATATGAAGTAGAAACAAAAAGAAGATGAAGCAGAAATAATAAGATCGATTGAAGGATTGGGTCTGTGATTTTTAGGGGCCCCGAACCATAACTTTACCTTGCACTACTAAAAAACTAGGTATTTGAGACCGCCTTTCAGTCGCAAAAAGGTCGCAAATGGCTATTTCTGACCGTTTTGTGATCGAACAGGCGATGGAAAAAACACACGTCTCAAATCGTCAACTGCAACCATTTTGCGACCACATTTATTTTTGCGACAGATACTGTCGTCGCATGAGTTGCGACTGTTTTGCTACCGTCTATTATGTGACCGTCATGTTTTGCGAAAGACAATACTTGCGACCGTTTTGCGACCGAACTTGTTGAGACCGTTTTGCGACCGAAACTTGTTGAGACCGTTTTGCGATTGGAAATTCTTGCGACCGTTTTGCAACCGACAGTAGTTGCGACCATTTTGCGACTAGTACTTGTTGCGACTGTTTTGCAACCGCTTGTTGCAACCGTTTTGCGATCGCTACTAGGTTTTGTGACCGCCAATAAGTTATTGCAACCGAATGGGGTGCAAAGCGTTTTACGACCGCTACTAGATTATTAAAACCGAAATGTTGTTTTTATTTACAGCCATTATCTATTTCAAACCTGCTAATAATGCTCATATTTTAGGATATAACTATTTATCAAAATATCAAAATCATGTAAAACAAACCACATAATTTTTATAAATTAAAATTTCAAATAAACTGAGTTATCATAGCATAATGAACAATCTAACATTCAAAATACATTGTTTATAGCCTACTTAGATTGTTGACCTCTTTGAGTCATAGCTTTTAACATTTTTTCAAACATTGTCATCCTATCACGCATAGTTTCGTTTTTAGTAACCAATTTTTTAATAATTCCATTCATTCTTTATTTCTCTTTCTTTTTAACTTCTCTATCTACAAAACAACCAATTAATAGAGTCAAAAAGTCAGAATTGATAGAGTTATACTACATTATATGTTAAAATATATTGTTTACCCAATTATTTAAATTGATTCATTGATATCGAGTAAGATAGCAATAAGACATCAAGCTTAATCTATTAAGTAGATAAACATATAATAACATTATTCAAATGTTATAACTATAAATGGTAATTCATATGTCAAACATTTGAAGTTTGATATTCTAAGTGGTACAGTTTGACTTTGACTTTTTGAAGGTCAAAGTGATTGGTTTTTAACTTAGACAATGATATAAGTTTTTATATATTTTAAGACGAAATGGGTCGATGAAATGGTATGTTTTTTATATTTTACATTAATAATGAGTCAACTTACCCAAGTCTCATGTGTCCTATCATCGACCCAGTCTAGATTTTCTTCTTGAATGTTCTTGTCAAGATCAACATCCTCCAAATCAAATCCTCAACTAGCGAATTGCTACGACATCTTTATCTAATGGTCTGCTTCCTTTCTTGTAATGTGATTGTTTTCACATCTCAAGATGTGAAAGTTCACGTCCAATTGCCTTAGCCTAAAACGTTATAATTTTAAAGTTAATAAAAATGGTTATAGTGTCATGATATATATACTAAAAGACGTAGAATAACATCTTTACCGCTTTACTTTTTGCAGTCACATAGGTTTGAGATCCAAGGGTATGTATTCCACCGGTTGATTTACTCTTAATTTTAGTGTTTCTTTGTGACTTTGCTTTCCATTTGTGAGTGTTACAAATGTCAATAATTTGATTTCATATCTCAATTCTTATCCACGATGGTTTAAAGTCAATAACAACATACATATCATCGCAAGTTGTATACATTGTTTTCTCGTCGTTGCTTTGGCGTCTTTTCGCCTTAACAACAAATCAACAAATTTGCCAGCAATGAACTTCTCAAATTACCTATAAATTTCTGCATTCCAACTTTCCTCCCATTGAAAATAACACTACAAAATATAACTTTTAACTAAATATACAAAATGGTTTAATAAGATATACACAAATTATTTAAGTACACACAACTAGAAGCGCTCAAACAACCGCATTCTATTTTCATTAGGAACATATCTCCAACTTTCTCAAGACCAGGCCATAGAGCTTTTAAGATTATTTCAATAATTCAAGTAGACGTCTCTTGATTACTAAATCTACAAAATCAAAATAATGAATGAAAACCACTTTAGTAACTTATTTAATCTACGTAAAGAAACAATATTAACATATATTTACTCCCCATCTTCAATCCAAATCCACTCACGGTTCATTGGTTCAGGTATTTGGACTTGGGAAGCGCATTCTCGCCTAGTAGAAGGAATTTGAAAAGTTGACTCATCATCACCATCACTACCCTCAATAGGAGAAGGCATCAAGGTATCATAATGTGTATCTGACTGTAGTCCAATAGTATCACAACTACCTAGACAACTACCTAGGCATCTTGGTATCATGATGTGCATCTGAATCTTGTAACGAGATTCCTTACAATACTTACACTGTGTCAATGCCTTGTCATCCTTATAGAATAACATGCAATGGTTTTTGCAAACATCAGTTCTCTCATAAGGAAGACTTAACTTTACAAACTCTTCTTTGTATCATAAAAGTTTTTTGGAAGCTTATTTCCTTCGAACAGCAATGCATTACCCATGGAAATGTTATAGTTGAAAGCTTCGGTGGAAACGTTGAATAGTGATTTCTATGTCAAAAAACTTATGGCAGCTTGTAACTTTTTACATTTAATAGTCTTCTCCCCCTCCCATAATGGTTCATCGGCAGCTTCTAACATGTCATAAAATGCTTTAGTATTCTGTACATGTTCTTCTAAAGAATTTGAAGTATAATCGTATGAATGCATATTATCTAACACCATACGTTTGTAACCATTTATATCATTCTCAATTTCATTGTAGTAATCGATTGTCCCACTTCACTGATGGAATTTTCACCACGTTCACTCCATGTCTCATAACAAATCATGAAACCATCCTTATATAAGTGTTTTTGAACAGTGGCTCTATCTCTATGGCTTATATTTTGGCATTTCAATCAAAGACATTTTATCTCACGTATTGTCTCATCAAGTATATTCACACTCGTATCAACAAATGTTTCATTAGAATATGCAAAGTCCAAAAATAATTTCACATTATCACAGTATTCAGAATAAAGAAATCCGTGATTATCTATCTTTTTTGACATCCACCCTCAATCGATATACTACGCCATTACTAAACCAATTGGTGCCCTCCAAAATTCAAATTCACCAAAATCATGTAAATATACATAAATAATTTATTATTATAACTAAAATGTATATATATAAATAAAAATTATAACAAAAAAACAATGAAAAGTTACATAACAGAAGCATTTTGTACTCAGAGGGGGCTTAATCATCGTTTATGTTAATCGGGATTATAAAAACCTTTTAACTAGTAATGTTTATGTATATTATGTTTGTTTTTGACAATGAAAAGTAGATATATAGAGTACAAAGACTAGGCAACATAGAACACCAAGGTTTATGCATGTTACTTCGATAACCTAAAATTCTTGTTGCTTTAGTGAAATTTCATTAGGACTAACACTGTATATTATCATGAAAAGGTTAACATCATGCTCACCCCTAAATTAATGACAAAAGGAGTTGAAGAATTATGTATATGATCTCAAATCTCAAGAGTGGAACCATAAACTCTTACAAGAAACTCTTATCATAATCAATATTACCAAACAGTAGTAAAATAGAGGCAGACTAATAACTTTAGTTTCATGAATTCATATTACAACAGGGTATTGTTACTTTTTAAGATGGTTCAACTAGCCACTTTTCAGGTTCAAATAACACATAATTTACTTGTATTATTATATATAATAATAATAACAACAAATAAATTGGATATCAATAATAAGATCATCACATATTCACATTGCATCAAAGAACAAGAACACTAGCCTTGTTGGCATATCAATTCTCAATCTTAACCACTGTAAATCAGGCATAAACACTCAACTACTACAACTAAATTTAACTATGAGCTTGATTATCAATTAAAATTAACTATATAACTATCAATGAAAGGGTAAAGTGACCTGTTGGAAGCTATTGATGGTTTTCCCGATACTACGACGACCTCCGACCACCGGTTTCGAAGTAATACTTGAACCACTGAAGTAATCCTGAACGATCAATTATACAGAAAAAATACAACAACCTGATCGAAAGCGAACACGAACTGTTAGCTTAATCGATGAAGCTTGAAATGAATGCAAGAAGAATAAGCTTCAAACAATAGATCTTCAAACGAAAACAAGAAAAAGGAGCTTCAAACGAATGCTATCTGCATCGATTCGATCAGAGTCTTCAACCGAATGCGAGAAGAAGGAGCTTCAAACGAAACGGGAAGGGAGCTGTGGTTCACCAAGTGAAAAGCCCTAATTTTGTATTTTTATTGTTTTATGAATAAGGGCATATGTTTTATTGAGTCAGTGTCTTTTATTATATTTCGTAATATTAGGTCCGCTAATTCGGTCGCAACTCTTGTCGGTCGTAAAGCGGTCGCAATTTCAACCTATATATATACGGTTTCATATAAATTAAATTTCCTTATTATTAACTATTATTTCTTGATATATTTCCGACCATTTTGCGACCGTTTTATAGTTAGTTGCAGAATTTACTACTATCAACATTTTGGTGGCTAATCGGTCGTTAATCTTGCGGCCGTCTTTTTCGGTCGCAAATTTACGTAACAATTGCCCAATTTTCTTGTAGTGTTGATTATGGATGATTCGCCATGTTCATCATGTTGTACAACTCATCATGTTTTATATGAACCATGTAGGCATAATTTGCTACAGATCTTTTTAGAAATATAAAGATACAGCTTCTGCTACAAGGTTAAGGTAGAGGCTACTAATGATATCAAACACCATCAACAGATTAGATATTAAAGATAAGATGCAGCAACAAAGTATATAAGGCTTGGTCAACATCAGCTTTTTGTAGAACAACAACCAATCAGGTGTTTGTTATCTTTGCATCGTTGATTCACGTAAATAGTATAACAGTACTACAAGATTTGTCTTACGCCATGCACATTTTGAACACAGCGCCGCACAACACACTATTTTAATACTTTTTAGTTTTATTTAGTGTAACGACTACAATTAGTTATATATAGTTCTTACGTTTTATAAAGGGTCATGAAAGGTCAAAAGGTGTCATATTTTGGAGCCCATTCTCGAAGTGATTCTTTCGAATCGAGTGCAACATTTAGACTTCTTTTAAGTTCAGCGTTTGACCCAAGATAAGTAATAAGTCTACGTGACTACTAGGGAAGTTGAAGCTCGGTTAAGAAAAGTTGTTTTATTCCTTATAAGAAAAGATTAAAAGTGTGCTAGTACAAGTGCTTTACAAGACTTACGTCTATATTTAGGTTATTACAAATGAGCCTTCATTTCACCTTTTTATACTACTTGAGGCATACCAAGAGAGTTTTTATTCTAGAGTTTTCTAAACATAGATTACAAATGGCTATATATCTGTAACACTTTCAGAGGAGAAATCAAACTTTTCAAGGTTTATATAGAGACTTCTCAACCTTGATGGTGAACTATTCTAGGCTCTTCCATGCCTTATAAAGGTTCGTCTAGAGTGTTTTAGTTGTGGTAGCTTGGTTTCAGATGTTGTAGGTTACTCTGGAGTCTTCCGGGTAGCCTTTAATGCTCATAAATTGTTTCGGAACTTTCTTGAACATGAGAAGTAATTTTTTTTTTGGTGAGACGTGACATTAGGCATATATTAGGTGGTTACCACTTTTAATAGATCATAAACAACTGTATCTGGTGTTAATAGGTTATCACACGTATAATCAACTGTTATTTTTCTAATAGGGGCACCCACGATAGGCACTATTTGCTTTTACTATGTTATAATGGGTAGTGATGGTGATATTGGGCTATGCCTATATTTGATGATTATATTTGTAATGGGTCGTAATTGAAACAAATGAGTTATACTTGATATCACTCTATTGTTATTTGTGAGCAAATGAATGGTAATGTACACTTTTATAATGTGTGAGGGTACAAGTCGATGTGCATTCAGAAAGAAAGACATGTAGCGAGATAGAAAGAAAGAAAAAACTTATCGGGAGAAGAGTAGGAGGGCAAAGGAGAGGAGATGGTGACCGGGGCACCAATTTTGTCACCATCGCCGCTAACTGGTAGTGTTTTACATAGTGGTCACATGGATAGAAGGATCAGTGTATCCCGAAAACGATCACGGTCATCGTGGGGAAATAAGACGATAGGGATGGTGTTGTCTGTTCATGTAATGGTAGAAAATAAAGATCTAACTTCATTATCTGCTGTAGAGAATCTGTCTTATAAGACCATGTATGAAGATTTCTAATATATTTACATATATTGCTTCTTTGGTTTTGATTATTTCATGATTCTAAGTTGCGTTGGTAGCGAGTCAAGAAAGTGATGCCCTTTGTCAAATATAATTTGTTCTTTAACAATAGGAATGATTTGTAAAATTAAAAGTTTATTTTTATGGTGTAGGTTGCATGGAGAGTTTGATAACGCAAGTAGTATAAAGAGTCTATGCATGTGTCATTTTAAGTTAATGAATGATATTTATGCTATCAAATTCTCTATTTAGCTAACACCTAAACAAACTAAATACGTTCGGTTCTTCTTTTCATGTATATAGAGGCATATACCTCATACTTGGCAGAAGAAATTATGCAAGCTCACTGTTTTTGTATCTACAACAAAAATTAAAACTTTTGTAATTTGACATTAGGTGTCTAATAGTCAGAATTAAGTAGCCTTTTTGTATTTATAACAAGCTTCATATACAAATGAAACAGAAACCGCGCAATGCAAGGTCGAACCTTTCTAGTTTATAATGTTTGCTTTTAGTGTGTTTACTAACGAGAGATGTAACGATTTAATGAAGAAAAAGAATAAATAATAATCCATAACTACAACAAGAGAAAGCTAATAGGAAGACTAGATAAAAAAAGAGGAAATAGTAGAGAAACTCACAATGATATAATATATATGAGGAAAACAGGTTTTTAAATGCCGAAATAAAAGAAGCCAACATTAAAACAATACAACAATTTGGATTCTCGTTGAAGAATGAAGAGCATACCAAATAAACCTCAAGAAGTTAACCATGATCAATTCCGATATTTGTTTTTTCTACCTATGTAGAATATTTTCTCAATTTAATCATTTAATTTGGGTATTGAAGTTTATAAATGATGAATAACCAACAAAATCAATTTTTTATTTTAGAAAATTTTTGCAATCGAAATGGCAGTCGCAAGTTTAAAACAAAAGCCGACTGTTAAATTGGTTCTAAATTCGGTCACTAATACGTTTGTTCGACAAAGCAAACACAAAGGCGGTTGCAAATTGTTTCAGTCGCATTTCCAGTCGCTAAAGGTTATTCGAAAAATGTTTGGGTTGCAAAAGTGGCTGCTAGTTGTGTGACAGAATCCTGGCTGTAAACTTGTCGAAAGAGTACTTCGATCGCAAAAAATAGCACATAAGTAACCAACCTATTCTCAAAACCGGTCACAAACGCCCTTTAAAACTGTTCGCGACCGCTATTTCAGTCGCGAATGCTCTTTACAACTGTTTGCACAACAAAATTAATGTAAACATGTTGATATTATTCCATTCCCGATCGAGTTCTGTTTTTCTTCTTTTTTTGGGTGTATTGATAGATTAGGTGGAATATTTTGTGTGCAAAAAAAAAACATAATAAAAATGAGTTAGTTAAGATTGGTGCAAAACTTCAACCACTCTATCCAAGAGTGTTTGTTTGCAAACGTATAGTTAATTTAAAGACCAACGGGTCAAAGTTATAATTTCAGATTATTATTGGTTAGATGTATTATTATTTATAGAATTCTAGATATTATATTATAATTTCACTAATTAGTTATATGGATCAATTTCATGAATATGTCAGCAAAGCAAGAAAATATTAAGGAAAACACTTCTGATTTAGTGATAAGTATTTACATTTTTTTGACTTGTTACTTTGAGTTTCTTTGGATATCTTAAACTGGAAATTTAGATAATACACACTTTAGGGTCTAATATAACATGGCTAAAGTCTCGTTTCCTATTAATTGTTATGATTGCATTACATTTCAAAACGAGTCGAGTCCAAATATGTTGAGCATCCTTAGTTTATCATCGTTGTGCTGTTACGAGTGATAAACTAAAAAAAGGTTTAGTAAATTTATTAGTATTTTGATAACAAAAATACTGAACTTAGATAGATCAAGCTTGGTTAAAAAATAAGAAAAAAAAACATAATCAATGAAGAATATTTGAACATTATCCTTCTTATCATTAAACAATTAACAACTCCACTTTTCTATCAAACACCATTACAATAAAGATTTCAGCTCACCTGATTTTGCTAACACCACCTTCATGCATCAACCTCAAGCATGTATTCCCCTACAAATACCAACATTCCTCTCAATCTTCTTCATCAACATTCAAACATCACTGAAAATCACTAGCTTCCAACAATGGTAGCCAACATCTTTCCACTTATTTTCAGTTGTTTCATTTTGTTAGCATTAGCCCAAATGAACTTGGTTAATGCACTAAGTTCTAACTATTATGATAAAACATGCCCCAATGTTGAATCAACCATCACAAGTGTTGTCAAGAAAGCCATGTCGAATGATCCAACAGTTCCTGCTGCACTTCTCAGAATGCATTTTCATGATTGTTTCATCAGGGTGACTATATATTCTTCTTCATCATCCACTTATATATATTTCATGCGTAAAAGTATAATCGTTATAGGGTAGTTCAGTGTATGATCATTTTGTTTGATTGTTGAATATTGTAGGGGTGTGATGGTTCTGTGTTGCTAAATTCAACTAAGAAGCACAAAGCTGAGAAAGATGGGCCTCCAAACATTTCTTTGCATGCATTTTATGTTATTGATAATGCCAAGAAAGCAGTAGAGGCTTTATGTCCTAAAACAGTCTCTTGTGCTGATATCTTAGCATTAGCAGCAAGGGATGCAGTCACTTTGGTTAGTAAATTAACATCTTCTTCTATTAATACCTTAAAAAGTTTATAACTTTAGACATTTTTTGATGTTAATATTGATTTGGGTGTTGATCGATGTCGTTTGAATCTAGTCTGGAGGACCAACATGGGACGTGCCGAAAGGAAGAAAAGATGGAAGAGTATCGAAAGCATCTGAAACACGACAATTACCAGCTCCAACATTCAATATCTCCCAATTGCAACAAAGTTTTTCTCAAAGAGGTCTTTCCATGGAGGATTTAGTTGCACTTTCAGGTAATTATACAAATCTTTCATCTTTAAGATTATCATAATTGACTAGCTTTAGAGTTTGCGAGTTAATCTCGTTCTAAAAAAAGGAAAAGTATTAAAAAGTTTCACTTTCTATCTATTTTTGTTACAAAAAGATTATTAAATGACATTTTCACTCTATATGACAACTTTCTTGTAGTAGTATAGACCTTTTTGAGGCAAACTAAATAAAGGTTACTAATTTCAATGTGTAGGAGGACATACACTTGGATTCGCTCATTGTTCATCCTTTCAAAACAGGATACACAACTTCAATTCAAAGCAAGATGTCGACCCGACATTGCAATCGTCATTTGCAGCCAATTTACAGCGCGTATGCCCTGCGAAAAACACACCCAAAAACGCTGGTGCGAACCTTGATTCGACTCCCACAACTTTCGACAACAGATATTACAAGTTACTTCTGCAAGGAAAGAGTATTTTCTCTTCTGATCAATCGTTGGTGACATCGGCAAACACGAAAGCATTGGTGTCAAAGTTTGCTAGCTCAAAACAAGAGTTCGAGAAAGCATTTGTGAAATCCATGATTAAGATGAGTAGCATCAATGGTGGGCAAGAGGTTAGGCTCGATTGTAGAGTGGTCAACTAAACCAAACTGGTGGAGAAAGGAGGTGATTGGTCATAATGTGTTCTTGATTGGATTTATTTAGTTTATAATTATGTGTTTATTTGGATTTCATTGGAGTTTGAAGGATTTTTGTACTAATAATTGTTATTGTTTAATTAATATTCCAAAAGCTTTCTTTTCGACTTGCATTTTCAGATCAATTATTTCAATGGTTATTTGAAATCTTACTGGAATAATTTAAAAATAAAAACAGCTATTTATATTTTTGTTAAGTGTCAAACCCCATAATAGATCAGAACTATGTTTATATAAGCACCAAACCCTCACATCTTTTTGTTAAAAATACACAATATTTCATGAATTAACGGATCAGTTTGGCGGGTAATTCAGTTGGAGCGGATCAATGCTTTGGTCATGAGGTAGGAAATTAAGAGTTTAAATGAATATCCTTTAGTGCGATATGGGCTCTGTCTTTTGGACTCCAAACAAAGACTAACGTCATAAGTATTTTGAAAATTAGTAGTGTCCTTTTATCCTTTGACCTAATATACATACTAAAGCTTGGTTTCATTTAACGTCGTCTTTTAACATGGTCTAATGTTATTATTTGACCAGACATTAAGAAACATTGGTGTTGACTACAATGTGATATGTAGTGAGAGGTGTATGTAGTCAAAATATGATATGTTCCTAAAATAAGGTTATTAGCCTATTAGGCCTTCTAATTCAAATTGATAAACTGCATGACAGTACTCAAATTGAAGTTTGATATTAATCCTTTGGAATCTTGTTTGAAAAATAGAATAGTTTAATACCATGAGGTTTAGCTTCAACATTTCTCTAGACTAAGGGGTTGTTTGGTAATTTTTGAATAATTAAGTGTTGAATAAATAAAATGTCTGAACTATTAAGTGTTAAACCATAAGAAGTCTGAACTATTAAGTGTTGAGCCATAAGAGTCTGAACCATTAAAAGCTAGTATATCAATTAACTATTTAAAGAAAAATGTCTTACCAATTCAGATAAGAAGTCTTAACCATTTAGACTCGGTATATTGTTTAACCATTTAGAGGCAAATGTTTGAACCATTCACACATTTGCTCGCGAAACAAACAGACTGAACTATTAAATGCTGAACCATTCGACATTTTAACCATTAAAACTCTGAAACAAATAGTCTCTCAATCTACTTGATGTGTGCCCAAGTGTGGATGAGCAAGCTTTAGTCTTTTTAGAGGCCTAATATCGCTTATCAAAATGGGCTTCACTGAAATGACCATAACTTGGACTAGAAGTCTCCGTTTTGGGCCTGCAACCAGTCAAACGACCGTTGGAACGAGGAGCCCGTTTTCACAAATTTGGGTCATCTTTTCGGCCCAAAAACGGCTTATTTTAGGAGTTATTTTAATTTTTGCCTTATTTTTACAATTTGTTGGACTTTGCTTTTGGCCCAGTTTTCGGCCCGTTTATGTTTTGTGGCCCATTCGAATTTGGTTTTGTTTCTTAATATGATTGTAAGAGATGGGAGAAAGTATTATTGAAGTTTATGAAAATTTGTTTTTCTCTCTATCACTGTGCGTGTAAGAGTGTAAACCCTGATTATCAGTATTCTTTGTGAATCAACGATAGTTAGAAGAATTGTTCCTGGTATTCTCGTTGAATCAACAGGTCAATTATCTATCTCTCTGTTTCCGACTGCATCACTACTTTATGAAGGTCTTCAATCTTTCTTTGTAATATGGTTTGTCTTCATAATAGTATAGGTTTATCATCCTCGTATTCGATCATAACATTCTCCTCTTTCTTTTCTTTTTTTCTTTTTTTCCCATTTTGAACACTTATGTTCAAATTCGTTGCATTTAAAGCATCTTATTTTGCTTTTATTCTGTTGAACTCGTTTAGTTTAAAAAAAATGCTCATTTTTGCCTCTATCACGTTCTGAACTTCCTTGACTTGAATTTCTATGACCACACATGTTTAAATATATGTTCTTTGAATTTTCTTTTTGCATCTGCTTATAAAAGTTTATTATAATTGTTACCTTCTTTGGTTGATTTCTTAATACGTTCTTTCATATATCTTTAGTCTTCCGTATGACTTCTTAAAATGATTTGTTAGTGACTTTTTCCAATTTAACTTGATTTTAACTTCATTGGTTCTGGATCCAATTGATATCAACTTTACGAGCTGATCGAATTGATATCAGCTCAACGAGTTTTGGATCGAAATTGATATCAACATTACGAGTTTCGGATCAAATCAATTTCAGCCTTGATTAATTTCATATCGGCATTGTTAACTTTGGATAAAATTTCTCTTCAGTTACTATTACTTTGATATTAATTATTAACAGCTTCAAATTAAGTCAACCAGCGTCCTAGTTAAAAAAAAAACATTTACCATTGTTTCAATGATTAAAAAATTTTATCACCAATTTAGTGCTTCGGTTCTAGCACCTTTTGGTAGAAATATCCCAGAGATCATTTACATAGTGTATAACACTATACACGTTGTGTAGAGTTTTTAAAAACGACTAATTTGACTTGGAGTGTCGGATATTAACTACAGGCACCTTTAATTCGCCGCATATAGTGTTATACGTGACGTACAAGTGTGTAGATTTATATGATAGGGTGTGTTCAATAGCCAGTGTTCTTGGTCAACACCATCTGCTTTTGATCTACCTTTCAGAATCTAAACAAATTTTGTGTTTCGCCGCTCGTTTACTGAATCAAACAAGAAGTTTGATTTCCTTCACAGATTCGATTAAAACATTTTTTCAGTGATCAAGATTTGATCGATTTTCGATTTTGAATTTTGTTCTTGTCTCTCGCGTCAAACTTTTTATCCTTGAGTATATATATTTCTTCCTTTGATTTAAAAGAAATTTGGGTTTTTAATTTAATTTGATATCCCGGAATAACTTTTGTTGTCTTTGTTTTTCCTATTATGACTTTTCACAAAAGTTTTGAATTTTACAGTTAACATAGTTTGACACTAAATTATATAGAATTATTTTGATAATCTTTCAAAACAATATAGGTATTCGTAATTTTCAACATATTATTGGTTCAATGATGCTTTACAGTTTACACGATCCAAAACAATACAAAAGTTCAACAAACATGCACACGTTTACAACACTCCATTATCCTTAAAAAATGAAATTAAAAACAGAAGAGCAAAGAAACCGAAATAAGAATGATCACGATCACGAAATCAGTTTACAAATCTACAATTCAGCCGAACCTCTTGTCCACCAGTTATGCTGCTCATCTTGATCATGGATTCCACAAAAGCTTTCTCAAATTCTTCTCGAGAATACGCAAACTTTGTGACCAATGTTTTGGTTGTCGGGTTAGTGAGCAACGCTTGATCAGAAGTGAAGATACTCTTGCCTTCAAGAAGTAACTTATAATATCTATTGTCAAAGGTTGTAGGGGTTGAGTCCAAATTTGCACCCGCACTTCTCACCTTGTTATGCATTGGGCACACGCGACGTAAGCTTGCTGCAAAAGATTGTTGCATCGATGGATCAACGTCTTGTGTGGTTGCGAAGTTGTGGATCCTGTTTTGGAATGAGGAGCAATGAGCAAACCCAAGTGTATGTCCACCTGCATAAGTTTTTGCATAAAAAGTTAATGAATCTGACAAAGTTTTATGTAGTTTATTGTTTAAGACGTTTATTTTAGTGAAAGAAAAATGGAATTTACCTGAAAGTGCAACTAGATCATTCATAGAAAGACCTCTTTGTGAAAAACTTTGTTGGAGTTGAGATATGTTGAAGGTGGGAGCTGGCAATTGTCTAGTTTCAGTTGCTTTTGAGATTCTACCATCTTTTCGCCCTTTCGGCACAATCCAAGTGGGACCCCCGGACTGTAAAAATAAAATTAGGGTTTATGCTTTATCCAAGTCATGTGATTACTTGATTAGGGTTTATTTGCTTTGACTTTCCGAATTCATAAAATAGATAAGCAAGCATATCCAGTAAAATAGATGATGAGAAGTCTTTCCTCAAGCCCATGAGAGAAATTTTCATCTATGGTAGACTAGATAGGCGCGATTTAATGCTAGAGTGTTCTTTCCGACTAATCATGGCATCGTTGGTCCACGTTACCATCGGAAATTACTCCCCCTAGTATGTGTGTCTTCTTTATTGGTTCATGAAGTCAATTTTCATGATTGAAAAAAATTGTGATCACTTTTCCTTATGGTAATATTAGGGGTTAGCATGTCTATTTCATTCTCTTTTATGATTAATCTTGATGATTATTACTAGCTAGTGCATCAAGATAGAAAATGTGTACTATGTTTTAGTATGGGGAAACCAAATATTTGCAAAAGGAGTTTAGTATTTGATGTTGTGATTGAATCATAAGTATATGAAGGATGAAGACATGCTTACCAGATGAACCGCATCTCTAGCTGCTAAAGCTACGATGTCAGCACACGAAACAGTACCAGGGCACGCGGCCTCTAATGCTTTCTTCGCGTTATCAATAACATAAAATGCATGAAGAGATATGTTTGGAGGCCCATCTTTCTCAGCTTGATTATTTGCAGTTGAGTTCAACAACACAGAACCATCACATCCCTTCAAAACCAAGATTTCATTAAACGAGAAACACCCATGATCAAAGTTAGTACACGCTAGAAAATTAACGCCTAAAAACAAAGTTTTAATAAATAATGTAATATTGAAATGCATTTGATTTACCCTAATGAAGCAATCATGGAAATGCATCCTGAGGAGTGCAGCAGGAACTGTTTTATCATTCAACATGGCTTTTTTCACAGCAGCTGTAACCGTTGATTCGGCCATTGGACATGTTTGATCATAGTAGTTAGGACTTAGCGCATTACACATCGTGAAATGTATGAATGCAAGCACAAGAAATCCAATAATAAGTGAAGAATTGTTGCAGGATGCCATTTTGTAAAATGAAAACACAACCTGAACTTTCTTGTTGTGATGGAGATTAAGAGAAGGTTTAAGTATTTGTACGGAAGAAAAGGTGAGTGTTTTTATGTATTAGTTGATTTTCAAAGTTGGCTTTGCACTTTTGCATAGTGGTTTTTGCAAATTTGGTGTGCCTAAACTCATTTGGTTTATCATAGTGAGTTGTTGAGGCATGATTCTCATAAAAAATGGAAAATGTATAAAAACATTATCTTAATTCAAGGTCTTAATGGATTATCAACATTTAAACTTTAAAATATATAATTTACCCTTTTAGGAAAAGAAAATAATTCAAGAGTTAATAAGCACTTATATGTACCACCTGGATAAGAGCAAAAAGACTATAACGGTTTAACCTAAAACGAGCATAACTTTGTTTAAAGTAGTAGGCAACTCTCAAACCCTCAAGCACCGTATTTAACTTATAAAGATGTTTCTTTAATCTTCTTGTTTTGTAATATAATCAAGAAATATAATTCGAATGTTATATGCAATAGATGCGAGTTGACAACTAAATGTTTTATTAAATAAGTTAATTTAATTAGAAGAAAAAGGTTTTTGTTATTGGATGTTAATATATGTAAATTAATTTAATGGATTAAGTAGGGAATATTAAAAAGGAAAAAAGAAAAAGTAGTATGTGTTTTTGGTGGTCGTTTTAAGTTTGAGCAACTAAAGTTCGTTGGTGTTAGTTTTAATAATTTCAACAAACGCAAATACGTAATAGAACTCATTTAAGTAAACATTCAAATTTTATTATTTTTTGTATTTGTTGGATTATGATTCTTTTTCACAATCAATTTTGAAAATTTTCGAGAAATTATTTATTTAATTCTATGAATCGTGTATAAATAAAGAAGCATAGTAACATTACAGATAATTTATATATTTTTATTTTAGTAAAGTAATAACTAAATGTGACATCGCCTTATTATTTCTCATCAAAATTTTTCTGCTTATCTCTTATATTATATAATTACATTAATCATTAATAATATTTAATTAATTTTTTGGATTAAAAATACTTTTTTAATAAATTAAAAAATAAAAAATAAATCTATTTATTAATATAATTTCTAAAGAAACAACTTTTTTTATGAAAATAGATTTCAAAAAAATTAATTTTTTTGAAAAATACGAAATTTTTAAAATTTGTGTTCTTAAAAATTAAAACTTTTATAAACAAAAATAATTAAAACTTGGAGTTATAATAAGAATACTTTAAAAATGACTCTTTTTAAACGGTTATTTTTAAACAAAATGTTTATTATTTTTTTTGAAAAAGTTATTTAAAAACAAAGTTTAAAAGATGATATTATTGATATTACTTATAGAGTTATAGTCCTTAATTGTACGTAATCCCGATCATATTTTATCTTATTACATCATTTTATAATTTATAAATTTTTATTTATTTATTAATTTATTTATTAAACTCATGTAATACACGAGTTATTACAGCTAGTAATACATAAAAATACAATAGCATAAAAAACTGAAAGTAAAAATATCTGTCATTTGGTAAGGTGTAACAATTAAAACAATTTGTATAGTTTGTATAGTTAGATTTGAGCAATTACTTATCTGAAATTTCAATAGAGGAACCATGTATCTTCTCACAAGAATAGTTCTAGGCTTTATAATTTTTGTTCACTACGTGTGAGAAACAAAAATGAAGTCCACGCCACGGTTACACACTTACAATTTCGTTGCAATGATTGTGTTAACATGATTAAGTACATAAAATAAACTTATAAAGTTTGATGATTCGGTTCTGGAGATTCAAATATAGATTAAAAAAATTTGCATAACGGTACCATTGTTCTTATATCGGTAACGTTGTCATTCTTCATGGTACCAAAGCGTTACCATCAATTGATATAACCTACGATGTTCAAAAAATACTCTATTGTGAATATAACTCTAATTTCAATAAAATTTATATTGGGATATCAAGTTAAAATATGTAACACTACCACAAATTAGTTTATATTAAAGTTGAATAAAATTATACTAATATAATAAAATTTGTTAATTATGAAATGATATTTTAAGATATAATATGACTAAAAATATGTATGAAACATGATTATAAGTAATAAAAGATTAACAAATATAATTTTTTAGAAAACTCAAATTAGTAAAAAAGTTAATAGATTAAAAACATATATCATATACCATATGTTAGATCAAATTGAAAGATTAGAAATTAAAGGCTTTAAATTGAAAATTAAAGTGATGATCGGTGGCATATGTCCCCTCAGAGCCGGCCCAATAGTAGAAATGGCCCAAGCTAGGGCTTTGGGCCTCCCAAAACTATAGGGCCTCCAATTTTTGACACAAACCGAATAATATGTATGGCCTCTCAAGCCCAAAGATTCACAACCCTATGTTGTAATTTGCAAAGCAGGCGGGAGTTAGGTGTGTTCATCGGTTCATCCTCAATCGCCCCCAATCCCCAATCTGGCTATCCATCTATCCTCATGGGCGACTTTTCAGTTTCACTCTCGAGATCATCAAACGACACTTCGACATCTTCAAGCATGGCTACGTGCGACTCTGCGAATAGAAGTCTGCAATCGATGGTCGAGTGTCGACCCCTTCAATTCAACTACAAATCAGCCGACCCTCAGCCCTGCTTGCGAACCCACACTCTACACCTCTGCAATTCAACCTACAATTCGACGTTTCAACAGATCATCAAGATTCAAGCAACAAGCATTCAAGCAATAAAGCAGTGAACTGAATTGGTTAGTTTTCAGTGGTAGATTTGTGATTATGTGCCTCTGTGGTTGATTCAGTGAACTCAGAAGGGTTGTGTATTGATTTGCTCCTTTCATCAGGTTAGTTTTCTTGTTTCTTATTCAAGTGATAAGTGATTTATTGATTTGTTTCTGAAATCTGAATTGGTTATTTGGTTAATTATTTTGCATCTGAATTGGTTATTAGTTTTCTGTTTTTAGATTGGTTTATTTCATTATCTCATTGCTTGAATCTGTCAATCTGTTTTTAAACTCTGGTTGCTAGTTGATTACATGCTTCTAATATCAAGTACAGAACAAAATACTTGGTCTGAAGCCTAATACACTTGGTTTTGTGCTGATGTGTTAGTTAGCATGAAGTCATCTTGTTGGTTTAATTTATAAGATAGTTAATGTACATCTTAAAATAACTTTCATGTACATGGGAAAGAATGAAGTGATGTAAACTAATGAAAATAAGATGATTTTGTTGGATCATAAGAGGCTGTTGCAACCAAAACCATATCACTTAGAAGATTTTGAGTACTACATGCAAAGGACTTCCGTGTAAAATACACTTCCGAAGGAGAACTCCAACTTCCGAAGGTAAAGAAGCTACTTCCGAAGGTTCAAGACTTGAAGACAAAGATCTGAAGTCAACTTCCGAAGAATAAAGAAGTCCTTAAAGCCTCGGAAGCATAGAAGCATCTTCCGAAGTATAAGTGGCTTCGGAAGAACTTGTTCTTCCGAAGCCAGTTAACCTTCGGAAGACACTTCTATTATCCAGTAGATATAAGTATGGTCTGTCTGACAGTCCGCTGCAAATCTCTGAGATACTGCATGGCGTTTTCTCTAAAGCCATGTAGTTGACCATACTTTAATCTACTGTTTACCTTTTCATGTTAAGTACAGTTGCCATCTTTAGTTGGTGACAAAAGGTAAGTCATGGACATGTCATGACTACCATATCTTAGATAATACTTTATCTAAGATACCTTAACTATAGCATTGTAGTATATGCTTTAGTCTTAGGTTTCCAGCTGGTATCAAGTATAACCGGCTGTAGGATCTAGTATATATAGTTTCTCATTGTAACTCTTGTTGTATGCTTGTAAGTGTCTTGTAATCTTGAGTTGAGAAGTAATATATACAAGTTCCTTGAAAATATTTCTGCTTGTTGCTTTGATTACTTATTATATTATTATCAACTCTTGTCAAAGACATTGCTTCATCTTGTTTGAGTGACTATTATAAGTGAGTTTAAGAGAAAAACAAGTGTTAAGTGACAAAACCCGATCCTGCAATTGGTATCAGAGCTTTTTAGGCTCTTGATTGTGAGATCTTACCATCCTAATCAACCAAGTTTTTCACTCCTTCTTATACCTCACTCAAAAAATGGCCCTCAACAAATCTGAAGTTGAAATGGGAACGATGACCAAAGCTCCTATCATCGATCCTGAAAACTTCAGGTCTTGGAGCAGAAGAATGGAAGGCTTCATCAGATACCAGGATAGCAAGATGTGGCAGTCCATCGTGAATGGCCCGTACAAGCCAAAAGTTGCTGGTGGAAACGGTGCCATGATCGAGAAGGATGTCGAAGACTACTCTGATGAAGATAGGAAGAGGCTCGACATTGACAGCAACGCTATGACTGTTCTCATGACTGCAATCCCAAACTCCATCATGGTGGGGTTTGAGCATTGCAAGTCAGCCAAAGAACTCTTTGATGCACTTGCTCAGATGTACTCGAGCTCTAATGATTCAAAGAAGGACTCACTGAAGCAGCAGTTCGAGAACTTCACCTATATTGCTGGAGAAACTTTTAGCCAGCAATACTTCAGGTATATGGATCTTATCTCCTCCCTCCAATCTGTGGGAATCACTCAAGAACTAAGAGACCTTACCAGAAAGTTCATGAGTGCTCTACCCAATGAGTGGACTTTCTACTGTGTCTCCATTAAGAGAACAGAGAATTTAAACACTCTCACCATGACCGAACTCTATGGGATCCTAGATGGATACCGTTTGGAAATGGAAAGCAAGAAGGGTCACCAAGCAAGCAGACCCTTGAGTCTTCCTGCTAGCAACGCTTTAATGGTTGCTGAAGGCTCAGGTATCCCACAGTCTCAGCAGTACCTGTCATACATCCAGCAGCCATCTTGTTCATCTGGGCCTTACATCACATTCCCTGAGACTCCAAGGTCTCATCAAACTCAGCAAAACTCCTTTCAGGAGGGCTGTGCGTTTGTCTCAGGGAATGGACACTCCAATGATCATCAGTTCTGCTTTGATGATCTTGAGTGCTTTAGTCCAGATGACATAGAGTATGTGGACATTGTCCAGCAAATGGCTCTCCTTACCTACAGAGCGAAGAAGTTCTTTAAGAGAACTGGAAGGCAATTCCCTCAAAACCCAATCACTAGCAAGTTTGGGTTTGACAAAAGCAAGGCTAAGTGTTACAACTGTAACCAGCTTGGCCACTTTGCAAGGGAATGCAAGGCTCCCAAGTCCAACCCGGGAACCTCACAGGCCTCCACACATCCTTCTACACCAAAGCCCAATGGAAAGTCAACTGAAACTGCAGCTATGGCTCAAGAAGTTGACTGGAGCTTTATGGTTCAAGATGTGACTCCTGCTCAAGCACTCATGGCAGGAACAGATGAAAATAAGGTATATGAACATCTCTGTACCCCTGCTTGCATTGCTAAGGTTAAGTTGTACCAGGACTACAATATGGAAATTAAATCCGATATTGAGTCTTTAAATGTGCTAAAATCTGATTTTAAGAGAGCTGAATCTGACTACCAAAAGAAAATTGAGGAGTTAGAGAAAACTGTATCTCTTTTAAAACATGAACACACCAACTACAAGACTCAAATCAAGGATTTAATATCCAAATTGACTGAGGCTCAAGCCCAGCTTGTCACAGCTGAGGCTCAAGCCAGGAAGTATGCTATTGCTGAGCAAAACTTCCAAGCCATAATTGCATCATCCTCTCACTCCAAACTTTGTTATCAAAACAAAAGTGGGTTGGGAACCAATGAAATTGCTCCACCACACTCTTATGAGTCTGTAAGACAACCAAGATGTGGTACTGAAGAGCAAGAGGTTCCATTTGTTGAACCACCTTGTAAAGAGTCAAAGAGTGATGCAACTGTGGAGACCATGACCATCACAGGGAAGGAACAGGTAATTGATCCCTCCCAGATCAATGATGATCAATCTCTGACCACCAAAGCCAGAAGAAGCAGGGCTAAAGCAGCCAGAAAAACTGCCAAGAAGGTGGCTGAATCCAAGCTGAAGATAGACCCAAAACAAAAGGGTGTATTCATATCAGCAGGATTCCAGGTGGTTGGACCTTCTGATTCAGGAAAGGAGTATAATACCAGTACTCCTGTCCTACCAAAGGATCAGAAGTTAAAGGGAAAAGTTGCTGATGAGGAGAAAAAGAACAAGAAACAGCAACCCTCCAATTCCCAGAAAATTAACATTGCATGCATAATGTGTGGTTTGCAAAATCACATGGCTAAAGATTGTTATTACAATCCTGCTAGCACACATTATGCAAATAATGTTAAAAGAGAAGGAGTCAGGGAAGGTTTCACATTTGGACCATATCAGATGGTTCAAGTGCTGAAAAAGGGAAAGCTTGTTTCCGAAGCAAGGCTTGTCTCGGAAGAAAACTCTTCTTCCGAGAGGAAAAAGGCTTCGGAAGTAAAAGCTGCAAAGACTCACAAAAGAGTTCCCTTGAAACCATCCCAGAAGAAGACTACTTCGGAAGAAAAGGTGGTGAAGGTCTCTTCCGAAAAGAAAGAAGCTTCAGAAGAATGCCAAGCTGCAAAAGCTTCATCAAGCTCATCTTCTACGATCAACCAAGGGATGGAATGGAAGATCAAGGAAGATGCTGTAGCCCAAACCTCTTCTTCAAAGACATCCATTGAACCCCCATGCATAAACTTTGGTTCAATCATGTCACTTTCATTGGAAGAACCCAAGACCAAAAAGGCTTGGGTTTCCAATCAAAACTAATTTTCTCACCTTATGTGCAGGGACATCCATATGACAAGAATAACAACATTTGGATAGTAGATAGTGGATGCTCCAGGCACATGACAGGAAACAGATCTCTCCTTCAACAATTTCAACATTATGATGGAGGTCCTGTTCAGTTTGGAGGTGAGGCCGGAGGATATATTTCTGGCAGAGGAAGTATATCCAACGGAAAACTAAAAGTTGACAAAGTTAATTTTGTCAAACAGCTTGAACACAACCTGTTAAGTGTTTCTCAGTTTTGTGATCAAAAGCATCAAATGCTTTTCACAGAACATGAGTGCATCATCCTCAAACCTGGGATGACAATTCCTCAGGAATTGGTGCTTCTTAGATCTCCCAGGAGAGGGGATATGTACAAGCTTGATATGAACAATGTTTCCCCAATGGGAGAAGTATCATGCTTTCTTTCCAAAGCTGATAGTGATGAGTCAACACTGTGGCATAAACGAATGTGTCATGTCAATTTTAAGACAATGAATAAATTGGCTAAAAATAACTTGGTACATGGTTTGCCTAAAAAGGAATTTTTCTGCAAAGATAACTGTGTTGCTTGCCTGAAAGGGAAACAACACAGGTCTTCTCATAAATCCAAAGTTGTTAACTCTATCACTACTCCATTACACTTATTGCACATGGATCTATTTGGTCCCACAAGTATAATGAGCATTGGAAGGAAATCATATTGCCTTGTGATAGTTGATGATTTTACTAGATTTACATGGGTATTCTTTTTAAGAACTAAAGATGAAACTGCTGAAACTTTAAAATCTTTTATTCTTAAAATAGAAAATCAAGTTGATCACAAGGTTAAAATAATCAGAAGTGATCAAGGGACTGAGTTTAAGAACTTTGTTCTTGACTCATTCTGTAACTCAAAAGGGATTGCCAGACAATACAGTGCTCCTAGAACTCCTCAACAAAATGGTGTTGCTGAGAGGAGAAACAGGACACTTATTGAGGCTGCTCGGACTATGTTAGCTGATTCAAAGCTGCCTCTAACATTCTGGGCAGAGGCAGTCAGCACTGCATGCTATGTGCAGAACAGAGTTCTTGTAGTAAAGCCACATGGAAAGACCCCTTATGAGCTATGGAACAAGAGGCCACCGTTCATTGGCTTTCTAAGGTCCTTTGGCAGCAGGTGTACCATACTTAACACAAAAGACAATTTAGCAAAATTTGCTGAAAAGTCAGATGATGCCATCTTTGTTGGATATTCCTCCCACTCTAAAGCTTACAGGGTTTATAACATTAAAAACCAACAATTTGAGGAATCCTCCAACATTGTAGTTAATGAGCACACTCCTTGTGTTAGGGGGAATGGACCTGATCATATTTTTGACTTAGAATTGTTTTCAAACTATTCTAAACCATCTTGTGAGAATGTTTCAGCTGGAACAGGTGCTCAAGGCAATTCTGATGAAGATCAACTGTTTGAGCTTCCCAGACCTGCTCCAAGTTCTCCAAGAACAACAACAAATCAAGTTCCCACTATTGAAAGATCTGACAGTATAACCATTTCAAGAAATAGTGGAACTTCAACAAGGGATTCACCTGATGATCTTCAAGTCTCCTCAGGTGATCCTACACAACACCAAGCTGATGGAAGCAGCATTTTGAAGGAACAGGCAACTGTTAATGATGCTTCACAGCAAAGAAATGATGATGTTTCTCTTTCATTCAATCAGTCCTCATTGAATGAGATTGAAACAGCAGCTGGACCAAGTATTCAAGCTCCAGAGCAAAATATGTCCAACTTGGACCTATCTTTGCAGCTGGAGGTGATTCCAAGACTTAGAATTCACAATACTCATCCAGCTGAAAACATCATAGGGGAAGTCTCTGAGGGTGTGAGAACAAGGGGACAAACTCACAATGGGAATGTCTGCCTGTACTCATGCTTCTTATCCCAAATGGAACCCAAGAAGGTGGAAGATGCCTTAAAGGATAGTAGCTGGGTTGAATCAATGCAAGAGGAGCTGCTTCAATTCAAAAGACAGAAGGTTTGGAACCTATGTCCGCTACCATCTGGTCAAGTACCTATAGGCACCAAATGGGTTTTCAGAAATAAAAGAGATGACAGAGGCTTGATTATCAAGAACAAGGCAAGACTAGTGGTTCAAGGATACACTCAAGAGGAAGGAATTGATTATACTGATGTCTTTGCACCTGTTGCAAGACTTGAGGCAGTTAGGATCTTCCTTGCTTATGCTGCATCCAAGAATTTCACTGTCTACCAGCTTGATGTCAAGTGTGCCTTTCTATATGGGGATATAGATAGGGAAGTCTATGTATGCCAGCCTCCAGGATTTGAAGACCCACAGCATCCAAACTATGTGTGCAAATTGGATAAAGCTCTATATGGGCTGCACCAAGCACCTAGGCTGTGGTATGAGACATTGTCTCAATTTCTTCTGAAGAACGGCTACACTAGAGGAACCATTGACAAGACTCTCTTTATCAGAAAGTCTGGGAAAGACATTTTGCTAGTTCAAGTCTATGTCGATGACATCATATTTGGTTCTTCAAATGACCAAATGTGCAAAGACTTTGAGAGCATTATGAAGAAGAAGTTCGAAATGAGTTCTATGGGAAAAATGGACTTTTTCCTTGGAATTCAGGTAAAGCAACTGAAGGAAGGGTTTTTCATCAATCAATCTAAGTATGTCAATGACATCTTAGAGAGATTTGATATGAAGGATTGTAAAGCAGCAAAGACACCCATACCCAGAAACCATGATTTATGCCCTGACTCTGAGGGGGAGGATACTGATCAACATCAGTATAGAGCAATCATTGGTTCTCTGATGTATCTTACAGCAAGTAGACCTGATATCATGTTTGCAACTTGCATTTGTGCAAGATATCAGGCTGCTCCGAAGGTGTCTCACCTAATTGCTGTCAAGAGAATCCTCAGATACCTCAAAGGAGCACCTAAGTTAGGTCTCTGGTATCCAAGAAATAGTGATTTTAATCTCTATGGATACTCTGACAGTGATTATGGTGGCTGCAACATCAACAAGAAATCAACATCAGGAGGATGTCAATTTCTTGGTGGAAGGATCATCTCATGGCAATGCAAAAAGCAATCCTGTGTCTCTACATCAACTGCTGAAGCTGAATACATTGCTGCTGCAAGTTGCTGTGCTCAGCTGCTGTGGATTCAAAACCAGATGATTGACTATGGATTCAACTTCATGAGCACTCCTATCCACATTGACAACAACAGTGCTATATCCATCACAGAAAATCCAGTAAAGCACTCAAAGACAAAGCATATTGACATCAGGTATCATTTCATTAGAGATATTCATGAGAAAAATCTTATCAAACTAGTCAAAGTCAATTCAAATGAACAATATGCTGATCTGTTCACCAAAGCATTTGATGAACAAAGATTTAAGTATCTTATTACAGCTATTGGGATGATAAACATTGACTAGTCAATCTCATTTGAAAACCTTTTCAATATGTAAAGTCTTATGTCAATACAATCTAAGCCCTGTTACAAAAGATCCTTTCTTATTTAACTAAGTATAAGTTCTTCCGAAGAGAAACTTGCCTTCGGAAGATATCTAGCATAACTTCCGAAGCAAATTTCTCATAGGATAATTTTCTTCTCGGAAGTATACTAAGTCTCGGAAGAAGCGATTGAGGTAATCTCAGATCTACTTCCGAAGCACTTAATACTTTCCACTTGAAAGCAACATGTATCTTCGGAAGCAATTTATTTACCTTCGGAAATACATTTGCCTTCGGAAGAACTTTACCTTCGGAAATACCTTATACTCGGAAGAAGGATTTTACTGTGTAACGGAAATCTTTTGGGCCCCACTCTGTAAAAAGTAAAGATTTTGTTAATGATGTCGGATTATTTAAATGGCTTAACCTTACCGCCCCTGTCACATCATCCTCTGAACCCTCACATCATCTTATCCAAACCACCCTTTAAACCGCCATTTCACCCATTTAAATACTTCCGGTTAATCACTTACACTCTTTTTACCAAATTCACTGCCCTAAAAGCTTTCTTCTTCACCAATTTACCTCTCTCTCAAGAACTTTTCCTCTGCTACCTTTCCAAATGGCTCTAAACCCTCAGCACAACCAAGTCGCACTCCTTGATTCCTCAAGGGATGCTGACTTCTCTGATATTATTTCTTTCTTAGCCCAATCTTCATATTACACAGCACTGACTGTAAACCCTACCATTTACACCAACCAAATGTCCGAATTCTGGGCAAATAGTCGGGTTGAAACCCTAAATGGGGTTCGTGCTATCAGGTCAAGTGTATGTGGCCAAGAGTTGGTCGTTACTGAACAAATCATCAGGGAGCATCTTGAGCTCCATGATGAAGGCGCACCGACGGAATTCCCCAAGTATGAGTTAGATAACTCTTATCTCCAAATGGGATACGGTGGAGATGTAAGCAGGTCTACAGTCTACAAATTTAACTTCTCTTACAAGTGGAAGTTCCTGCTACATGTGGTTCTCCACTGCTTATCTAACAAATCAGGGGGATGGGATCAAATTCCCTATGAACTCGGGTGTCTAGTTCATGGGTTGGTACAAGGCTTGCGCTTCAACTACTCCAGGTTTGTGCTGACTAACCTCATGGGAAATCTACAAAGGGACACATTCTTTATGTATCCCAGATTTCTACAGCACATAATCAACTGCGAGCTAGATCAGAGTAAGCTTGTCTGTTCAGCTGCTCTATCTGCTCCTCAAATGAGGCCGACTATCTTCAAAGTACTGAAGAGAGTGTCTACCAACTACACTGGAAGGGATACCGCACTACTTCCAGGTATGATTGAGCCAATGGCTCCTGGTGACATCCCTGTTATCCCCACAGGTGATGAACCCACACCAGCAACAACCCTCACCATTCCAAATCTACCTTCTCCACCAATAAAAGTCACCTATCAGAGACAACCAAACGAACCCTTGTTCAATCTACTCTGATTGAACAAGCCCCTCCTCTTCAAACCAAAAAGGCTAGAGTGGAACAAGGGGCTCCCGCTCAGCCAGAGGTCCCCCAATCCTTCACGATTGACCTCAATATGGGTCTTGAGTCTCCTCAGTCTCAGACCCATGAGCCCATAACCCCAGCTGATAGCCCTCAGGGTGAGTCTCTATACTCCCCTGAGCAGCCACCAAGGGACAGCTCAATGCCTTTTGACATTGATCAAAGTCCCGGGTCTTTAGGTCTTCATTCCTTCTCTTTTACTGACCTATTGACCGGAGCTGGTGAAGAGACTATGTCTCTCCAAGGCAATGAAGTTGATCCACAACACCCCATTAAGGATCAACAGAGCCTAGAGAAACCTCTTGTCTCTAGCCCACACCAGCAAAGCCCTACTGAGGTGAGTCCCACTGATGTGGAGGGGACTCATGTAGATTCAGCTGCCACTACTGAAGGAGCCTCATTGGATCCTCAGGACAGTGGTAACAATAGTCAGACTGAATCTACGGCAACCATGCCCTATGATGCCTCTGAAAGAGACATCATTGTGCAAGGGAAACCAGGGTGCCAAGAAACCACATCTGGTGGTGAGGATGAACATACTAGGTATGTTACCTCATCTCCCCGTGATTCTTCCAAAGAAGATGAGGGAAGACTGCAACTCACAATAAGAGACCTACTTTCTAAAGTCTCAAACCTTGAATCAAAGGTTAAGACTTTAGAGGATAGGTCTGCCACTCAGCAGCTTGAGATTGAAAGTCTCAAGGTAAAACTAGCTGAGAAACAGATTGAGAGATCTGTTAGGCATGTACCCATTCAAGTCTCCTTGACCTCTTCCTCTAGCTCATCTACCTCTCAAGATGATGCTACCAAAAAGGGGGAGAATGTTGAGGAACTAAGTCAAAACAGGATTCCATCAGTCAAGCTCTCACTTCTCTGAGCTCAAAACAACAAACCGCCATCTTCCCTGAGCCTCCTCCAGTTGTGATTCAAGTGGATCAAAGGATGCTTCAGGATCTAAATAGGATCTTCAACAAGTTCCTTTTAGAGTCCCTCATTGATCAACCCAGTCCAGATATGTCTGTGATATACTTTGGAGCTCAAGAGCTTCAAAGGTTGAATGCATCTCCTACCACTGTTGAGGAAGTTGGTCAACCTAAGGCCCAAGTGGAACCTGAGATTGATTTCGAAGGGGAAACTAGGACTGATGGCCCAGCAACTGAAATAGTTGGGACAGAAGGTGTGTTTTCACAGGCTTCCGAAGCACAATTTGAAGCCTCGGAAGAACCAACTCAAACTTCCGAAGCTGAAATTGCTGCTGCGGAAGGACTGTTCTCTCTTTCCGATGATCTAATAGTCACAGATGCAATTCTGGAACTTGCATCTGAGGTTAATAGGGAGGATTTTCTCAGCCAACCACTAGCCATTACATCTGCATTGACCTCAGCTCCTACCTCCACCATCCAACCTGAGTCTTCTACCCAAGAACCACCAAAGTCTAGCACTTCCGAAGACATTAAAGGTAAAAGGAAGATGACTTCGGAAGAGCTTCTGGAAGAAGAAAGGCTGGAGAAACTTAAAAGGAAAGGAAGACTGCCAACTGGGAAACTGTTAGCTGCAAGTTCAAAAGCAGCTGCAGCCAACCAAGAGGCAATCAACAATAGAAGAAGGGTGGAGGTAATTGATAGACTAGTCAGTCTAGGGGCTGCCTCGGAAGATGTACTCCTGCTACCATTAGAGGAGCTGATAGAGCTTGAAAAGGCAACCTTGCTGCAAAAACAGCAAAAAGAAGAAGAAGCAAGGTTGGCCTTAGAAGAAGAAAGGCTGAGAAAAGAAAGAGAAGCTGATCTGCAGCTCAGGAGAGAAAGGATCACTTTCCTACTCTCCAGAGGATTCTCTCAAGAGGAGCTGTCTCCACACAACAGTGACACGATCTTGTGGCTCTTTAACAAAGAGCAAGATCAAATGGAGAAGGAGAGAAAGAAAGCTGCAAGGGAGAAGCTGGTAGTGAAGAAGAAGAAGGAAGAAGAGGCTGGACTGTCTGCCGCCAAGAAGATAGGTGACAAAGCTTGGATGAAGAACTATCTTAAAGCTCACGGCTTCTCTGGCAGGCAAGTGGGTCCAATGTCTGAAAAGACTCTGCAACGACATGTCAGTGACATCAAGGCTGACATTCGTGCAGGGAGAAGAAAGGAGATGTATAGAAGGGGACAGGGGATGACCTTCAAAGCCACCTCTCAGCCAAATATCCAAACCCAACATCAACCTGAACCAATACCCTTTCCCTTCCCAATCAAAACTGAACCTGAACCTTTCACCCCTAAACCTACACCTTCCCATCTACCAACTCCCTCACCTCAACCACCTAAACTACCCATCATCCAACCTAAAGCCTTACCCAGAACCCAACCTCCTAAACCTACCCAACAACCAATCAAACCATCCCCTCAGCCTTCTAAACATCTCTCAATGGAGGAATTCAAGGAGATCAAAACCAAGCTCATCAACTGCACTACTCTGAGCGACATCTCTTGTGAGGAGGATACAGTCAACCTGACTTATGTTGATGGATCCTCAAGTTCCCTCACAAGAGATGAGTTTCTTGATCTACCAAGAGGAACTTTGGACCAAGCCGCAAGACTCTTTGGCCTCAATTCAGATACATTAAATGAGGAAGAAAAGAGGCTGAGGAGAAGGCTGGTGACTCTGCTGGACACAAAGAAAGGAGATAGGGTACCAAGACAATCTCTTGTACCCAGAAAGAAGATAGTCCAGTGGAGGTTCGAAGACTCTTCTCACAACTTTGTTGTTGAGAGAGAGAATGGTGAGATTAACAGGCTGAATGCCTCATCTCTGCTACACTTAAGCAGATTCGATATTGCTGAGTTAGCAGAGAAACCATTCTCCAACCCCTCAAACTCCGAAGTAGCTGCTCACATCAGAAATCATCTAGGCAGCCTTCACATGGCCGAGCTCACTGCAAGAAGCAAGGTTGAAGAGGAGTCAAAACTGAGAGAGGAGGAGCAAAGGAAAGGATCAGCAACCAAAGGCAAAGCCTTTCTTCAAATGGTTGAAGGTCCTGAACTTGAGTCCATAGTTAGATGGGAGTATGACTACAACTCCCGTCAACTAACTCTCTTCAGGGGGTCACAACAAAGGGTGCATGTCATTCAAAGTGATAGACTGGATCTCCTATCCACGAATGACTTGTACAAGCTTCTCAGCACCACTTCCGGGAAAAACAGAGAGACAGACAAATATCTTTTATCCCTGGTGCTGAAAACTTTGAGAAGTAGAGATAAGTGAAGTTTTGGTAGCATCAGCCTAGGGGGAGTTTGTTGGATCATAAGAGGCTGTTGCAACCAAAACCATATCACTTAGAAGATTTTGAGTACTACATGCAAAGGACTTCCGAAGCCAAGTGTGGGACTTCCGAAGGAAGAAAGAGTTCTTCCGAAGTCTAAGTGTAAAATACACTTCCGAAGGAGAACTCCAACTTCCGAAGGTAAAGAAGCTACTTCCGAAGGTTCAAGACTTGAAGACAAAGATCTGAAGTCAACTTCCGAAGAATAAAGAAGTCCTTAAAGCCTCGGAAGCATAGAAGCATCTTCCGAAGTATAAGTGGCTTCGGAAGAACTTGTTCTTCCGAAGCCAGTTAACCTTCGGAAGACACTTCTATTATCCAGTAGATATAAGTATGGTCTGTCTGACAGTCCGCTGCAAATCTCTGAGATACTGCATGGCGTTTTCTCTAAAGCCATGTAGTTGACCATACTTTAATCTACTGTTTACCTTTTCATGTTAAGTACAGTTGCCATCTTTAGTTGGTGACAAAAGGTAAGTCATGGACATGTCATGACTACCATATCTTAGATAATACTTTATCTAAGATACCTTAACTATAGCATTGTAGTATATGCTTTAGTCTTAGGTTTCCAGCTGGTATCAAGTATAACCGGCTGTAGGATCTAGTATATATAGTTTCTCATTGTAACTCTTGTTGTATGCTTGTAAGTGTCTTGTAATCTTGAGTTGAGAAGTAATATATACAAGTTCCTTGAAAATATTTCTGCTTGTTGCTTTGATTACTTATTATATTATTATCAACTCTTGTCAAAGACATTGCTTCATCTTGTTTGAGTGACTATTATAAGTGAGTTTAAGAGAAAAACAAGTGTTAAGTGACAAAACCCGATCCTGCAGATTTGTTTTTACAAATAATTGCTTTGAATTTAGTTTTAACTTGCTAATGGTTTAAAATTTAGCATTAATATAGTGAACATAATGCAATTTTCTACCTGATGCATGTGATACATGCTCATATATGCGCTGAATTGATGCAATTTTCTTTGACATATAGATGTCATACATACTTATGCATATTAATTTTTTATATGTAGTGGTTTGAAGTGCTAGATGGCCTTTTAGACACACACTGGAATGCTCTCGGGTTATCTTTCTACTGCACCTTCCTGGCTTCCTTCTATAGTTCTATCATACAACTCAACTTGTGCAAGGTAAGCTATATTTTGACCACGTCTAAATTTTGTTGTAAAAACAAGTTTTTCTTCTTCTTTTTCTTATAATTCTTATCGATCTCAATCCAAGATAATAAGATAAGTGTTCTAACAATGAAATTTAAAAAGGGCCTCAAATTTTTACTTTGCTTTGGGCCTCCAAAATGTTTGAGTCGGCCCTGTGTCCCCTAACATCAGCGATTATACGTTACTATGATGGAAGATCAACATTTGTATTCATATATTCAAGAAACTGTTAGTCAATGAGGTTAACGAGTAAAGTTAATCGCGTTTCGCGGCGGGGCCATACAATGACATTCAAGTGATTAATAACACGTTTGCGAACTTTGTTAAGGTGGTAATAACGTACCACACCTTATCGCGTGATTGGGCGTTTACGAACTTCGTTACACGTGTTGTGCCATGTATATTAGCATGATTATCATTCACGCCTCTCGGCCTTACCCGTACAATAATGCTAACATATTTAATCGTGCGTTGCGAAGTGTCTGCGAATTTCGTTACACGCGTTGCCTCAGTGACAATATCATGCTAGAAGGAAATTTTGTTTTTAGAGATTGAAATATAGACATAAAACAATATTGTCTTAAACTTCTATTGACATAATATTTAAAATAGAAGTAATTTAATAAAAAGATATTAAGAAAAGTGAAAAAATAGTTAATAATCAAAGAAGAAGAAAAAAAGCAAAAGAGGAAAGAAAATATGATCGTTGTGTCGGGGTTAAAATGGAACAAACTTACCGCTACGCCCAACCTTCCATTTCGTGTTATTAGCTAGGAAAAAACGTATTTAACCGAAGAAACGTAAGTAAAATCCCAAAAATTTAAACCTAAAGTTGTGCATAGGGTGACACATGGCAGTTAGTTGGGCACCCCACCGACACTTTTAAATATTCCGACTCTAACAAAAAGGTAAATGGGGGTGGCACGTGTCAGCCCACTTTTATTATTATCAAACTTTTCCTGTTTCTCTCTCTTATTAAATAACTTCATTAATTACTAATAATATTACTTATGTTTACATTATAATTAGTTTTTTAATAAATTAAGAAATATAACTTTTTATTAATATTATTTCTATAGAAATAGTTTTTTATAAAAAGAACTTTTTTCTAAAAAACTAAACTATTTGCACGTAATATTTTAAAATTAGTTTTTCTAAAGTAATTTTTTTATTAAAAAATAATTCAAATAGGGACTTATAGTAAGGACATTTTTAAAAATAAAAATTTCTTAAAATGTTATTTTAAAAGAAAATGTTTAAGTTATCTTTGATTTTTTTTAAAAAGTTCATATTATTATTTTATTACTTAAAGTTGTTACTCATATGTGATTCCAATTATATCATGTCTTAGTATATCGTTTTATAATTAATAATTATTATTTTTTTTAATATTTTATTTGTTCAACCCATGTAATACACGTGTTTACTAAAGCTAGTGAGTTATATATAATGAATAATCAATGGAGGTTTTTGAATCTCATGGAAGATTTTGAGTTTGAAGTCCTTGGCTACAAATACGGACAGCCGGACAGGATTAGGGGATGGGTTAGTTTAATTCAATTTTTTTTTAATGTATTCATCTTATATAAAAATTTGTAATTTAAGTACAAAAGAAATGTAATAAAATAATATATACATTTTTATATATTTGTAAAAAATATATTTTTTAAAAAGTTATTTAAAATTCTAATATGTTGTATTATAATTTTATATTTTTAATTATATCATATTTTTTAATATGTTATTAAATTATTTAAATAAATAAATCGTAACAAGCCCAAGCTCAATAAATCGTAACAAGCCTAAGCCCAAGCTCATCAAAGAATTTAAGCCCAATGGTCGGTGTTTCATAAGCCAAAATTTCAGTTGGAATTATGGCAATTTTAATTATTTTTTTTAAACAAAGATTTGAAATTGTCGTGCTAACATATATCTCTCTCGTTATATGCATTTGTTTGATTTTACGTTTTTGCAATTACTTTTTTACTAAGCTATATACTGATTCATCAATTTTAGAGTTAGCTTGTAGTTTACCATCTTCTGTTAAGATTTTCTTTCTAACCAAATGGGTGTGACATTTTAAAGTGGAATCAGGAAGCTTAAAAGGTTAAATCTATTTGTGTTGTTCATTAAGCCATTAGGGGATGGCAATCATTCCCGCTAAAAAAGTGCATCACTAGACCTCTGGTGTAGCATGATGAAAGTGATTAAAGACAAGGATTATAGAGACAACTCGTAGATGAAACTCATCTTTAATCTTGAGATTGTGAGTCTAGGAAGGTGATCAAACTATTTCGTTCTTGGCAAGGTCAATGCGAGCTTAGATCGAATCCATATCTATTTTTGTGACTTTTACAAATTCCCTTAGACGAAATAAGTTCCAGAAAAGGTCAACATATTAGGTTAGTTCGTCATGTTTCTTTTATGGTCAAACGGACGAGACTACAGATCAAATGTTGGTGAACCGTGCCCTTGCCAATCAATTATGGGACCAAGTTTTCAATTCGAGCAATATTCCCTAAGATAACTTCGATTTGGTAAAGGACTTCCCCTTCACCTTAACCTCTATACCCAAATGTTTATGCCATCATTTAAACTTTCGTTTTGTATCTAGCTATGAACTTCGATGCAATGGTGCTTTTGAGCGAAATTAAATCGATATCTCATTTATGGTATCACGTGGTTGCCTTCTGTGCTGGCCGCCCCTCTTGACCTCTTGATGTTTAATGTGCTCTAGAAAAGAAAAAAATCCACGCTCCAATTGAAGCATGACACATGGCAAAGACGATCAAATAGTAAATTAATACTATATACTTTAACTAGGATATAGACCTATGTATTACACTGTATTATATATTAAAACTAAGAACAAAAAGTCAAACAAAATTCAAAAGGATGAAATGAGTTCATTAGTATGATCTTGGCCTAATTTCTATAATATAAATATTTATGGTCTTAGAGGCAAAATGACTATAATCAAAACTATAATACCTTGATGATTATTAACTCTCTACAACATTACTTCAAACGAACTAAATCTAAATTCATTATGAAGAATACACGAACAGCATCACAGATCAAAACTTGCAAGAAACGAAATTTAAAAGACATCTCAATCGGAACTAAACATCAAACGACTACCTTTAATCATATGAGTACTTTGAGAGCTAGTTCAAAGTGTTGTCAAATCATAGACCGAAAGTAATAAACTCTAAAATTGATCAAACCAAACATCGAAGTAGCTACAAATGAGCTTCGAATTAGGGTTTCAGAAATGGAATATTTCAATATTGATGGCAATATCTAGATGTGTTCATTAGATCGGATAAGGGATTATTTGTATTATTCGGATTTGCAAATTGCATGACCCTATCTAAAATCCGATCCAAACTGAATCTATCCGAACTCAATTCGGATTGGATTAGAATAAATCCAAATAATCAGAATTTATCCGAATAAACCAAATAACAATTTTTTCTATTTTTTGGCTATTTTTTTATTCTTAATCTTTTATAAGTTAAAAATATAAAATAAATATAAGACCAGAAAATGCAAATTTGACTTAAACACAAATTCAAAACTAAAACATAATATGTAATTGTATAGAAACCAAATAATAGAATCTCTAATTTAGAACAACAATCAATTATTGTATAACTGCAGGACCGTTTAAGGGCTTAAGCACAATTACAACACAACAACACAATGAGGAGAATAACTAAGCTCTAATCAAACAGTGAACTGGGTAACCAAAGTGATACAAAGAACACAAGTAAAGCAAGAGACAGAACAAGAGAGTATGGGTTTCAAGGAGGCAGTATATTGCTTTCTCAAGTTCTTTTACAAGTGTTACAAAGCATAAAGAAAAGATACAAGAACTTGAAATACTTATACTACAACCTACAGCCGGCTATACTTTGAAAGCCAGCTGGATACAATTGACTAGACACTAACAAAATCAATTGTAGGATCAAAAGGCATATCTGCCTTTTGACCTTGTGACTATGACATGCCATAGCTCACATCCTTATACAATACAAAAAGGATAAAGTACATAAAGTGGAAAGTTGAATACTCAAGACCTCAATGTACAGTTACCAAAAGCAAGGCCCTTTTCACCAACTCATGTAAGTTGGTGACTTTACAGAGATGCAGCGGAAAAGGTGCTTTATGGAACAGTACATCAGATAAAGCATGTGTACTAAAAGTCTTCGGAAGAAATCTGTCTTCATAGGATGAGGCTTCGGAAGACTTTGTCTCTGAAGCTTCGGAAGACTTCATGTTTGGCTTCGGAAGATATTGGTCTTGGCTTCGGAAGATTTTACACTTAGAGTATTTTCTAATGCTTTGTGTAAAACTTCCGAAGCATTCTTCACTTCAGTACTTAGTGCATGTTGCTGAGACACTTAGGCTGTTTTGGGTTGCATCAGACTTCAGGAATCCTTACAAACTCCCCCTAGGCTGATGCTACCAAAACACTTGGAAGATCTTCAAATGTTGGTAGTCTTCAGTACAATCAGGACCATTCCTTTCTTCATGAGATGGTCAGGATCATCAAGACTTTCATAGTATCTTCTCATCTCAAAGAGATCATGCAGAGGTAAGTTGATTATGTCTTGCCATGATTAGACATTCTCAACACCTTGATCTCTGATAACAGTCCATCTCTCTGGATTTGTAGAGTAAGTCCAGGACAAGATGGGTGTCTCACTAGTTAGAGGAGCCACTTGAATAGGAGTTGATTGGGCTGCCTCATCATGCACTTCCTCAGGTTGATCTGATTCAGCCTGAGGTGCAGAGGTAGATGACTTTGGCTTCTTCTTCTTTTTCTTTGGTTTAGAAGCCATCCTCTTCTTCCTCTTGGTTGTCTTTAACTGAGAAGACTGGTCTGCAGCACCATGTTGATCATCAGTGTCTTTCTCAGTTGGGTGTTCCTCCCTCACAGGTTCAGAAGGAGAGGGAGTTTGACCCTGCCTAGGATCAGAAGATGAAGCTTGCTGGGGCTCAGCTGGAGGTGCTGGTTGAGGTGTCTCTGGTTGTTCAAACTTGACCTCCGCTTCAGGTGGGACATGACTTGGAAGAGAGTGCAAGTCAATAAGTTCTCCACTCTTAATCTTCTGCTTGATCACCCTAATATGCTCATCCATAGTGGATAGAGACATGGGGCCAAGTCTCCTTCCGGAGAATCCATACAGCTTCAAGAAGCTCACCATTCTTTGTCTATCAGCAGACTTCTTTGCATTCTTTTGAATGGTGGCCCTTGACTTTGCAGCTTCTTCCCTTAGTTTCCTTTTGGTTGTCTTTCTTTCCTTGACTAACTCAAGTTCAAGTTGCTTTAGATACTCGAACTCAATGAAGTCATAGGACAAAGGGAGAAGTGCATCTGCCTGATAGAAGCCTGTGGCACTCAGGTAGTTGATCATCTTGATCCTATCTTCCTCTTTATCTACCTGAGGTTCTTGTGGAGCCACATCTTCCTGTGCAGGACTTTCTTGAACTGGTGAGAGAGTAGAAGCATGCTTGTAAAGTCTTTTCTGTCTCTTCTCCTCTTTGAGTTGGAGAAGTATCATTGCATCCTCTTTCTCCTTCAACTCTCTTGACACTTCTCTGTCAGCCAGTTCATTTAGTTCTTCTAAGGGGAGGGAGATGATCTCATCAATGTCATAGTTCCTGGTCTGTAAGTAGGTAATCCTGACTGCCCTTAACTCATCATCCTGAGTATTTGGTCTGGGGGCAGCCCTGATTGCAGCTTGCATGAAGCTAGATGACCCAGTGGAACTTTCTCCCCTTAGTCTCCTTTTCCTCTCTCTCTCTTCCTCCTCAATTTCCTCAGGAGTCATTATCCTTTTCCCTTTGTCACCAACAGACCTTTGTGACTCAGGGTGGATTGAAGCTTGGCCTTCATTGCTTGGAGTAGCTTCCATGCTCTGGCCAGAGAGAGGCTGAGAAACACCTTCACCAGCAGGTGTCTCAGATGGAGTTTGGACCTCAGCAGCAGTTGTTGATGATGAGACAGGGGTCTCAGGTTCTGTCACTGGGCCTTCAGTCAAGGTTTCCCCTATGAAACTAATCTTAGGGTCCACCTCAACATCCAGTTGACCGATGACATTGCCTGATTCCCTAAGTCTCCTTCTTAGAGAGAACTCTGCAAGGATCCTGTCTTGGATTCTTTGAGCCAGCCTGTCAGCTTGTCTTGAATTGCTTGGATTGACAAGTGGCAAGTTGACTAATCCAGTCTTTCATAAAAGCTCAGGCTTTGGAATTGAAAAACTTCTTGTTGGCCTTGAACTCTTTGAAGTATGAGGGCTCTTCTGTCATCATCATACCTCCACCTTATGATTTGATTGCCAGTTCCCAGTGGTGGAGATGAGACAGCCCTTGGTATGCCTTCCTCAAAGAGACTCCTGATGAGAGAGTCTATAGAGTCCACATTAATGTGAACTTGAGGAAGTTGCTGAGAATGCACAACAGCAAGTGAGGATGGTGAGTCCTCTATGTCCATTCTCTCTGAAGAACTCCCAGGTTCTGTGGTTGTAACAACTTTCTCCCCCTTTTTGGTAGCATCACCCACTTGCATAGGTGAGCTGGAGGATAAGTCAATCACTTCCACAGGTTCTTGTGTTCCTGGTTGAGCTCTCCTTAAAAGGTCTCCCAGCTAGTTTTTCCTGCAGATATGAAATCTGGAGTTGCTGATCATTGACCCTGTTTTGCAAGGTAGTCACCTGAGATTCCAAGTGACTAACCTTAGAGACTAAGTAGGTGCATGTTTTTGACAGTTTTTGCACCTTTAGTCTCAAATTCCCCTCATCTTCATCAGAAGATTCATTGGGGGATGAGATGATTGGACCAAAGTCCTCTCTCTCACCACCAGCTTGAGTTTCTTGGCTGCTGGTTTTCCTCTGCTCACTGGCAGCCTCAGTTGAGATGCCAATGGGCTGAGTTGCCATGGTTGAGGTCTTAATGATGTAATCACTTTCAAAAGTGAGAGCCTCTTCCATATGGACATCCTGAACAGGTTCAGAAGTGTCCACCTCAGTAACAGGTGACTGATGGGGGATAGACTGAGGAGAGTCAGAGGTACTCATCTCTCTTTGAGTAGGGGAGGAGAAGAGAGACTCATGGTACTCACTGAATCCTAAGTCTTCATCAGTGTAAAAGGATAGGTTGGGAATTGGTTGGTTGAGATCCAAAGGCTGGGGATGGTAGCTGTCCCCTGAAGGTTGTCCACTTGAGTGTTGAGACTCAGAGTGAAGGCTTAAGGTTGTTGGGCTATTGAGCTCATCAGGGTGAGCTTGAGGAACCTCAGCCCTGATAGGTGAAGTAATGGGAGTGGTTTGCTCCTCAGGAGAAGTGGGAGCTCTAGTGTCCACTTCTTCCTGTAAGGTTGAGTATTTGGGGGCCTGCACAGACTCAATAGTCTGAGCAGGGGTTCGTTTGGATTTTCTTTGGTAGGTGAGGGTGATTTCTGGTCTTTTTAATGGTAGGGACAAAAGAGGTGTGGGTTCAACACTAGCTTGTGTTGCTATGTTGTCACCTTGAGCAATGAGCTCTAACATTTTTGGGACTAGGGCTGTTTCTACCCCAGAGAAGCCTACAGTTGGCTTCTTCATTATTTTAAAGATGCCGGGCTTCATCTGTCCCAATTTAAGAATATTACCTGTTTCCCTCAACTGTGAGCCCAGTTCACAGTTGAGAATGTGTTGAACATATCTAGGAAACATGTAATACTCTAGGAGTCTAAGTTTGCAAGTAAATTAGTATAAACAAATTGTGAATACCTGAACTTGACCCCCTGAACCATTCCATGAACTATAAAGGAGAGATCCTCAGGAATATGGTCCCATCCACCATGCTTGTTTGACAAGCTGTGGATAACCACATGGAGCAGGAATTTCCATTGGGATGAGACCTTCCCTTTCCTAAAGATCTTTACAGAGAAATCTCCCTCATAGCCCATCTGCTCAAAAGAATGATTAACAGCTTCTTTTGGGAAGGACACCTCACCTTCTTCATCATCCAGCTGTAGATGTTGGTTAATGATGGCCGGAGTGATGAAGAATGTCCTCCCTTGCACTGTGGCAGACAGTGCCTTCTCCCCATCCATAATGACCTCTTGGCAGGTCTTCCAGAATTCAAGCAGATGATCCTCATACAGAGTAGGATCAATGGTTAGGGAGGTGAAATAGTTTGACAGAGTCAAGAATTGGCAAATCTCTGAGAAACTTGCATCTTTCTCAGAGCTTAACAGAGCAACTTGATTATGTTGCCTGTGTAGTTGCATGGAGAAATCAGGGTTGTTTCTGCGGTTAAGGTTGGCCATTTCAGAAGCTTAAGGGTGAAGAAAGGTAGAAAGCAAAGGCGGTTTAGAGAATTAGGTTAGAGAAACAGTAGAATTGAGGAAGATAGTGGGAAAGAGGGGGAACCGTTGGGTATTTATATGAAAAGGGATTTGAACCAAAGTTAATGAAAGAGGATAAACTTTGAAATCCGAAAGTCGGTCCCACCTCTGAAAAGGTAGTTTACTTTTGCTCAAAAAGTAGTTTTCTTGGAATTCGAAAAGCTTCCGAAGTTTATTTGTCTTCGGAAGTTTTGATTTTAAAAGCTTCCGAAGCTAAAATGGCTTCGGAAGATTTTCCTGAGAGTCTTGATAATTTATGCTTCGGAAGAGAAATAAACCCTTGAATGCTTTGTATGAAAATAAACAAAGCTTCCGAAGGTTAATTTTGCTTCGGAAGGAAAAGGTTCTTGAAAATAGATAAGTGTCTGAGATAAGAATTTTAAGCTTCGGAAGATGAGTCTTTACTTCTTCCGAAGGTAAAATCTCTTAGACAGTTATTTATTTTAAAGACATGTTTTTCTTTGAAGATAAAATTTTATCTTCCGAAGTATCAGAAATTTTCAAGAATCTAAGGAAAGTCTTCAAAAAGAATTTTACATCCAAAGAAAACATGAGCTTATGAAAGTGATGAACTAGACAACTTAGGACACACATATTTTAAGAAGAAATAATTAGAATTAGTTTTAATAAAAAGTCTACTCAAAGTTAATCATCCCAATAGCTGATATCAAATACTTAAATCTCTGTTCATCAAAAGCTTTGGTGAACAGATCAGCATATTGTTCATCTGTATGAACTTTGACTAGTTTAATTAATCCTTTTTCATAGTTATCTCTTATTAAATGATACCTGATGTTGATGTGTTTGGTCCTTGAGTGCTGCACAGGGTTCTCAGTGATAGAGATAACACTATTGTTGTCTATGTGGATAGGAGTCTCTTTGAAGTTAAATCCATAGTCCAGCATCTGATTTTGAATCCAAAGCACTTGAGCACAGCAGCTTGCAGCAGCAATGTATTCAGCCTCAGCAGTTGATGCAGACACACAGGATTGTTTCTTGCATTGCCATGAGACCACCCTTCCACCAAGGAATTGACATCCCCCAGATGTAGACTTTGCAGTCATATTGCAACGACCATAATCACTATCTGTATAGGCATACAGATTAAAATTTGGATTCTTTGGATACCATAGACCAAGTGTTGAAGCACCTTTGAGGTATCTTAAAATCCTTTTCACAGTGATTAAGTGAGACATCTTAGGGTTGGCTTGATATCTTGCACAAATACATGTAGCAAACATGATATCAGGCCTGCTAGCTGTAAGATACATAAGAGACCCAATCATAGCCCTGTATAAGTGCTCATCTACACACTCCCCCTCAAGATCTGGACCAAGGGAGTGGTTTCTGGCTATGGGTGTCTTAGCAATCTTACAATCAGTCATATTGAACCTCTTGAGTATGTCTTGAACATACTTTGACTGACTTATGAAGATGCCATCTTCAACCTGCTTCACTTGAATTCCCAGAAAGAAGTTGAGTTCTCCCATTGAACTCATCTCAAATCTGTCTTTCATCAGCTTCTCAAAGTCTTTGCAGAGCTTTGGATTAGTTGAACCAAAGATGATGTCATCAACATATACTTGAACCAGCAATAAGTCATTTCCCTGTCCTTTGATGAAGAGGGTTCCATCTATAGTACCTCTTCTGTATCCATGCTTGCAGAGATACTTAGATAGTGTCTCATACCACTTCCTGGGTGCCTGATGCAGCCCATAAAGAGCTTTGTCAAGCTTGCAGACATAATCAGGATGATCAGGGTCTACAAAACCAGGTGGCTGTTTGACATAAACCTCCTCATCAATCACTCCATATAAGAAAGCACACTTTACATCAAGTTGGTAGACCTTGAAGTTCTTGGATGCAGCAAATGCCAGGAATATCCTAACAGCTTCTAGTCTTGCTACAGGAGCAAAGACATCAGTGTAGTCAATCCCTTCTTCTTGTGTGTATCCTTGAACAACTAGTCTTGCCTTGTTCTTGATGATGATTCCCCTATCATCCTTCTTGTTTCTAAAGACCCATTTGGTTCCAATGGTAGTCTTCCCATGAGGAAGAGACAAAAGTTCCAAACTTTCTGCCTTTTGAATTGAAGCAGCTCTTGTTGCATAGCTTCAACCCAACTTCCATCCTTTAGAGCTTCATCAATTTTCTTGGGCTCTATCTGAGATAGAAACAAGAGTGAAGACAAACATTTGCTTCATGGGTTTGTCCTCTTGTTCTTACCCCTATGACAACATCTCCAATGATGTTTGTGGTGGGTGAGACTTGTGAGACTTTGGATCCTTAGCTGAGGGATCACAGCAAGTTGTTGAGAAATATCTAAATTTGAGAAATTTAAATCTGGTCTTGAAGATCACCCTCCACATTATCACACTTATCAAGATTAACTTGATCCAATGAGTGTGAGACATCATTGATGTTGTCATCTATGGTATGGTTATAGCATCAAGAAATTCCTGATCACTATCACCATCACCATTGTTGTTTCTACAAGTGAGGTGTCTTTATCTGGTTGAGAGGCCTCTGAGATGGAATTTGAAGGCATGCCAGATGTATCAGCTGAATTTGTCATTGTTGTGCTGATAGAAACCTCATTTGCTGAAGTAGTTCCAACTGGAGCTGAAGATGTATGAGTTGAAGGTCTTCCTAGCTCAAATCTTGGATCAGGATCACCTGTATTTAGATTTTCTGCAGATCCTGAAACATGCTCACAAGATTGTTTTAAAACAGTTGGTAACTAAATCAAGATCAAAAGCCAATCCGGACCAGAACCAGCCACACAAGGAGTGTGCTCATGAAAGTCACATTGGCTGACTCCTCAACAATTCTAGTTCTGAGTGTATCTCTATAAGCTTTAGCTTGAGAGTTATCCAATGAAATGTCCATCATCTGATTTCTCAGCAAACTTGGCAATTTGATTCGTTGGTATTCAAGATGGTGCAGGGACATCAAATGACCTGAGAAAGCCAATGAAGGTTTCCTCTTGTGCCAAAGTTCATAAGTGTCTTTACATGTGTCTTAACTACTAAAACTCTGTTTTGCACATAGCAAGCAGTATTGACTGCCTCTGCCCAGAAGGTGATAGGCAGTTTAGAGTCAGACAACATAGTTCTTGCAGCTTCAATAAGTGTCCTGTTTCTCCTTTCAGCAACTCCATTTTGCTGAGGAGTCCTGGGAGCACTATATTGTCTTGTAATACCTTTTTCATCACAAAATGCATCAAGGATTTGGTTCTTGAATTCAGTTCCCTGATCACATCTTATGGTTTTGACCTTGTGATCACATTGATTCTCAACTTTTAAGATGAAATTCTTCAGAATCTCAGGGGTTTCATCCTTAGTTCTAAGGAAGAAGACCCAAGTGAATCTTGTAAAATCATCTGTGATCACCAGACAGTAAGAGGTCCTTCCTAAACTCATTACACTGGTGGGGCCAAAGAGATCCATATGTAACAAGTGTAGGGGAGTAGTGATGGAGTTCTTTTCCTTAGGCTTGTGAGATACTTTGTGTTGCTTCCCTTTCAGGCATGCCACACAATGATCATCACTAGTAAACTCTTTCTTTGGCATTCCAGTTACCAGATCATGTTTAATTAATTTATTCATGTTCTTAAAGTTTACATGGCACATTCTTTTATGCCATAGGAAAGACTCATCACTATTTGCTTTAGATAGAAAGCATGAAACTTCTCCTGAGGGAGATGTTTCTTGCAAATCCATCTTGTACATGTTCCCTTTCCTGGGGGCTCTGAGCAGGATATGCTCATGAGGAATGACCACACCAGGTTTGAGAACAATGCACTCATGCTCAGTAAAGAGCATGTTATGACTCTGATCACAAAATTGGGATACACTCAGAAGATTGTACCCAAGCTCCTTAACAAAGTTTACCTTCTCAATGCTGAGCTTACCATTTGTGACCTTGCCCCTTCCAGAAATGTAACCACCTTCATCTCCTCCAAAAGCAACTGGTCCTCCATCAATTCTCTCAAAATTATGGAGTAGAGACCTATTGCCTGTCATGTGCCTGGAACAGCCACTGTCAATTATCCAGACATTCCTGTTGGTCTTGAGCTGTTCCTGCACAGAGAAGATGATTAGTTACATTTGGAAACCCAAGCCTTACTTGTCTTGGGCTCATTAACAGTAATAGAAGGTAATGCAACAGTAATAGATCCTATGGTTGTACTATGGGGATCTTCAGCTGTTGTTGATGGAGAAACCTCAGTCATTTGGTCTTTCTTAGACTTCCACACCACCTTTGGAGTCTTGGACTTGACCTTCAAAACCTTAGAAGCTTTTAGAACTTCATAAGTTTTGATGACTGATCCTTCGGAAGAATCTACAGTCACTGCAGCAGACTTTAGTGCTTCGGAAGAACTCCTTTCTTCCGAGACCAACTTTGCTTCCGAAGGTAATTTTCCACTTACCTCCTTCTTTGATTTGGAGCTTCCGAAGGAAACAGACTTTCCTTCCGAAGCTTGAGACTTCTTGAGACTCTTTGAAGTCTTTGTTTTAGTCATGTGGACAGTACTTTTAGGATTGTATGGGCAATCCTTAGCAATGTGAGAAGTACTTTCACACATAACACATAACATTTTCTTCTTCAAAGAAGTCTCCCTTTGAGAGCAAGACTGACTTTGGTCACATCCCTTCTCCATCTTCATCTTGGTAGATGCTGAGACAGTTCCTTTGGGTTGTGAACTGTTCTTGGAGTTTGATGGTCCAGGCTGTGTAGCAGTGGTACACAGCAGCTCAGTCTTCTTCTTGACACTGAGATGATTTGAACAAGAACCATGACTCTTAGCTGAGGAGTCTTGGTTGATGTCTTCAGTCCTTACTACTTTGAAACCTGCAGAGATAAAAACTTGTTTCTGCTTAGCATCAAAAGTAGCCTTGATTTCTTGAGCCTTCTTTGCCTTTCTTTTGCTCTTTCTGATCAAGTTCTTTCTTTTGGACTTGGTCATCACAGTTGATTTCTTCTCCTCAGAAGGATAGTGGCCCTTGGAAGAATCCTCTTCTTCACTCTTCTCAGAGGAATTCTTCACTATCACTTCTTCATCATCCTCACTTACAGGATCTATGAGAGGAAGCTCATCTTCACAAGTTCCACACCTAGGAGATCTTACAGACAAGATTGTGTGTGGAGGAGCTATCTCATTTGATCCTAGTCCCTGTCTATTTTGATAACAAACCTTGTTGTGCAGGGATGAGGATATCATGTTCTTGAAGGTCTCTTCTTCAAGAACACTCTTCTCTGCCTTGGCTTTGCTGATCACAAGCTCAGCCTGGCACTCAGTTAACTTAGTGATGAGATCTTGGATCTGAGTTCTGAAATCTGTATGTTCATGTTTTAGTACTGAAATGGTTTTCTCCAAGTCTTCTATCTTTAACTTGTAATCATTTTCAGACTTTCTAAAATCAGATTTTAATATGTTTAATGACTCAAGATCAGATCTCATCTCTAGGTTATAGGACCTGTATCTATTTACTTTAGCAATGCATTCAGGGGAGCAAAGATGTTCCAATACCTTGGCTTCATCATGGTCAGCCATCAGTGCTTGGTTTGGAGAAGCATCCTCCACCTGAAAACTCCAGTCAAAGCCTCCTTCTTCAACAGCAACAGCAGCATGTTGCTTTGTCTTCTCAGCCTGAGGAGCTTTGTCAGTAAAATTTGGTCTGGGTTGTGTTTGGCCCCCATTTGTTTTAGGTGCCTTACACTCCCTAGCAAAGTGACCCATAAGGTTACAGTTGTAACACTTAACTTTGCTTTTATCCAGCCCAAACTTACTGCTGGTAGCATTGCTTGGAAATCTTCTTCCTGTCCTCTTGTAGAACTTCTTGGCTCTGTGAGTGAGGAGAGCCATCTGCTGAACTATCTCCATGTATTCCAGGTCATCTGGATGGATACAGTCCAGGTCTTCAAGAGTGAAGAGATAATTCCCACAGCTTTCATCTGCAGACACAAAGGCTTGAGAAGAACTTGTCTCTTGGAATGGGCTTCCTTGAGTAAAGTTCTCCCTTGGTGTCTCCGGGAAGGTGATGAAAGGACCCTTTTGTAAGTTGTCAGGGTAGCATAAGAGATGATGCTGAGGTTCTATGCTGTCCCTTTCAACCACATGAAGGGCTGAACCCATTTGATTGTTGGAATTGCCAGATGAACCTTGCATGTTCATTTCCATCTGGTATCCACTGAGAATCCCATACAACTCTGTAAGAGTAAGAGTCTTAAGGTTCTCAGTCCTCTTGATCACCACACAATAGTGTGTCCATTGCCTAGGAAGTGAGGACATGAACTTCCTTACAATGTCCCTGTTCTCAAGAGGAACTCCTCCATCCACTAGGGTATCCACAATCTCAACATACCTGAAGTATTGTTGGGTCATGGTCTCACCTGCTTTGAAGGTGAAATTTTCAAACTGCTGCTTCAGAAGATCTTTCTTGTTCTCCTTGGCTTCAGAGGAGCCTTCATACATCAGCTTCAGTGCATCCCACAGCTGTTTGGCTGTCTTGCACTTCTTAAAACCTCTGTATACAGAATTTGGGAGAGCAGTCTGAAGAGCAGTCATGGCCTTCCTGTCAATCTCTACTCTTTTTCTATCTTCATCTGAGTAGTTGGCCACATCTTTAGGAATCATACCAGCACCAGTAGCAGAGGGGGTGCTGGGTATGAAAGGTCCATTCTCAACAGATTCCCACATTCTTGAATCAAGAGACCTGATGAAGCCTTCCATCCTCATGCACCAGGTGTCAAAATCATCAAGAGTGATCAGTGGGGATTTGTTCATGGTTCCAGTCTCCATATCAGTCTTAGAGATGGCAGCCATTTGAAGAGTTTAGCTTTTGTGTGTGTGAGGGATCTTAAGATGGTTAGATCTTATATCAAGAGCCTGGAATGCTCTGATACCAAATGCAGGACCATTTAAGGGCTTAAGCACAATTACAACACAACAACACAATGAGGAGAATAACTAAGCTCTAATCAAACAGTGAACTGGGTAACCAAAGTGATACAAAGAACACAAGTAAAGCAAGAGACAGAACAAGAGAGTATGGGTTTCAAGGAGGCAGTATATTGCTTTCTCAAGTTCTTTTACAAGTGTTACAAAGCATAAAGAAAAGATACAAGAACTTGAAATACTTATACTACAACCTACAGCCGGCTATACTTTGAAAGCCAGCTGGATACAATTGACTAGACACTAACAAAATCAATTGTAGGATCAAAAGGCATATCTGCCTTTTGACCTTGTGACTATGACATGCCATAGCTCACATCCTTATACAATACAAAAAGGATAAAGTACATAAAGTGGAAAGTTGAATACTCAAGACCTCAATGTACAGTTACCAAAAGCAAGGCCCTTTTCACCAACTCATGTAAGTTGGTGACTTTACAGAGATGCAGCGGAAAAGGTGCTTTATGGAACAGTACATCAGATAAAGCATGTGTACTAAAAGTCTTCGGAAGAAATCTGTCTTCATAGGATGAGGCTTCGGAAGACTTTGTCTCTGAAGCTTCGGAAGACTTCATGTTTGGCTTCGGAAGATATTGGTCTTGGCTTCGGAAGATTTTACACTTAGAGTATTTTCTAATGCTTTGTGTAAAACTTCCGAAGCATTCTTCACTTCAGTACTTAGTGCATGTTGCTGAGACACTTAGGCTGTTTTGGGTTGCATCAGACTTCAGGAATCCTTACAATAACTGTTTAGTACTAAAGGACTAGAATATGTTAAGATTCTTGAGTATTTTGTTGAAAACATAATAGGTAGTTTTTTAATAAGTATTGGGCTGGAAACATAGTTGAATTATTATTCGGATATCCGAATACAAAAGGATATCTGAATACAAAAGGATATCCGAAATCCGATCCGGAATCCAAATAAAGAATTTAAATTCGGGTGAGATCCGATCCGAATATGTTAATAAAGATTCAGATCGGTTTATTTGGATTTGGATACGGATTGAATTTCCGATATCGGTTTTTTTAACACCCCTAGCAATGTTGATGCAAAAATGTAACATTTGATATTATCCATAAATATAATATGTTAATTTTATTTATAAAACATACATTTTCTTATGTATAATAATAAACAATAAAAGTAAAACATATGAAGAACATACATGACGGGGAGTTGTACCTCGATGTGTTTGGTCTCTCAAAAAATACAGGGTAGCATAAGTGAGATGAGTTTTGATTTCGGAATGATATGGAATCTAAAAAAGTTTGCTAGGTTTGTGTTTAAATAATGAATTTATTTAGATTTAAAATTTATGATATTCTTTCCAATACGATGATAATCTTGAAAATAATTTGATTTATCAAATTTGTATTCCATATTTCCATGTATAATCAAGTTGGTCAATTGGTCAAATAATGAATTTAATTTGATCTAAAATTTATGAAAATTATAACAAACAGTCGAAAAGAATAAAGGAATTATAATTTGAAAGTTTAAAAGGGTTGTTTAAACAACTACATTAATTTTGATAATTATCCATTTTTAGATAGGTAAATAAGTTTATGTCGAAAACTTTTGTGAGGTGAAACCTATGTGTCCTTAAGTGTAAACGTTTATTAGGAATAGAATGAAATGCATCTTCTGGTATGGGGTAATGGAATATTCGCACGAATAAAATGAATGATTGAATGAAATAGACGATATAATTAATTGAATAATTATATTCATTTGTTCTATTTGGTTACCCTTTAGGATTGAAATGAATCATTAATGTGTTTTGTTTGTTAGGTAGGAAAAGACGCAAGAATGAAATGTAAAAGTGGTTATGGTGGTGATGGCTGATGGTGGTGGTGGTTGGTGGTGGTGTCCGTGCCTAGTGGTGGTGACCGGTGATCGATCTTGGTAGCAAGTGACGATCGATGGTGGTGGTTGTTATGGGTGAGTGTGTGGTGTTGATGACTAATGATGGAAAAATGAATTAAATGAAAAAAATGAGGTGGATAGAATGAATTTAACAGAATGAAATCAACTATGTAATGGTTCATTCTATTCCGTCATTCATTACTGCGTACTAAACATGTATTTTTTCAATCACCCTTAATGGTTCATTCCATTCTGTCATTTAATACTATTTATCAAACGCTACCTAATAGTTATAATAATCAAAATACTTGGTAATCATGAGAAATTCTAATAAATCACTCGGACAAAAGTAGGTGAGTAAACGAGCCAAGCCAAGCCCGAGCTCACTTAGGCTCGAGCTCGACTCGTTTTAACTTTATAAAGCTCGAGCTCGGCTCATTTGTAGTTATATTTCTAAAGCTCGGGCTCGAGCTCGTTTAAGCTTGGCCCGATTCGAGCTTTTTTCGAGTCGATCTCGAGTAGTTTGCGAGCCGGCTTGGCTCATTTACACCCCTAAACAAAATTCATCGCGTCCAAGAATTTTTTGTATCAAATGGTCAACATAGAGTTCTATTTTCTAGCTACCGACTATAATCAAGGATTCAATTTCATATGTATCTTTAATTTTTTTTCAAATCGGTAGATATTACCCTACTTTCCGTACACCTTCCAATATACTCACACAACCTGTCATAGCCGAGGCTCGCATCTTGATCTAACGAAAAACTTCACTACCGTAACTACAAATAACTTTATCACTTCACCTAAGCCTTAATCTACAATCCTATAGACAACTCACACTAAAAAATAAATAAAAAAGTAAAAAATAAATATAAAAAACATAATAAAAAACTCGCGTTTTACAAAGGAAATTTAATCAAAATTTCTCACGTGAATCCTCTCAATCCAATGATGGAAGCATCGAACCCCCTCTTGTTCTTCGGTTTTGTTATTAATAAATTAAAGATACTTAAGTTTGTAGAATAAAATTATAAATTGGATCAAACAATATGAATTTAAAAAAAAGATAAATACCTAACAATTTGTCGTGACAAAACATTTATTTTTCAATAAACAATAAATTTATTTACTTTACTAATATTAAACTCTAGTCCCCCACTCCTGCCACCGGTGTCAAATATTTTCATGGACCCTCCGTGGTTTATTGATAGGAAGACGCTTTGTCGGTGGCTTCAATTAGCGGTGAAATTGGATTTTGGGGAAAAGTTTTGATTTATACTTTTATATAATTCATATGAAACTATAACATAAGTATAAAGTCTATAATAACATTAATATAAAGTTCTATTTGGCTAACGAGTTAGAAGAAACAACTATTGAGTAGATGGAGGTTGCGGATTTAGAAAAATGCTAGTGAGTTATGAATTATATTTATGAGATCTCATTGCGAGGAATCAGTACAAATATGAATTTTGATGGGAAACTTTAGGTGGGCTGGATGGGTGCCTCAAAACTAAGATCATATGTGTCGTGTGGAGACTTGTTTAAAACTGAATCTTTTTATATTTAAACCTTTAAAGGAGAAGGTGTAATTTCTCATTTATTAATTTGCAGGTATTTCAATGAGAGTTGGAATGTACTGATTGATCACATGTTCCTATTTTTCTTGTTCATAAAGAGATTGGGTGTGGTATTGAGGCCCTCGGCTTTTGGTATCGTACTGAGGTCTGGTATTGATCACATGTTTGTATTATGCTCAGTTTTTTATCATTTTAATTTGATTTTATAGTTTTGATTATATAACATGTATGATAACTTAAATATCTATCAAAACCACCATGAAATTGCTTAAAGTATTTAAAATATGTAAATGAAATAATAATATAAAGTTCAAAAGAAAATTCAAACTTCATACCATATAAATATAAATAATACTATAAATACATGTAAAAAGATAAATTACAAAAGAAAAATTAATTTTCTACGTAATAAAGCTTCTCTATGAAGTATTACTATTAGAAAATTAAAAAAAATTTGGGTATATATTCAGGTAAATGAGACATGGTGTGGGTATATCCTAACCGCATACATGTCCCAAGCTCATAAAAAAAGTTAAAACTAATCCTTTACCCGGCTTGATATCTGAATACCAGTTCCAATACCTTCCTAAATGTTTTAGGTTTTTGGATATTATCGTCGGGTTCTGGCTTTCTTTCATCTCATTTTCCATGCTATCCTATATCCAACATTTTGGTTCATCTAGAAGGTGTGAAATGTTGTGGTATTTGTTAAGTCCTTCCCGCTAAGATAATTGATGAGATCAAGTCCAACTTGTATATGTTGATTACGCATAGATCTAAGAAGTTATTATGTTGTCGAGAAATGTTGTTCATATTAGAATACTTAAAACTATTTTATCACATGTCTGGATTTGAAACCAAAACCATCCATCTAATAGACAAGAATCTATATCAAGTATGCTAGTATCACATTAAACGTTTTTGAGTTAGCTAGGTGTCAATACAAAAAAGCAGTCTTATGGCAACGACGTATTTACCACTTATACAGACGACTTGTCGTCACAATAGACTAATAGGTATGGAAAGCCTATGCTGACAATGTCGCTTTAAATTGTCGTCCTATTAGATTTATTAAATAAAAATTAATTGAATTAAATAAAATTTTAATAGAAGTTTTTAAATTATTTTGTGTATATAACGAGGACATATTGTCGTTATAAAGTAAATAAAAATAAATATTAATTCATGTATTGCAACCTTATAGTGGTAACATATCTTTGTTGTAGGTGTTATAGAATTTTAAGTTTTGTATTTGTTTTTTTATATTGTTCTAGAGTTGATATATAATAAAAATAAACCTGTATGCTCAAATTAACATAAGCATCAACCCAATGTTCAAAATTTTCATATACATCAAACCAAATCATCTAAAAAAACCATTTCATCAAAACAAAATTTTAAAATACCAACTCAAGTCAAAGTGTTTAAAATACCACACACTGTCATAAGAAAATATTTAAAATGTCACACACATCAAACGAAATGAAGCTAATCAACTTTCATCATCACTTTGATCACGCCTTTGTTCTCGTCTCCATTTTCGTTTCGCATCTTGGAGTTACATTACTATCAAAGCTTTCTTGTATTTTTGAAATAGTTCTTTCATTTGTTGTCGATGTTGAACTTGTTTTTCTTGGAGTTCGGCTTTCAATTGGTCGTGCAATTGTTGTTGATGTGAGAGGGTAGTGTATGTACTCGATACATTTGAGGTTTTCTTCCTCATTACACGACCAACGCCCTGAATACGTCCCTGCCTTTCACCTTATGCATGTTGGAAAACTTCAATCTCTTTCCATTCCCCTTGCTTCATTTTGAAGCTTTTGCTACATTAATAAACAGTAACAATTTTCAAAATTCACAGAACATACATTTAACAAAAAAACAATATTGTACCAACTCAAGATATGCTCAGTGGATGCTATGTCTTTGCAAGCGAAGCCGTCGGTAAACATGTCAAATGCTCCAAACCAACTTTTTAATATATGTGTTTTATAAGCAAAAATAGAAAATGAGAAAAAATATATTAAATACATACCAATGAAATGTGGTTAGTGTAGGGAAAATATATTTTCATTGTATTTTTTTTCTAATATTTGGCTCTAATAAAAGAAGAAAAAACCTAAAGGATTTTATGACGACAACATATCAATGCTATAACTTTCATAAAAAATATCAAATTTTCCCTCCAAATATTTTGGGTCAAAAGCCCTAAAAACTCAATAGCGACGACATTTTATTGTTATATCCATGTTTACAGGGACGACAAATGTCATCGGTATATTTGTGTTGTGAAAGTTTGATTTGTTGTTGTGTGTCTTGGTGGTGATTTTGTTAGTATGAGTTTCTTTTCTATCTATTTATTGCATTTTGGTCTATTAATTCAACTTGTCGTTGTTAGCTTGATATAAATTATGTTGTTCATTAGAAACTTCTCTATACATGCATATCTAAACATTAAAAGGTCATAAGTTCTAGTTTTACTCTGAATAAAATACTCAGAGTTAAGCTAATGGTTTTCTCAGCAATTAATTTTCTCTTGAGTGAGTTGAAGTTACGCTCCTAGCCGGAAATGGATAAATGGATTCAATTAGATAACGCATATCATTCGAAAAAGGGTCGCACATTTGTCGTTTAAAAAAAACATGCATCTCTAACAATAACCAATTATTGAGCTTTAATTGACATGAAAAATACAAAATAAAATAAGACACAAAAAAATGCAAAAAAAAATTATAATTAAATTAATAAATGTTTTAGTGATCGGATCGGGTCAGTCACTCAGACAAGAAACCGGGTGTTTAATCGGTCCGGTCATACCCATTTAAACTGTTTTCATGAAACTATCAATCCGGTTGACCTAGATTTCCACTTTTAAAAAAATAACATTATGACAAGTTGTATTGTAATAAGAACAAAGTTATTTTGTTACAAATGATATTAGAAAACTTGCATCATAACAAAAAAAAAAAAAAAACAATAGATCAAAAAAGAGCCACCATATCTCCAACCGGCGGGCTGCTTCCACCAAATTAACGATTAACCACGCCACTGCCACAATAACCCGATCATCTCAAAACTGCACCCGGCTGGAGAAGGTTTGACCAAATGCCCAATTCGCGGGTACGATGTCGGGAAAAGTTTTCGTGACACCATCGGTGGTTGTGACCATGAATGACATCGACTGGCCGTTGAGGTATGAGTTTGATTGCCAATTGGCCCCCCAATTTCTCGACATTGCCATCCATCCGGTTTTAGACCCCTTTACTTGCACTGATTGGATTGATCCAGCGCCTGCGACGTTGCTGATCAGAACAAGCTCAAAGTAGTCTCTACCGTTGATTGTAAACCTGACTCCGCCATGTTTTTTACAAGGGACCCTAGAAAACACCAAAACTCTTAATATTTAGAAAACCTAATTTTTTGAGTGCTGAAAACATTCAAAGTAGATTTTCTATCTTTTACGGTTTAATTAAAAAGTCATTTTTTATCTTTGAATTTTCATTATCTTTTAAAAAATCTTTTAAATCTTATTTCTTTTAATTATTTCTTTTCAGTTAAATAATTCTCTTTAAATCAATTCTTATTACCTTTCTCTTTTTTTCAATAATAAAAAAATTAAAAGATGAGTGGTTAGTTGTTAAATACAAAAATTTACTTTTCAATTCATATATATACTTTTTATAATATGAGAATAAAAAAACTATTAAGAATGAGATGAAGTTTGTTTAATTTAAGTACTACCTATATTTTAGAAATAAGGATGATTATTAGAGACTCTAATATGAGCGCTCTTAAAGTTTGTGTTGCGGTTTTAGTTTGAAAATAGTTTCGTGGTTTATGAATGGTGTGTTGTCTCAATCAATCCACTCTGACTTTTTTTAAAGTGACACTACTAGTTGTAACGAACTCTTAACGCTACAACTAGTACAATTAACAAAGTCGGAGTCTGCTGGTTAAAATAACAGACTCTTCATACACCACTATAAAATCATTTTCAAACTAAGAAAAACTACAAAAACCGTCGATTTGAATTAATACCTTTGATAAATGATGGGGACGATTCCACCTCTATAGATTCCAATCTTCTCCCAAGCTGGTTGCGCCATGTCGAAATGCTGACGTGGCGGGTTGCACCACCCGCCGTCATCGCTCGGCTGAGCGAAGTTCGGCGGGCAGAAGTTGGTGGCGGTGATCGTCACCGACGTTCCTTTGATGCACCACCGTGGGTCAGCCTTGTAGTCACATATGAGTTTATAGCATTGGCCACAAGCAGCTCCATCGTTGAAGAGAGCAGTACTCAGTGCAGCAGTTCTTGTACCGTAGCCTGTTGAGTATAGGTTACCGTACCCACAGGCACCCCCTGAAAACCAAACATGTGTCATTTATAATCCCAATAAATTATAATACTATAAGATAAAACTGTTATAGTAATAATATTAAAATATGTAAAGGATTATTTATTTTTTTAAACGAATGTGATTACTCAAGAAGTTTATCTAGTTAGGTTTGAAATGGTTTTTTTAGGTTTCGTATTACTAGTTATCTTTTACTGGTTACTGTAGTATTATTTAATAAAATAATAACTAAATAACTTGTAGTTTAATTAATGGTACTGTTAACGAAATAAATAAATGAAATAATGTAATGATTGATACTTGATAAATGTTAAACTTTGTTATTATAATATATATGTTATTAGACAAAACTATGTCAACTTCACCTTAAAGCAAAATTTACTCTTTTTATGCTTACTACAATTACAAGTTCTCTTCCATCAGTGAATCAAGTTGATTGAGATTAAACGAAAACATATCTCTGCTCCACACGTTGATGTTAACTAGGTTCGGAATCTTAAACTGATATACTACTTTGTTAATATTACAAAATGTAATCGCATTTTAAATATAGTAAAATAACTATAATTAAAAAATAAAAATAATGTTGTAAACATAATTATAGTTATAGATGTTTTAGTTATATATCTGTAAATTATATAGAATTGAAAATAAAGTCGAGTTCAAAGTTAAAAAAAGACTTGTAATGAGTCAAGTTCGAGCTAAATCTCACTCAAAATCAGCTCATCTCATTTACTCCTTATACACCAATAATATACGTTACTCATTATACACCAATCATACGAGAAGTAGTGCATTAATGTCTTTCTCGCCCTTATCATAATGTTTAACTTTACCATTTAATCGTCATCTTACACCTACTACGTATATCTATACATGTACGTGTATAGACATCCATACAATTATTTATACATACACATACATAAGTGAAATTGCAATTAGTCATACCGAAGTAGTATTATCATATCTGACCCGAAATACATACCCATTGTTCCAGAAGCATCGCTACCGCCATAGAAGGTGGCATGAGCACGGGTCCATCCTGAAGCTGCAAAAGCATGAACACGAGGAGAAAGAAGAAGAATCGAGCAAATTAGGGTTAGCAAAAGAAAGCGAATTTCCGCCATTTTTGCTAGCTCTCAACACCAGAAGAATTGAAGAATTAAGTTGATACAAAAGGGGGGAAGAAGATGATGTGATTAAATAGTAACCAATCCAACAATATCACATGTGAGTCTGCAAGTAGGGAATAGAAATAAATACTTATTTTAAATTATATAATAATAATACTATTATATATATGTATGTAATATGTATTTGATATTTGATAATGTAATAAAATAGAATTATCTATGCACAGGAGCCAAGAAATTGTTGAATTCTGATGCAATCATTCACACGTTCTATCTCTACATGAAACGTACCCACATGGCTTCACCCCACAGAAGATCCTTCAATCTCAATGGACCAAACCTTTACCAAATTGGGCAATTGGCTCACACCAGTTTTTACTATTTTTATCATGAGTGAATCTATTTAGTATTTATTTACAACATAAAATTTACTAAATCCTTCAGAAAATATTACAAAATGAATAAAGAATTCAAGATTTGATATCATGATTAATCAATGATGTGACTCATCTAGTTTTGCTATTTTTTACTAAGCTTTTATTGAAAATGTAATTTTATTTTCTTTTATAGCTTTTAACAAGTGTTTTATGCATTTTAAATATACAATTACCATTTCTTATTTTTATCTTTATTTTGATATAAACTTTATTAGAAAATAGGTTTCAACAAAATAATAAAAAAATTTTGGTTTAAAAATATGTGGATTTGATTAACATAAAGATTCATGAAGAAATTGTCATTACATTAACCAAATTCATTGTAACACGTTCGGAAAACACTTAAATCATTCTAATATTACATTAGTCTAACAATTGAATTACAATACAAATGTTAAATGTAGCATATTCATTGATTGACTAATTGATCAATATAATCATAATATCCATTAAACAACTTAAGATGTGCAGAGCGTACTATTCGTTTTAGTTTATTATAATCTTTTATATTAAAACCAAGCAATGAGGGTTCCAAAGGAACAATACCCCTTTTGGGGGGAGGGAGGACCCTAAGGGCAGCATCCCTAGTAGCGAGGTCCAAGGGGCGACAGATCCTAACGGGGTCCAAGTGGTAGAGCCCCTGGCTGGGGTCGAAATTGAATTTTCTGGAATTGACGTGTGAAATTTCGGAATAATTCTGGCTCCACTTTTAATTCATTTTTGAATTAGAAATGGTAACTGCCCGAAGGCAGTTTTTTGAGGATTTGAAACCCTGTCCTTCAACAGAAGTTTACAATTCGAATTGATTATTTTCTCTCTAGTTCACGAAATCCCACTCGAAAAATCTATACTCGTTATTGATTCTGTTTAATTTTATCTGATTGAACGTTTAAATTGAACCCCAAGTAGTTTCAATCTGAAAGTGTTTCACACGACTCACAAATCATCCAAGTTTCCATCATTAAATTACGATTCTACTACATCTATAATCTATATTAAAACTATGAGGACACTCATTTCAGGGGTAAAACATCTGGCGTTCGAATGGTGCAACTTTAAGTGGTCAAGAAACTTCAATTTGTGGAAAACAGCAAAAAATTGTTGAAGGCCAAAACAAATTGATATACTCTCTTGTAGACATATTTAACTCTTCCCTAAATCTTATTTCATTTGTACCCATTCATCTTCATGAAGACCAGGACCAGAAGTAAAGTTACCATTTGCGCATAAATCTCCGACGTTTAATGACTATAATTTTTATAAAATCCTAAATAATTAACATATTTTGGTTATAAATAACTTCATAGTGCACCGTTTTTAACACATGTCCAATTTTAACCACTCTAACCATTAATTAATTTTGGTTATAAACAACTTCGTTTAATGATCATTTGGTTAATTTACTACTTTGCTGACGACCGCATTTAAGGTCAATGTTTTTTCACGTGATAGTTTCAATTGAGAAGGATTATTCGAAAGGATAGCTAATGATTTGAGCTAATGATCTGAAACACAAGGTGTCGTGTTTCACATTGAGGTATGATGCTAGAGGTAAAAGAGGATTTACTCATTTACAAAAGATCAACCGAGGTGATGATAAGGACGACATAAACATGTTGATCAGCCACCACTATTCGAGCGCTAGTGAGGTTTGAGACAGTTGCATTACACGATTCATGGTTTTTGAATGCTTTCTTTAGAGTAATTGATTCAAACAACGAGATAAATGTAATACGAATTTCAAGCGGAAATCGATTAGAAGAGGTTAGTGATGTGCAAATTAAAAAGAGCTAATGAAAGGCAGCAACGGGACTGTGAAACGCACAATATTCTTTGCTTGGATTTGATGAAACATTATGCAACACTATAGTTTTTTTAGTTTTTAATTGTATTTTTATTTTATGATTTTCAATTATTATTATACGTGTCTTTTAATACTTAAATCTTTGTAACTATTAATGTTTTTTTTTTTATTTTAAATTACTATCATGTATTTAGTTTTTATTTTTTTAATTTTTTTTTGTTTTGTGTTTACAATTTGTTAAAACATAAACCTTTTAATAATAGTTTTTTATCTTTAAATTTTAAGATATATGTATGATATGTTCTTATTTTTCTTTTACATTAGTTTTTTTATCCTCAAACTTTATAAGAGTTTACTATTCACTCCCTGATTATTTTTCTTATGTAATTTGTTTGGTGTGTGGGAGTGAAAAAAGAGAAGAAGTTATTAATTTAAGAAAAAAATATTCTTTAATTGAATTAGAGAGAGATATGGGGAATTTAAAGTGGTAGTTTTCCAAAGTTCAAAAATTATAGGGACAAATGTAATTGTTATAACTAAGTTATAAGAATCTGGACGAGGAAGCAATTATGAATGCTCTTACATGTAATATGTTACGTTATTAACAATAAAATATATAATTTATCAAATATTTTAGTACAAACGTAAACTTCATTAAATCAACTACTTACATAATATGTATATCTTATTCATAGATCTCCTTTGCGTGTGTATATATATTGTCATATTTTGTTTGGAGTTGATATGGTTGAAAGTGACTCATATGCGGCTTAGTTTGACATATTGTGGATGCAATCCTCCCAATTATGTAAATACACTTGCATGTGCATGTTGACATTGTATGTCAGGTGTTATTATTTCTCAAGCCAACTTGTTTATTGCTTTTAAAATTAAATAATCTCTCACACACACACACCCACAATATTAATTGCTTCCTTTTAATACGATACACGTTAAATGTAAAAAAACCATAATTACATAACAATACATTTGAATTGTTTACAACATATATAGTGTTTAATTTGATCGCTCGTCGTGCCAGCTTAGATAGACTTTATATCAAAACATAAATGGAAATAAGAATATTGTACCGGTATATTCAAAATATAGAAAACAATTACGAAGTATTGAAAAGAAATAAAAAAGAATTTACTTGTACACATGTATTGGCCCCATGTTGCGGGGGCTTGGCTTTAAATAATATTTATATCGAAATGTACGTAGATATGAGCACGTCGTAACAGTATATATCAGATTTTTCAAAAAAATATGCTGTGAAAAATAAATAATTATTATATTTGACCCTAGATAAAATCAGCCCTTCGTAAAGGTGTATTCATAATTTAAAATATATATATATCTTTTTTTAAAGATATAAGAAAAATAAAATAACATCAAAATTAATCATAATAATAATATAATAATTTGAAAACTTTGAAATTGAAAGCAAAGCAGACTCATGGAACCCAATGTGAAGTTGCACTCTACGTCTCTACGTGCGCACTAAAGGTGTTTTATTTGGCTTTTAAGATGCAGTGAATTTCAATTTCTATATATCTTTTAATATATTAGTTAAAGTTAATCATCAAAAGTAGGGTTGCCGGTTGTCCAGTCGTGATTTGCGCGGCCTTAGTTATCGTGATTTGCACGGCCTTCGTTATCGTGTCTTAGAAACATCTAAACGGTCACAACCCTTCGGGTTGGTGCAATCGGTTTCAATATTTGCTTCCAGACCCAATCAACTTGCACATGAACATGTTAATGTTTGTTTCTTGGGTAGTTTTGGGTTCTTTGGATTCTACCCTAATACTTCGTATAAACTACTTACCTTTTTTATATGTAATGTATGGGTTTGCAATTTAGTACATACATCAAAGTGTTTTTTTTCCGTCTAGTAGTGTTGGTGCCCCCTTAATTGTAAGGGACACAGGTTTAATCCCTACATTGATATACATCGAGTGATTTAATAGGTGTGGTTTAAAAACCGTTCAAAAACCAGAAATTTACTACATCATATCCTTCCACACATACTTTATTTTTCGTGAAAGTTTGAAAAAATAAAGACCAATTGTGTATAAATAAATAAAAACGGGTTGATACTCATTCTTAAAGTTAATTTTAACGATACTGAAAATATAATGAATTCGTGAAAACTCTTTTATAATTTTATAATTATTATAAAATAGAAATATTATTAAATGCTAACGTATAATATATTAATAAGCACATTATAATACTCCTTCATCTAAAAGGTACTTTTAAGTCATACTATCACGATTCCATTAGTTTATCACATCTCCTTGTCACTCGCCTACATTTGACTACTTATTAAACATTCCAAGGGGCCATGTGATTATGTTTATTATATAGAAAGTCAATCAATACAACTGCCCAAAACTTGAAGAAAACGCCATAATCATTTTAATCATTATGCCAATCAAGGTTGACCATTTATGCTTGTTTTTTAAACAAATGAAACAGTAAATTATTATTTGCATTCGTGACGTTTGTTCATTTTAATTATTAGCATTCTCAGAGTTTCAAAACTTTGTTTCACAAGTCTAACGTTTATATTTTTAACTATTGGCATCCCTAATGTTTTTACTATGTAACCATTCGAATTTAAATGACTAATGTTGTTAATTAAGTCTCTTAACAACCTCATCACCATTTGTCTCTTCTAAGGATATTTTTATCATTTTCTTTTAACCCTAGTTCTTTTTATAATTTTATCCATTCCCATTTACCATCCTTTTTCAATCACTCACCATCATCATCCATCATCATTTGAATCATTAACCACCACCGCCAACTAAACCCACCAGCCCAACCATCACCACCAACCATCCCCACTAGCCATCAAACCCTACCATACCACTGACCACCACCATCACCGTACCACCACAATCACAACACCCACTCTTCGTCGTGACCCACCCTCTCGCCGCCAAATTCTCATCCAAAAAGGCACCATCTTCACCGATCGCCCCAAAACGTTCGCAGTTTGCAACATCTCCACCGCCGCCTACGGCCCCACCTCGTGGCTACTCCGACCGAATCTTGGTACCAACGTCCTTAACCTTCCCTCATACTCGTGGGCCCACAAGTGGGTTTACAGAACCACAAGAATGATGATCATAATGGAAATTTGAAGTTAAGGTGACTGAGCATTTCAGTCATGCGATGTTTGTGGTGTTTTTGGTGACCGTGGGGTGTTTATTTGATATTTTGTAATATTTAATTGCTTTATTTTATACGAATATTAGTTTCGAACATGTGTACTTTAAGTGTGTTAATGTTTGAAGGTGCTAGAAGACAAAAGTACATATTGTGGGAGATTTAGATTTATTGTATTATTCTTGTAGTGACTGTACAAATTCAATTGTGGTTTATTAATTTAAATGAATTATTTATGTTTCAAATATCCGTCTATTATCATTCGATTTCAGTTTTCTTGCATCGTGAACAATTTGGTATAGAGGGGTGTTTGGCATCTATAATTGGGTGGTTAGGTGCACGAGTTAGTATTTAAAATGCGTCCTTGATTATCAGTTTAACTAGATCGTTACAAGTTCATGTGTGTGTGTTCTCCAAGCTAAGTTAATAGGTTGTTATGAATCTTCGACCCTGAATCCCAGAATTGATAGATTTTCTATTAATAGTTTTCGAAACCCATAATCAAGTTTGTTGCTTTTTTCAATATTTTCATTAAATTTACTTTTCAGCTTAAATAAAACCCAAAAATATTTGCTTTTTAGTATTTTTCGGTTTGTGCTTCAAGTTCTTAGGTATAAACCTTTTCATTTTTCACTAATTTCCTATGGAGATTACTCTTACTTACCCGTACTAATTATAGGTAACTAAGTCTTTAAAGTTAACTTGTTTTTTTATCCAACCATGATAACACGATCAGGTGGTGATGTGTTTTGGTGAGAAGCTAGATGAATATCAGATTAATGAATTTGCAAAAGTTCAATGTCGATTGTTGTTGTTGGTTGGTTCATGGAGGGGTATAATATCCTCAAATTCTTCCCTGTAACAATAGATTTATGGCGTATGTTGTGGATTGGTGGATATCGAAGATGGGTCAATTAGGGTTTGGAATTAAGGTTGTTAAGAGACGGTGATGGTTGGTGGTTACATGGTGAGCGACAGTAGTCGTGGTTGTGATCTGGTGGTGGCGATGGCGGCGGAGTACTAGGAAAGAGAGAGATTGAGGGAGAGGAGAGAGAGAATGGTGGGTGAAGGTAAGGGTTTTTTATTTCATTAAGGGTGGTAGGTGGTGAAGGCATGGTGGTTTGATATTCACTAAGGGTATTTTTGTCCTTTTGCAAAAGGTTAACGGAGAATGTAACATCGTTAGGGTTTTAGACTCAAATGGAGACAAAAGTAAAACATTAGGATGGTTTAGAGACTACAAGGATGAGAGTGGTTAAAATAAACAACATCAAGGATACAAATGGTAATTTACTCCAAATGAAATCTATGGTCAAACAAATAGGACATAAAATTTGGTATGAAATTTAGCAAAACATTTAATTATTCAAGTTACTAGTTTAGTTTTAAAATCACGCCTTAAGCACATTTACACTTGAGACAATTGAGGTGGTGGTTAAAACAGATTACGGATAGAGGGAGATGATGTGTGGTGTTTTCGCAGCACGGTGTTGATCGATGTCATGTTGTCAGTCAAATATATTAATAAAAGAGCGCCTAATCACCCCTTAATAGTAAAAGAAAGAAGGGTGTCGAAGGAAATCATTGGATAGTGGTAGCAACAACTAAGTAGAAATATTAAACATTAAAAAAAGTTACTTGATTGATTGATATAAGAAATCACAAAATTAACAAAGGTAAAGTCTAACAATCTTGGAGAAAAAGCAACTGACTTCAGGATTTTGGTTTGGCAAAATGATATAATCGTAGATTAACCTATGGAGAATTTATTAATGGTTACCATATGCGTGATAAGATCTAAGTGATAAATATAGATTACAGCTTAATGAACTTTGTTTAGACAAATACCAATTCAATTTATGTAATCCTAATTCTAAGAATCAAGTACACAATTATTAAAAAACCAAGGTTTATGAAATTAAAATTAGGTTTAAACACAATCAAATCGTTTAAATAATTAAATCACAAATTGAATCCAATAAAACTTAAATTGTTCAAAAACCAATCTCAAAAGTAGGTTACAACCTAAGAAATATGATTACTTGCACAAACTCGTAGCCCAAAGTGAATCACGAATGACTTAGCCTATCATCCTCATTGATTCTTAAACACATATGGAATGAAGCATGTGAATTCCTATGATATTGATGTTGGAAAGCCTTCGGAATACTGAAAGTTCGTTATTTTTCTTCCTTGATTGTTGGGGTAGTAGTTTACTTTCGTTTTAGGGTTAATTCCCTTTAAATCCATCAAAATGCATGTACTGGTGCCGATGGCTCCGCCTTGGGCATCAGTGGCGCCCCTGGCGTGAACAAGGTTGAAATATTCTGATCAAAGATTGTTCTGATGGTGTTTATTATGCTCGCGGCGTCGGTGGCGTCTCCTCTACTGCACTTTTGATTTTCACTTATAACTTTTCGAGATATCAGCGTTGGTAGGTCGTGGGTCCCGTAACTCTTTTTCTTATGCTCATTTTTAAGTTACCATGATTGTCAACATCTTTTCTGTGTTTTTTCATCTCCCCGGCTTCCGATTTTCATCTCGTTTTTCCATAATCTTCATATTCTTCAAGTTTAACCAACAAACATAAGAATATCCCAAATTTAACTCATTTTTCGTAAGTTAATACTAACACGAAAATAAAGCCTTTAAACATTAAACATTAACCATATAATCATGTGCCAAGCGAAAATTTTGTCTAGGCAGACAGCTGGACACATCATCTTATGCGTGTATTTGCCTCCTGTGATCGATAGAAATTCCCTTAATCGATCACATTAATTATAATACTCCATCTAAGAGGTACTTCTAACATACAATCAAGGTTGTTGAAGAAAGAGTATTAGAAAAGAAGATAAGGCCCTTGTTTGTTTCTCAGTGACAACATCAACAGTAGATTGTACTGTCAAAGTAGACATATCCGTAAATTGTGAAACACCTTCACCTCCTCTATCACTCCTTACAACCCAAATTTTCTTGTTGAGTTAATTCTCAAGTTCAATATTTTACATGTTAAACTTTTCTATTACTTTATTCTTAATTCTAAGTAACTATAATAGAAATATCTCTTATCGATTTCAAGTTTAAGTTGTATATAACAATTTAAAGTATTCTCAACCTCATTCTTATACTACTTCCTGTTTTTTCAAGTATAACACAACTAAGGTCACACCTTAGCGGAAATAAACATGAAACAACTTCTCATTAAACCAATGTATTAGATTATATTAAATGGTTATTTTTAATTTGAAAAAATAGCACAAATATTTCCTATTGTTTGACCAAATTGCAAGCTGGGTTTTTTTATTTTTACAATTGCAAACTTAGTCCAAAATTTTCTGAGATTGTTGCAAGTATAGTCTTTACTGTTAATGTTTGTTAGTTTTTAACAGATGTGATAACTAAATTTATGATATGATCAAACCTATGGATCATTTGCATAATTTTCTCTATAATTAAAAAATAATAATAAGAGCTAAATAGTAGAATATATGATAATGAAATATTAATAAAACTTCCTCCAATTGCACCAACAGCTTTCCCCTTTTCTACTATGATTCCGGCAACAACTATTGTCGTTTATGATTACCTCCATCATTCTCATTGAACCTCCCCAACATTCAAATTTCTTAGTATTTCATTGAATGATTTGTTTCGGTCTCATCATAATTTCCGTTAGAATGTGTACAATTATTCCAAACAGTTTTTTTAGATCTTTATACGCTGAAAATCTACATAATTGTTAGACATAGGATGTCACATGCACATCATCACTCAATTAAGGTGTTAAGGAATAAGAATTTTTGTTTAACTTTTATTTGGTTAACTTTTTTTCAATTATACTAGAAAATGCACAAATGATCCATGGATTAATTATATTGCAAGTTTAATCCTCACATCTATTAAAAACTAACATATAGTAATGGTAGAGACTAAACTTGCAATCATCTCATATAATTTTGGACTAAGTTTATAATTTCAAAAATCTAGGGATCAAGCATGCAATATGGTAAAAACACAGGGACCGTTTGTGTATTTTTCTCCAATATTTTTTTATTAATTTCATGTTTTTGTTTCAACTTAGGTTTTAAACATCTTTGAAACTTCTGTTTAACAATATATGTTTTAGCTCATCGGAAGAAACATGTGTTGATCAGTCGCAACTGATCAGCAGCAATATCAACAACAACTATATAATGTGATCTGCAACGATTGTTGCTGAGCAACACTGGGAGCCGACCCAACAATAGCACTACTGGTTGATGTCATTAGCATCGTGGTTGCTCATCTGTAGCAAGTCAAGATGTCGTCGGCGACACAAAGACCAGTCATCGGTGTTAACTTATGATGAAATTTGCGACTATAGCACCTCGGTAATACCTCGCTACCAACTCACTTTGATGACAACAAACCACACATCAAGAGCATTTACTGTTGTTGATGTTGAGCCAACATACAAAAATTCAAAGATGGCTCACCGTGATGCGGGTGCGTGAAGTGCAAAGCACGCCAAAAAAGGTCGCATTACACCCATCGCCATGCGCAGGTGTGGTTGCGAGTGCGTTGCACCCTAGAGGGTCTCACTTGTGTTTCACATATGTCTCGACTAAGTAAGCAATTGCTAAGAATTGATCATCCTTATATACCAGTCTAAGTTTGGTCATCACACCTATATGAGACAAGTTCCACAACTTAGTTCTTGATTTTCAAATGTTTGCAAAGTTTAAACACATAACTTCAAATATCAATGTCACATTCATCCTAGCTCCAGTTTGATGCAATATGGTTCGATACGAAGCTATCATATAACAAAACACAAACCTAGAAAGTATTAAGTATATTAAACATAGTTATATGTATTTGTAACCGTCCAGAGTTGATGAAAAGTCACTTTTTCAAGTTAGTTGATACCCGATTATCACCTAATTTCCAATAGTGCTTAGAGTTAACCTTCTACTAGTTTAATATAAAACTTCTTTTAGTCATACCTAGAGCTTTTAATATCCTATTTAAAGATTTAAATATTACAATTTTATCTTTTTTAAGAACTCATATTCTACTCCATTGCCTGTCACACCAATTATTTCTTCAAGAAAAGAAAAATATAATGTATAACTACTCGTTTCATTACCTATCCAGAATGCTTTAGATTTCAAATTTTCATATTACATTTATTCTCTTTTGTTACAAAATTTCATTGTGATTGTGTATTTCAATTAGACATTTGACCTGGTTAGAACATGTAGCGTGTAACTCAGATCAAGCATTGTGAGAAGGAAGTCACGCAATTCTGAGTCGCAAACTACAAGTTACAACCGAGCCACATGGTTAAACATAACTGTTTAACCATTCAGTCTCGTCTCAAAAAGCTCGACGCTAAAAGGGATAACCAAACAAACATAATGGAGTCAAATAAACCAAATAAACATAAAAATGTAAATAACTATTTTACATAAATTCAAATCCATAATCCACAAATTATTAAAACTAGAAACAATACAAAGTAACCAACATCTTTATAGCAAAGTTAGAGGTGCCTAAACAAAAGGATACCCAGGTTAAATTACCAAAATACCCCTACCCAAAATCAGTCAATGTTACCCCCAACACCACTTTGGTCATTTTCTTTAGTCTCCACACCAGTTGACCCCAAAGAATTGTTATCTACATTCCCCCTGAGTTGCTCACTCCCACCACTGAGTTGACTCGGCATCCCACTCGGTGCGGGTCCCACAATCCCGTTGTAACCATTGGCCGACACGCCCATTAACCCATGTCCACCGTTCACATACGCCGGATAAACCATCGGCAATGGACCGCCCCTCATGCCAACCACTGCAGGACCACCCCATGGGATCCTAGGTGGAACTGCAGCCATACCATATCCACCAACTGCATAACCGCCTCCAAACACACCACTACCATATGGATAACCGCCGTAGCTCGGGAATGGTCCATAACCAGGAAGAACATCGTACACAGGTCTATACGGGGCGGGCTGCTGTTGATGACCGCCACTAAAGTTAGAATCCCTATTGCTGCTAGTAATGCCGCCGCTAACCTCTTTAGGTACCGCCCTTTTAACCTCCACAAGTTTACCGCCCAATTCATGGAAGTTCTTTTGCATAACTTCTTCAACCGAATCTTCAGAGTCAAAAGTGATGAACCCGAACCCACGAGGCCTGTGGGTCACATTATCATGCATAACAACCACGTCTGTAATCCTACCGAACTTTTCAAAGTAGAATTTGAAGTCGTCTTCTGTTAAGTTTGCAGATAAGCCGCCTACAAAAATCTTTTTAGTTTTTAAGTTATCGCTGCTGCTTTTGGTGCCGTTGTTTCTGCAATTCCTGTTCGGCCCTCGATTCTGTTCTTGCTGGTTTTGATTTTGTTCACTTCTCGGTACCGCCTTTTTCACTTCAACCTGTAAAAAATCATCAAACATGAAGTTCAAATCATGAAGAAAAAGAAATTAATGTGTTAGGTGTTGGTTCATTTCATAATTCATTGGTGGGGTTTGAGAACTATAATCAAGACATGTTTCACACCTACAAGACATAATAATTTTGACAAATTCATGGTATTCTAATAAGTGTGGTAGATTCGACCCATTAACTAATAAATGAGTCAATTCGGGTTATATATATTTTTTCCTTTAACGTGTAAATGGGTAAAGTAAAAAGAGAATAGTGAATTGATTAAACGGAAATGGGTCTATTAAAAAATATTGTATGATACCTAAAACATTTAATCTTTGGACCCATAGTTCACACACTAATAAATATTAATATATAAGTAAGTTTTTAAAAGATTAATGAATGAAAGTATTCAATTCAACCCAACTGGACCCGTAAAAACGACAGCTTGATCTGTAAATACGACGGCCTGACTTTTCCGTTGCTAAAATTATAATCATCCTTGCAAAAATGGCAAGAAAAACACATTTTTTGTTAAATGAGTGATTTTGGACTAAAAAGGGGCAAAAGATTTACCCAATTTGTTCCAAAATGCTCAATCTTACAATCAAATTTTGATGATGTACTAAAACAATAATTAGGTGCAAGTTAAGTCCCCGCAATGATGGCTTAGCGATCAGGGACATGCATCATAAGGATTTCCACAATCTGTACAACATTTTCTCATTTGTGATCTACTTTTTCTTTCTGACTTCTTCAGAACACTATCAGTAACTCCAAAAAAAGGTCAATTTCAAGTACCAATATCTTACTTGAGCAAAAACAAAAAATACTAACGGGTGTTTGGATGTGCATCAAAACTGATTTAAGCAGTTTAAAGTGATTATAGTTCTGCTAAATTCTTGTCAAAATACTTGTAAACTGTTGCTCTAATTAAAACTGATTTACTATTAATAAACTAATTACCATTTTCAAAACAAATGTCCAAAAACCGCCCAAGTTTTACTGTAAAATAAGTGATATGACACTCATAAGTCGAACAATTGAAAAGTTACAACATATCTAGCTTTAATCACCCGAATATTCTCTTTTATGTAGCAATCATCATTAATTCGTAATCACACCAAAAGTCCAAAATCACCTATATTTAACTTCAAAAACTACTAATATAACACTCAAAAGTCAAAAAGTAGTAAAAGAACAAACAACATCTAGCTTTCATTTCCAGGTTATTGAATTCTTTATGTAGTAGCAATCATTTTCGAACCTAATCTCCAAAAATCACCTAAATTTAACTTCGAAAGGAAACAAACAGAACACTTAAAAAGCCAACTAACTCTAAAAGTACCAAACTATATCTACCTTTAATCACTCAATTATGGATCCTTTATGTAGTAATCATCAGCATCATTATCAAACCAAAAGCCCCAAAACAACCAAAAGTTAACTTAATAAACAACTAATATAACACTCAAAAGTCATGACTCAACACAGTTCAATCCAGAAAAGCAATAAAAGCAGTTAATTGTAGATTGGAAGAAAAACAAACCGTTCTGCCAAGAATTGTATGAGTGTCAACCAGAACTTTATCAACAGCTGATGCCTCTGAAAACGAAACAAAGGCGAATCCACGAGGGCTACCGGTGGTTCGATCTTTAGCAATTACTGAACCCACAACAGTTCCATAGTTTCCAAAATGGTCTCTTAAAGTATCTTCTGTCGTCTCCCATGAAATCCCACCCACAAACACCTTACAATGATCACAATCATCCATTTTTGACCTTATATAAACCAAAAAAACACCTGTAAAAGAAAAACTACACAAAAAAAGAAAAAGAAAACCCTTGTTCTTGATCTTTCAGGGGATTCAATAGAAACCACCAATTGGGTGTATTATCAAAACAAACCCCTTTTCTTGTTCATCATAGGGCTTCATCAGAAACGAAAAAAAAAATGATACTTTGAACATAAATCAAACAAATTTCTCAATTTTCAAGAACACCCAGATGAAATTCGTTCGAAAAACAAGTGTTCGACAGAAATCAAACCCCTTTGATGGTTCTTTAAAGTTTCAGGAGCACAAAAAGAGGGGTATTGAAAACTGTTATAAACATCAGCATTTCGAAATCGACTGAAAACCCAAGTACAAAACCCTCGTTCTTGAATTGGGGGTTCAAGAATCCAAACTCAAAGAGGCGTAATTGTGCAAATCAATTTCTAGGGTTTCGGATTGCAGGAGAGTTGGATTAGAATTAGGGTTAGGGTTTTGATTTGAAGAAAGATTGTGGAGTTACAAAGGGGTTGTGTGGGATTGTGAAAATTAGAAGCATTTCTGTTGGATACCGAAGAGAATTGAACGGAGTTATGAGACAAAAAGTAAGGACCTTGGGTGGGGTGTGAGAGTGGAGATGGGGTTTGTTTGACTTTGACCCTCGTTCTAGTCATTTGTCAAGCTCCCCAAAGAGTTGTGTTTGGATTAGGTTTTTTGGTTGACTAATACGAGGATCAATAAGGAATCTTAACTTACAATCATGAATTATAAAATATTTAATTGCATAAAATATTTTATTATAGATAAGTCTTTCCAACTACATCTCAATGCTAAATGATGTTTTTCTCTCATTTGTGAATGTTACAATTTTTATACTACGAGTCGAATCCTATATTGTAAAGTTTTTAGGGTATACGGAGTAGCTGTTCAAACTGTTCGACGTTCGTTCGGACTTTGCTTGAAAAATTTTCGTTTGAATTTTTGCTCGGTTGTAAACAAGCTGGTCGGCTCGGATCGATTTGTAAACGAGCCAAGCACGAGCAAAGGTCCGTTCGGTTCGGTCCGGATCGAATTAATATGTATATATAGTTTATATGTAGCACTATAGAAGATTTGACCCATTATTTATAAATATATAGTTATATTTATGCATACTTGAGCAATCAACCTAATAAATAATTCTACATTAAACATAAAAGTGAAAACCTAAGCCGTTAATAGATATTTTTCGATCGCTTCCCGCTCTCACTGTTATCATTATCTGTAATATGATCTCCACCTTATCAACAACAGTCTTAGCTTCATTGTCAGGCACAACGTATTTTCATCCACGAAAATATTATGTAATGAAATGTGCCTTGTGCCTGATTTTAAGTCATTACATCTTATTCGTTGCAGTATAAATCGTATGACACATAAGATAGTTGGGTTGTATAGATTGTTCGGCGCTCTTTTGTGATTGCTCGATGCTCGCTCAAAAATTTAACGCTCGAAAAATGCTCGTTTGATTTTCCGCTCCATTATAAACGAGCCGATCGGCTCGGTTCGGTTTAGAAACGAGCCAAGCACGAGCAAAGGTCCGCTCGGTTTGGCTCGGCTCGTGAATAGCCCTAATACGGAGTCGTCTTAAGAAAAACCCTCATTAAAGCCGGGGGAATGATTTCATCGACCGAACCCCCTCCCCTGGTTCCGGTGAATAATTAAGTCCAACCCGATAAAAGTTCACCATTTTTTACCAATCCAATCTTGCTCCTTTTTAGTTGTGTAACGGTCAATTGACCGTTAGGAATCGTTGGTGTTAGATTAATTCTTCACCATATATATATATATATATATATATATATATATATATATATATATATATATATATATATATATATGTATATATATATATATATATATACTTTCGAACTATATTTATTTTCCAATCCAAAATTATCATTTTCTTATTGAATTATTTTAAATCTCTCTAAATAGCTAACTTTAAATTTTAACTTTCATCATTTTCATATAATTCATCAAGTTCTACGGAAGAAAATATTAAGACAAGTAAGTGTAACATTAAATTTTGACTAGTGTTTTCTTGGCCTCGTTAGGCAAAATTCAAGACATTGTTTCATCTTCGAGATTTTATTTGGATAAAGACGATCATGATGAGTCATATAATAGACTGGTGGCGTACTATTTTGCTAATAACCATCTTGCATTCACCCCTGAGATGTTTTGAAGAAGATTTAGGATGAATAAAATTTTTACTAGATGTTGGTTATTTAGAGATAAACTCTAAGTACTTTAAATGACTTCTGATGCAAGGGGTCGTTAAAGTTTTATGTTGCTACAAAAGTGCACCTCAACTATACGACAGCTAGCATTCAGGGATGCTCCTGACGTGCTTGATGGATACTTGCATATGTCTGAGAAAACATCACGTGAAAGCTTGCAAAGTATTTGTGTAGTGTTATTAGTTTGTATTTACAAATTGTCTTCGTAAACCGACTTACAATGATGTATAGCTTTTATACGTTGCATATGAACAACGACATAGTTTTCTGGTGATGTTTGGGAGGATCCTCTAAGCTTGCATAGCTTTTGGGATGGTGTTCAAAGGACGTTAAAGGAGGGGTCCTAAAACACAAGTGACAAATACTTCATAACCTACAAAGCAACATCATCCCTAAAGTATTAGAAAAATCATATACACATGTAATATCCTCTACAATATGATTTTGAAGGTAATTGATGCGACGGTATCTTTTTAACAAATGTCGGGTCCTCCAAGCGATTAACAAGTGGACCACATATTCTCAATCAAATCTTATCAAACATATAAAGCATTTGTAACAATTGAACAACTGATTTTTATTTTTTATTAATAAAAAGTTTATTAGATTGGTTAGGATTTTACTAACGACATTTATCTGGTATTACACTTGACAGATACAGAATCTCTATTAAGTGTTGATGATCAAACACAACAAATACAATGAATTATGAAGATATTGAAATAACACTCAATTACTTTCAATATATCTTTCACTTTATAGAAGCAAATTACATATAACATGTAAAATACAATACAAGTGGTAACCCCCAAAAACTATACAAGCGTGGGGTTTTATACTACAAAAAAAATACTAAAAATGAATCTACATCATTCATCCTTGTATCAATATCAACGATGAACTACCGCCATTGATCCTGGTATTGTGGCAACCACAAATACAAGCTTTAATTGGATATAGAAGTCTGAAACATACAAAAAAACTAATATGCAACAGATCTTCAGTAGATGCAAAGTTAAAGTTACTTTATTACTTATCAACACTTGCATGATGTAGTACAATAACAGATAGACTGTATTTCAGTAAGGACTTTAGCATGAATTTGTGTAACAGCAGATGCACAAACTATTCAACATAAACAAACTTCTTGGTTAGCATATGGAAGCTACAGCACATGAGTTAATTCATGTTTTTGTGTAGCTTTATTCTCAAATATCCTAACAATGTTATTTTAATTTATTTAAGTTATTGCAAGTTATATACTTTTATTATGTTATTTAGTTTTTAATTTAATTTATATTTAAAAAAGTACAAACTGGTAAGGTGATGAAACATGTCAGAAAAATGAAAAAAATAAGATGTTCCATAAAAATGAAAAGAAAAAGAAAAATAAAAAGAACGATGAAATAATGTTGATCTGACTAACAAAATCGTGAGTTTTTGGATATGCAACCCATCAGAGCAAAACCGACAATATCTTGGTATGGTTTATGTGTGCTATTACATATAGTATGATAGTCAGGGGCCAGTCTGATGTTTTAGTGAGGACACTAAGCTCCGTAAGGGGGTGAAAATGTAAGTCCCATATTGGTTGAGTAGGAAAACAAAACATTCCTTAAAAGAGGGTGGAAACCTTCTCTATCAAAAACCCCTTTAACTGGGCGAGCAATCCGTTGGGCGAGGTGCAAACGAGCCGAGCCGAGCCCAAGCTCGTATGGGATCGAGATCGGCTCGTGATGACCTAGGAGAGCTCGAGCTCGACTCGTTTCGAGCTTTATTTTTAAAGCTCGAGCTCTGCTCGGGCTCGACTCGTTTATTTATTTAAATATAGTTTTTAATTTTTTTTATATTTAATTGTGATATATATATATAATTATTATTATTATATATAACATTATTCATATTATTTGATTGTTTTTATATCATAACTTTATATATAATAGATATTATTAAAATAATATATTTAAAAAATTAAATAAAAATATATAAATAAAAAGCTCGTTTAGGCTCGCGAGCCGGCTCGAGCTTGATACATGAAGCTCAGGCTCGGGCTCGATAATTTAATGAGCTTTCTTTCAAGCTCGAGCTCAGCTTGTTTTGAGCTTTTTTATCGATCCGATCTCGAGTAGCCACGAGCGGGTCGGCTCGTTTGCACCCCTAGATTTATGTGAGCTGTTACAGATGGTATCAAAGCCAATCCTGTGCCGCTTGAAATAGTGGGACAAACCCTATTATGGATGGTGACTCCCCGGCGGTGTTTAGAGTGACACCTTAGCAAATCCCACATGATATTCATAGGATAACATACATATCATGTTCATAAAAAAATCAAATACATGTGTATTCACATCAATGCCACTATCACAATCGTCCCCTAGTTTCACTTGATATGTAAATATCTTTCCATTATTGATATGGATAACATCCACAAAGCATAATCCGTAGAGCTAAATACATTATACGATGGGAAAACTAAACATATACTTCGTCAAAAGGAATGCCTAATCTTAGAATGTTAATTGGTTGTGTTTGCAAAAATAACATGAACCTAAAAAATATTTCCAGAGTCTAAAAGTTTACACACGGACTTGGAGATCCTGTCTTGCATGAACCTGAACAAGACAACATGTTTATTGGTTGACTCGGACATGAACTATTTAACTTGATTTTTTATATTGTTATTTGTATATTATTACTCTAAAATTACAAATTTACAACTAAAAATAAAAATATACGTAAAATACTTATGTTAATACTATAAAACATAATGTCCATTTATACTTTGACTTTTAAATTTTGATATAAAATACCAAACAATAGTGGTTATAACAATAGAACACAAATTTTAAAAACTACATTTGAATAAATCGGTTAACCAATGACATGTCATGTTAACACAACATGATACATTTAGCTAAATGTGTTTGTTGATTCGATCATAAAACGAAATGAAACTCGTTTATACCTAACTGAAACCCATGAATCCGTTTGAATATCACCGAAAGAGTTCATCATGGATAAGAGAAAAGTTTCACCCTTAAACATATTAAACATATTTAGGTGCGAAATCTTTCTAGGATCACTAACCTTCAGAAAATTGCCATCAAAAATATTGTTAAATACAATAAACAAAATCCTTGCAAAACCAAAAGAACTTTGATCTAGCGTTATTTTTTGAAAAAAAGGATTATTTTAGTGCTACACCGGATGATGGTGTAAATAGGACTGCAAATGAACCAAACGAACACGAACAATGCCTTGTTCGTGTTCATTCATTAAGAAATAAACTTGTTTATGAACTGTTCACGAACACTTACCAAACGAGATTACTTGTTCGTGTTCGTTCATTAAGAAAATGAACATATTCATGAACACTTATCAAACACAAACGAACACAAACAAATTTTCATGAACATGACGAACACAAATAAGTTCATGAACATAAACGAATACAAATGATCATATATTAATTTTAAAATAACATTTGCATTTTCATCACAAACATTACACAAAATTCTAAATATAAATAAGTACTTAACATAATTTTCAAATAATATTTGATATAATTGTCATTAAAATAACTAATACAAAAATTAATAACATAAAGGAACACATTAATCAACATAAACGAACACATAATTGAACATTCAGAAACAAACATTAACGAATATAAATGAAGACATTATCGAACGTTCACGGACATAAATGAAGGAACACGGTTTGTGTTTATGTTCGTTCGCTTAACTAAACGAACATAATTTTCTTGTTCATGTTCGTTTATTTACTAAACGAACGAACATAAAGAAACTTTCCGCCGAACAACGAACGAACATAAAAGAACTTTCCGCCAAACAGTTCATTGTTCGTTAAATGGTTTGTTTTTGCAGCCCTAGGTGTAAGATTAGATTGCACCATCACAAATTATGTTTTTAAAATAATTGACCATCTCCGGTGGTCAACATGACCGTTGCTTTGATAAATTACACAGTACACATATATGATATGATATTATCAGTTACAAATTGTCCCCTCATCTTCCCCATGCATCTATTACTACTCAACCCCTATAATCACCACCGCACCATCGACAACCACCGCCGTTGGCCACCATGGCCGTAGATCCCAACGGCACCACCACCATCTCACCGTCATCATCATAATCACTCCGGCAAACACAAACAAAAACCCAATGCAATTCCCCCAAATCACCTAACAACCACTCACAAATCCCTAACAATAATGGCAACCTGTGATCCAGATTCGATCATTTACCTTCACGGAGACCTAGAATGTCTACCGGACATGTGGATAGAATCCGGTGAGTTGATTGACGATTGGTTTCCGATTATTGGTCCGTTTGGTAAACCCTCAAAACCTAAAGCTGCAATTAGGTTAAAATTCCGATTCAGTCCGTACGATAGTAATTTCAGAAATTCAATGGGATTTGAGTCTTAAGGAGTACTTGAAGGGCAAATCACAAGAAGGTGTGAAGGTTTTGTCGCTTGTTTGGGATGATAAGACTTCACATGGCTCTAATTCGGTATAAATATGATCTGTTATTTCCTTTCCTGTTGTTTTCAACAGTTTCTGCTCTTAGGTACCTTCATAATCTATCAGATACGTATATGATGATACTGAGAATGCATGCTTGTTGATTATGATCTAAACAATATTAAGGCAATGAACTAGAATGAATACTTGTTGGCATGTTTGATTTGATGAACTAGCCATCATGATCAAACAATCGCTTTAATGCCTTACTTTGGTGGTATTATAGGATTCAATGAATGATTCTTAGGTGTTCTTGAATGATATGATGACACAATCACAATAATTATGACAGTTTGATCAGTAGGAAATAAGCACCTTCAAGTAGTTAGGAAAAGACGGTTTGAATCATCCATTAAAAATTTTCAGGATCAATTGGCAGTTAAGCATTAGTAGTCTGTATAAACGTAATATTACACCTACATGGGAAATTATCAAGCATACATAACAAGTACATTTTCAATTGTTATTATGATTTGCTTTGTGGATTAATATGGTTTTGTGTGCAGGACAGATTGATGCAAACTCATGATGAAGAGACTCGCAAGTTTTTCAAACAAACATCTGTCCAATGTGTGTTGGCACCTCGATACCTCGAACAACAGGCTTGCTTCATACCCTTACAAAAATACAATTATATGTTTATTTTTTTTTCCAACGCGACCAGGGGGGGGGGGGGGGTTCTCTATGAATTATTGTTATGTATAGGGTGGTGACAATTTCAACTGATTTACTTATGAAAACGTAGGTTATGTCTTATAACTTTATTTATAACAGGTCTACATGTCAAACAGGTCGAAGTCTAAAGTGCATTTTGAATGTATAAAACCTCCTGAACAATTTTTCTATCAAATGTAAAAAAAAGCTGGAAACAATGGTCATAAGGTTGTTTTTGATGGTGATGCATGCACAATAATAGATAAGCTATAAAGCCAAAGAATAGTGTCTTCCCATGACTCAAAACATTTCCTCTTGATGTTTCAACAATCTGATGGTTATGCCTTAGTTCTTAGAAAAGATAATATAGACATTTACGTTTGAAAGAGTTGTTTGTATTAACTAAAATGAATATGGTTGTAGGGCTGCCTAAAATATGTGAAATAGAATTTACGAAGGGTGTGTCATAGGGAGCACAATAGAAGCTCTATCCCTGTAAACAAGGTCTGCACTGCCTCAAAGTGTCTTGAATCAGTGCATAACAATGTGTGTGGATCACAAAGTCGTCGGGTGGAATTGAAATTGGACCACAAACGTATGACTTGGGTTTAATTCCTGAAGTACAAGTTATAATTAAATGTTTCAAAACCAACTCAAAGCAATAGTTGAAACTGAGAGTGGCTGTAAAATAAAGGAACACTTCGATCAGATAGAGGAGAACTGAAGAGTTTACCTTTTATAAATTTGATGTGTATTGTAAAAAGTTGGAAACCATCAACACCATATACTCTGGGGCAATATAGTTTAGTGGAAAGAAAGAACCAAACCATAGTTGAAATGGCTCAGACATGAGGCTGTCAAGTCATTTATGTACAGTGCCTATGTACATTATGAACTTGTTGCTGTAGTATAGAAACTTTTTTATCAAACAGATTTGGTGTATGTAAAATTAGTAAGAGGCCTTTAGATCATATCAATGGTATCACGTATCTATTGTTTCTTAGATTTAACACTACTTTTAATTCAGGTTGTTGGGACATTATACACCTGTCATCATAAATGTGTTATAGTGGATACACAAGCTCATGGAAGCTACAGGAAAATCTGCATTTCTTGGAGGTATAGATCATGGCACTGTTTAAGGATGATTACCACAATCCAGCCTTTTTTGTAAGTCTATAATTAACTTTTACTCACTTTTCCTCTTAATTATGCATGCTTCTCATTTCTATAGGATATTTTTCTTATACTCTTGTATGATGTATCAAATTAACGTTAACTAACATGATTGCACATTTGCACATTAAACATAGGTATGTTAAACATAGGTATGTTTAAAACCAAAAGTTCTTTGGTATGTAAAAGGGTTATGACTGCTATATGTTTTTTTCCATAAAATATCAACGTCTTTTTCATCTATCCCAATTTTCATTTTATCTTTTCTTTGTATATCTTAGTAACTAAAAGGTGGCTTTGTGATTTGTTGCCCGTAACCTTAACATTTTTATATGAAACTTAATGGTTATATTATATAACATTTTTATGCCTAACTTTTATATTTTATATAAAAGTATCATGTATTTACCATTTTGTGGTTATCTGTTAATATCAAAGAAAACACGGACTCAAACAAGAAAAAGTAAAGAACGCGAGAGATTTAACGTGGCTCGCTCGCAATGTGCAACATACGTGCACGAGAGGCAGCTAGGGTTTTCTTATTAATTAGTGATAATGATTTACAAGTACATCGACATATATTTATAGAGTACAATTAGTTAATCATTTAGTTAACAAAATAACTAAACTAGGTCTATTTAGAGCTAGGGTTGGTCGAACCTTACGGCTCCATTCTAATTCATACGAAGCCTACATCCAGAACTCTCCCACTTGAAGGCTTCATAACTTGTTTGGTTGCACTACTTTGTACTTCTATAAAACCCCGTTAGATTTTCAAATCACCCTATTTACCACCTACCTTCTTAACATTATTTCCGAAAGCCAGCTAAAGTTATATAAAGCTTCAACATATCCAGCACCACAGATTTGATAAACATATTTGTTGGATTCTTCGCACCTTAGATGTGTTTTAAGCTGATTGTTCCATTACTCATAAATCCTATAATGAAGTGATACCTCATCCTAATGTGTTTCGTTTTCCCATGATGGATAGGATTTTTTGCAAGTTTCATTGCATTCTCATTGCCACAATACAATGTGTAATCTAATGAAGTGATACCTCATCTTAATGTGTTTTGTTTTCCCATGATAGACTGGAATTTTAGCAATATTCATTGCATGGTCATTCTCACAAATGAGTAACAGATTGTTGTTTGCCTAACTTTTTAAGAAAAGCCTACAACCATACTAGCTTTAGCAATAGCCATCTATTCAGCCTCTGTTTTTTATAGAGCCACTTGTTTTTTAATTTTGGACATCCAGCTCACTGCTATTTCTCCCATTGTAAAGACATGCCCGGTATTGCTTTGAATGTCCTTTGACAACCATTCAAATTAGCATTTGTGTAACCTTTAAGATGTGCATCTTTCCTTTCAAAACATAACCCCATTTTTTATGTACCCTTCAATCTAAGCACCCATTTAACTGCTTCTCAATGTTCTTTTTTCGGATCTGACATAAACCGACTATTCACCCCAACATCATGAGCAATATCCGATCAAGTGCTGCCATGACATCCGTTGTTAGGATCACACCGGTACGAAACACACGAATAAAGAACAATAAAAAATTAACCGAGACACGAGAGATTAATAGAGGTTCGGTCGCGGTGTGCAGCCTACATCCTCTTGGGCAACTAGGGTTTTCTTTTATTGAGTGATGAAGATTACATGTACAATGAGATGTATATATTAGACTACAATTAGAGTCAATCCCTTTAGTTAATAATCTAACTAAACTGGGCCTAATTAAAACTTGGGCTGGCCGAGCCCAACTGCTCCAAATTAATTCACCCAAAGCCTACACCCAACAATTCTCCCACTTGGAGGCTACGAAACACGTTCAGCTGCACTCCGCTTCTTTGTACTTTTGTAAATCCTTCTGATTTTTACACCCCCTAGCTACCCCCGCCTTCTCAACATTATTCCTGAAGGTCAGCTGAAGCTATGCAAAGCTTCAACTTATCCAGCACCATAGATATGGTAAACATATCGGCTAGATTCTTCGCACCTGAGATGTTTTTCAAACTGATTTCTCCATCACTTATCAATCCTATGACAAAATGATACCTCATCCCAATGTGCTTTTTACCATGATAGACTGGATTTTTGGAAAGTTTCACTGCACTCTCATTGTCACAATACATGATTAATCAGACTACTGTTTACCCAATTCTTCAAGAAAAATCTTTAACCATACTAACTCTTTACTAGCTTCAGCAACAACCATGTATCCGGCCTCCATTGTTAATAAAGCTACACTTTTCTGAAGTTTGGACATCCAGCTAACTGTTGTTCCTCCCATTATAAAAGACATGCCCGGTAGTGCTTTTTAATGTCCCTTTACAACCACCCAAATTAGCATCGGTATACGCTCTGAGAATTGCATCTTTCCCCTTGAAACATAACCCTATTTTAGAAGTACCTTTTAAGTATCTGGGTATCCACTTAACTGCTTTCAAGTATTCTTTCCTCGGATCTGACATAAACCGACTAACTACCCTAACCGCGTGAGTAATATTTGGTCGAGTGTAGACCATGGCATACATGAGACTGCCAACTGCAGATGTGTATGGAATTTTAGCCATCTGTGTTCTTTTATTCTTCAGATTTAGGAGACTGGTCTTTGGTGAGCTTGAAGTGACTTCCCAATAGTGTGTTTCCAGACATGGTATTTTCATTATTCATCTTGAATCTTTCCAACACTTTCCCTATGTATTTTTCTTGGGATAGTGTTAAAGATCCATCCTTATTTATTTCTGATAATGCTTATCCCGAGTATCTGTTTGGCTGGACCCAAGTCTTTCATCTCAAATTCTTTCGACATTTCTTTCTTTAACTTGTTGATCTCTTTCATGTCTGACCCTGCAATCAACATATTATCTACATAGAATAGTAGATTGATATAAGGCTGTTGAACCTCTTCAAATAACAGCAATGATCCATTTGACATTTCTTGTACCCTGAACTTTCCATGAAGTTATCAAACTTCAAGTACCACTGCCTGGGTGCCTTTTTTAGATCCTATAAGTTCTTTTTCAATTTGCAGACCCAATATTCTTTTCTGACAACCTGAAACCCTTCAGATTGTTTCATATAAATTTCTTCGTCAAGGTCACCGAGTAGAAATATTGTCTTAACATCTAATTGCTCTAGATGTAAGTCCCTTGCAGCTACCAGACTCAGAACCAATCTAATGATTGTCATTTTCACAACTGGCGAGAAGATCTCATCATAATTAACCCTCTACTTTTGCTGAATACCCTTGACTACTAAGCAAGCTTTGTATCGTTTAGACCCATCATGTTCTTCCTTGACCCTGAAGAACCATTTATTACGTAGAGCTCTTTTATCTGGCGGAAGCTTTGTTAGTACCCATGTTTTATTTTTCATCAAATAACTCATCTCATCTTTCATAGCATGCTCCCACTGAAACGAATCTTTTATCTTAATAGCTTTAGAAAAACTTTCAAGAAAACTGAGAACCTTAACACCCTTACTCTTATAGAGCTGTATGGTATTCTCAGTGGCTACCAGGTAGAGATAAACATGCAAAATCCATCTGGTAACTTCAACAATCAAGAGAGTTCAGCCCTTCATGTGATTAAAATGGATTGCAGAGAACCACATCATCATCTCATCTATTATCCTAATAAGTAACAAAAGGGTCCTTTCATCACCTTTTCGGAGACACCAAGGGAGAGCTACACACAAGGAAGCCCATTCCAAGAGACAAACTCTTCACAAGCATTTGTGTCTGCTGATGAGAGCACATGCAACTTTCTCTTCACCTTTGAAGACTTGGACTGTATTTATCCAGATGATCTGGAGTACATGGAAATAGTCCAGCAAATAGCTCTTCTCACTCATAGAGTCAAAAAGTTTTATAAGAGGACAGGGAGAAAGTTTCCTAGCAATGCAAGCAGTGGAAAGTTTGGGTTGGATAAAAGCAAAGTGAAGTGTTACAACAGTAACCAAATGGGTTACTTTGCTAGAGAGTGCAAGACACCGAGAACAAATGATGGCCAAGCACAAACCAGACCAAACTACACTGATGGAGGCACCCAAAATGAGAAGGCAAAGCAGCAAGCTGTAGTATTTGTTGAAGAAGGAGGCTTTGACTGGAGCTTTCAGGTTGAGGATTCATCTCCAAATCAAACATTGATGGCAGATCATGAAGAAGCCAAGGTATTGGAACATCTTTATACATCTAAATGTATTGCTTAAGTTAACAGATATAGGTCTTATAACTTATAGATGAGATCTGATTGAGTCTTTGAAAATCTTAAAATCTGATTCGAAAAGAGTTGAAAATGATTACAAACTTAAAGTAGAAAATTTAGAGGAAACCATTTCCACTCTTAAACATGAACATACCAACTACATGACTCAAATCAAAGATCTCATCACTAAGTTAACTAAATGCCAGGCTGAGCTTGTAATCAGCAAAGCCAGGGCAGAGAAATATGTTCTTTAAGAAGAGACCTTCAAGCGTGATATCCTCATCCTTGCATGCAAAAGTTTGTTATCAAAATAAGCAGGGACTAGATATACTAAGATAGCTCCTCCACACACTCTATTATCTGTAAGATCTCTAAGGTGTGGAACTTATGAAGATAAGCTTTCCCTCACAGACTCCATGAATAAAGAGGATGAAGAGAAGATAGTGAATGATGACTCTGAGAAGAGTGAAGAAGATCATCCTAAGAAGGGTCACTATTTTTCTGAGAAGAGAAAAAAAGTTGGGTTGATCAAGTCCAAGAGAAAGAACTTGATCAGAAAAACCAAGAAGAAGTGAAACAAGGCTCAAGAGATCAATGCCACTTTCAACTCTAAGCATAAACAAGTGTTCATCTGTGTAGTGTTTGAAGTGGTAAAGGCTGAAAACTCAACTATAAACTCTAGTACCAGTAGTTTTAGTTTTGTCCAAATTATCCCAACAACAAGGCTGATCAGCTGTGTACCACTGTTACACAACCTGAATCATCCAAATCCAAAGATAGGTCTTACCCTAAAAGGCTTGCTACATCATATGTGAAGATGAAGATAGAGATGGAAAATGATCAAGTTCAATATTTCTCACAAAAGAAAATGGATTGTATCATGTGTAGTAGTACTTCTTATCTTGCTAAGGATTGTCTCTACAATCCTGAAAGTATTGTTCATATGATCAAGAAATAAACTTCTGAGAAAATCAGGAAGAAGCCAGCTTCGGAAGGAACGTCTTTTCTATTCGGGAGCTCCAAAGTGAAGAAGAAGAAGACAAGTGGAAATTTGCCTTCGGAAGAAAAGTTGGTCTCGGAAGAAATGAATGCTTCCAAAGTACTGAAGCCTGCTGTAGTGACAGCAAGATTTTCCGAAGGTCAAGTCTACAAAATTTCTGAAGTTATCTAAACTTCCGAAGTATTGAAGATTAAGTTTAAGCTTCCAAAGGTTATATGGAAGATAAAATAAAAACCATGTGACTAAAAGTTCATCATCAACAACAGCTGATGGTGCTCAAAGCTTGAACATAGGATCAATTACTGTTGCATTATCTTCAACTCATTTTGACAAGCCCAAGACCATCAAAGCTTGGGTTTCCAAATATAACTAACTATCTCCTTTTGTGCAGGAACAACTAAAGACCAACAAGAATGTATGGATCATTAATAGTGGCTGTTTCAGTCACATGACAGGCAATGGCTCTTTACTTCAAAATTTTTAGAAAATTAATGGAGTGCCAATTGCTTTTGGAGGAGATGCAGGAGATTACATTGCTGGAAGGGGTGTGGTCACAAATGGTAAGCTCAACATCGAGAAGGTAAACTTTGTTAAAAAGCTTGAGTACAATTTACTGAGTGTATCCTAATTTTGTGATCAAAGAAACAACATGCTTTTTACTGAGCATGAGTGCATTGTTCTCAAGCCCGGGGTGATCATTTCTCAGGAGCATATCTTGCTTAGAGCCCCCAGGATAGGGAACATGTACAAGATGTACTTGCAGAAAATATCCTCTTCAAGAGAAGTTTTTTGCTTTCTATCTAAAGTAAATAGTGATAAGTCTTTCGCATAAAAGAATGTGCCATGTAAACTTTAAAAACATAAATAAATTAATTAAAAATGATTTATTAACTAGAATGTCAAAGAAAAAGTTTACAAGTGATGACCACTGTTTTGCATGCCTGATAGGGAAGCAGCACAAGGTATCTCACAAGAAAAAAAAAACTCAATCACTACTCTCATACAGTTGTTACATATGGATCTCTTTGGGGCCCACTAGTGTAATGAGTCTAGAAAGGACCTCATATTGTTTGGTGATTCCAGATGACTTCACAAGATTCACTTGGGTCTTTTTTACTTAGAACTAAGGATATGACTCCTAAGATCTTGAAGAATTTTATTCTGAAAATTAAGAATCAATGTGAGGTCAAGATCATAAGATGTGATTAGAGAACTGATTTTAATAACCAAATCCTTGATACATTTTGTGATGAAAAGGGAATATACAAGACAATACATTGCTACTGACTCTTCAGTAAAATGGTGTTGCTGAAAGAAGAAACATGACACTGATTGAAACTATAAGAACCATATTGTCTGATTCTAAACTACCCATCACCTTCTGGGCAGAGGCAGTGAACACTGCTTGCTATTTGCAAAACAGATTTTTAGTAGTTAAGACTCATGGTAAGACTCTTTATGAACTATGACACATAATGAGACCTTTTATTGGTTTTTTCAAATCATTTGGATGTCCTTACACTATCTTGAATACCAAAGATCAAGTAGCCAAATTTGCTGAAAAATCAGATTGACATTTTGTTGGATAGTCTTCCCAAGTTAAGGCTTATAGAGTATACAATCCCAGAACTAGAGTAGTTGAGGAGTCAACCAATGTGACCTTTAATGAGCACACTCCTAGTGTGAAAGGTTCTGGTCCTAATTGGTTGTTGATCTTGATTTAGTTAGCAACTGTTCTAACAAGTCTTATGAGAATGTTTTAGGATCCATAGGTATCTTATCAACAGGAGATCTTGACCCAAGATTTGAACTGAGAAGACCTAACAACTAAACTACTTCAGCTCCAGTGATAATTAATCCTATAGATGGAGTTCCTATCAGCACAATCATGACAAATTCAGCTAATACATCTGAAGTGCCTAAAATTCCAGCTCAAAGGCACAAAACTCAAATGAAGGAGCTTCAAATGTAGGAGGAAGTGGTAGTGGTGACAGTGATCAAGAGTTTTTTGATGCTGACAATCACTCCATAGATGACAACATCAATGATATCACACACTCATTTGATCAAGCTTCTCTTGATAAGTGTGCTGATGTGTTGGGTGACATATCATTACCTGATCTGAATTTCTCAAATTTAGAGCTCTACAATCAACTTGTTGTGATCCCTCCTCTCAGGATCCACAAGTCACACCCCATCACAAACATCATTGGAGATGTTGACAAGGGGGTAAGATACAAAAGGACAAACTCATGATAAAAATGTTTGTCTCTACTCTTATTTCCTATCCTAGATAGAGCTAAAGAAAGTTGATAAAGCTTTAAAAGATGAAAGTTGGGTTAAAGCTATGCAAGAAGAGCTGCTTCATTTCAAAAGACAAAAGGTTTGGAACCTATGTCCTCTTCCTCTAGGAAAGACTACCATAGGAACCAAGTAGGTTTTTAGAAATAAAAAAGGATAATAGAGGACTTGTCATCAAGAACAAGTCCAGACTAGTTGTTCAAAGATACACACAAGAATAGGGAATTAACTATGTAGATGTCTTTGTGATAAATGATAACACTGCTAGAAATGAGCTCGTGTGGAAGTGTAATCTGATGGGGGTTTGTAAGACAAATATGTGCTACAAGTGTAATCTGGCTGGTCACTATGCGGCTGATTGTTAGGCAAAACCATTAACCCCGCCAGGGTGTCACAAGTGTGGAAGTCCTTAACACATAAGGCCAGATTGCCTAAAGTTGAAGGACAAGAAGGCTACCATTGGGGAGCCTACTAGTCGGGCCTTTGTGATAAATGATAACATTGCTATAAATGATAACATTGCTAGAATTGAGCTCGATGTTGTAACTGGTATGTACCTCATAAACAACCACTATGCTTTTGTTTTATTTGATATTGTGCAAGTAGGAGTTTTGTCTAGACATCTTTTAGACCTAGGATAGAACTAAATTCCTCCGATCTACTAGATGCCTACAGTATAGTTTATCCTGATGTGTTTCATGACGAATTACATAGTTTACCACTTCTCAGTCAAGTCGAGTGTCGAATTGATTTAGTCCCAGGAACATCCATTACTTAGTTGCTTAGTTGTGCTATCAATCGACACCCTTAGAAATAAAGGAACTCATGATTTAGTTACACGAACTTATGGACATGGGTTTTATTCGACCGAGCTTCTCACCTTGTGAAGCATCGAGTATTATTCGTCAAGAAGAAGGATATCACATTGAGAATGTGCAGATTATTGGGAAATAAACAAGTTATAGCAAAGACTCAGTACCCACTGTAATTCTGAGAACACTCAATGAATTCCATTGATACCAACAATGTCCATATATACAAACAGGATCCTAACCAACTATCTTATAATAAAGGAAACTCTATCAATCTATAAAGACAAATACAATTCTAATATATACAAGATATACAACCTATATATACTATATACATATATCGGTTAACATGCCCCCTCCCCACAGAGGATCAACTTGAACCGATTGAACAGCTATCGAGGAGGCCTTTAGTGAAAATCTCAGCAAATATTGGTAGTCTATAGGAATATGTAGTACTCGAATGGCGCCAATGCGGACTTTTTCCCGGACAAAATGAATGTCAATTTCAACATGTTTAATACGTTGGTGTTGAACCGGGTTCTCGGAAAGGTAGATGGTTGAAACATTATCACATAAAATAATAGTGGCATCACGTGTTGGGACATGCAGCTCAAGGAGAAGGTTACGTAGCCATGTTGTTTCGGCTGCTGTGTTCGCAACTCCCCTGTATTCGCCCTCTGCATTAGATCGAGATATGGTGTGTTGACGTTTGGAGGACCAGGAGACCAAATTTTGTCCAAGGAACACACAATACCCGGATGTTGATCGTCGAGAGTCGGGGCATCCCCTCTGTCAGCATCAGAATAAGCTATTAATTTGCATGACTCGGAGAGTTGGATCATGAGACCATGATCGATTGTGCCTTTGATGTAGCGGATAATACATTTCAGAAATTGAAATTGTGGTTCCCGCGAGTTGTGCATGCACAAGCAAACCTGTTGGACAGCATATGAAATATCTGGCCTGGTGAAGGTTAGGTATTGAAGTGCCCCTTCTAGGCTGCGTTACAAAGATCCATCAGGTAGGGGATTACTAGCAGTAGTACTGAGTTTTGAATTAGTGTCTATAGGGGTGGAACATGGTTTGCAGTTTTGCATTTTGGCACAGACGAGGATTTCAACAGCATAGGATTGTTGTGACAAGAAGATACTGCCATCTTTATGAGTGACCTGAATGCCAAGAAAATGATATAACCGTCCGAGATCAGTCATGGCGAATTCAGATGATAAGGCCCAAATAATACTCTGTAAAAAATGATCATCAAAAGCAGTGAGTATGATATCATCGACATATAACAATAAGTACGCCAATTGTGTGCCCTTTTTATAGACAAAATGTCACACCCCCGCTAAAAGCGGAAACACGGGGATGTAACGAGATCGGGATCGTCATAACACATGGTAAGCGATAGAGATGCAATATAAATAAATGATAACAAGCGTGTCATGACGACACCCGACAACAAGGGGACTTGTGTCGTGTTCAGTCAATAATCACGACAACATAGCCATAAGCATAAACATGATAATGATTCACATAACCAAATAAAGATGAAATTGTAATATGAATTCTCACAACCCGGGAACATGTTCAAAAGATTGTAATTGTTTACATAGATCAACATTGTCCAAAATAGTTGTTTGTCAAAACATGTTAAGTCCCAAAAATGCATCCTAGGGTCTCCACTAAGGCAGCACACCTAGATTCCTGAACTTGCATGATCACCTGAAAAGATATGCTTAAAATGGTCAACATAATTGTTGGTGAGCTCGCAGGTTTAAGTAATAAATAAGTAAGTGATGCTGTATAAAGTAAGCGTTGCGGAATACCGTGAATACAGTTATATACACAAGTAAAATCACATGACAATGAGCTTTGCAACCAAACCTAACGACGTACACAAAGAAATTGTCGGCATATATTCACCCAAGGGCCCGTTCCTGGCCACTGATGGTACCAACTAGTATACCATCGAACAAGGGTGGGGGTGTCAACCCAATAGTACTACCAATACCTAACCGTCAGTTCCCACACTGGAATTAAATAGTTGCAAAGATAGAACCACACAGCAGACCCAAACATGTATCAGATAAGTACTTGTAACACAGTATCACGTTGATTCCTTGTATGTAAAATGTAAGTAAGTTGTACAGCATTGAAAATGGGTGAGCATACTTTTCCCCCAAGTTATAAATGATTGAAATATTGTATAAGCGTAAAAAGGGGCCACAAAACTCACTTGTTAAGTGGTAAGTATGTAAGATCAATGTAATCCCAATGTAGTATGCAAATGAACGGTCAAACACCTATTGACAGTTATTGTTAAGCATTAATGATATGAAATAAGCGCATAATAATGTTCGGTCGGTTCGGGTTGTATCGGCTGGGTCGCGTGTAACTCACACAAACAGACACACGTACTAGACCTTATGTAGATCCAAGTACTAGACATTGTCGCCGTTGCTGATGATATTTGAATAAAAGTTTTATTGTTATTGAAGAAGTATTAGTTAAATGTCAATAGTTATAAGTCGGTTGATAGTTGTGAAACGTTAGTTTAATTTGTTTTGAATAGTATTTGTGCCCTTTTTAGCGTTGACTTTAATATTTGTGGCCGAACAATGGCAACTTTGTTAATATTACCTCAACATCACACGACTTACACACACCACACACAAGAAGGAAATCACACACAACATTTACAGTCGCACGACAGGACCAGACGCACGACTCAACCTCCATACGCACGAATCAACCCTCAGTCGTGCGAATCAGCTTCATTCGCACGATTGAGCCTTCATTCGTATGACTGGCATTCAGTCGTACCACACAACACCCAATCGCACGACTCAACCTCCATACGCACGAATCAACCTTCAATCGTGCAAATTAGTTACTTTCATACGATTGAACCTTCATTCGTGCGATTGGACTCCAGTCGTGCGAATCACGCACAATCGCGTTCATTCAGTCGGTCACCTGACTCAATCGCACACGTCATTCATAGCATGACTCAATCGCATACATCCATTCGCACACATGACTCAATCGCATACATGCACACAGTCGCACGACTTAGTCGCACGACATACACAGTCGCACAACTCAGTCGCACGATTGACTCAGACGCATGGTTCAGTCGCACGACTCACCCAGTCGCACGACTTAATCGCATGACAGACCCAGTCGCCTGGACAGCAGAATCGCGACTGTGGTCGGGCTGAGCAGCCCCTCGGATGCTCTAAACGCGAGTTTTACACAACAAGGACTTCCAGAAACACTCTACAAACATACACAAACATGAAACACAAGCAGAAAGACCTCACACGCACCCACACGACCTCATGTGTTCGGGTTGAACCCGAACACCCGAAACCCTAGTTTGGACAGCCGTGAAAAAGCAAGAAAAGGGACAACCAAAGTCGTTTACCTGCTAGAAAGGAGTAGACTAGGCAGTAGATGAAGTCTAGATGACGAAAACGAGACCAAGCGGGTCGAATTTGGTGCTAGAATGAAGAAATGGTGTGAAGAAGAAGATGAAGAAGATGAAGGAGATGAAAATGAGAGATCAGGGCTGGAAATGGGTTTATATACCCAGCCCAAGTTTGCAAAATGACAAGTTTAGTCCCTGCACTTAACCCCCGAGTTTCCCAAATTTGTTTCGGTTGAAAAACGACTTTAACGGATTCATATTAATTGTAGAAATGCATTTAATGATGTTTATAACTTAAAAATGATTTTATTAATGACGTTTATTATATATAAAAAAATGATATATTGGGCGGTTTCGAAGATGAAAATTGTCAGGATCAGCGATCACAAGTTTGATATATTAGAGTGTAATGCAGCGGAATGAAATCAAGAATTAGTCAAATTATAGCAAGAGTTTGTTATTTGTAAACAAATGCGAGAGAATATTTTTCTGTAATAAGGAATGTTTCAATGATGCCCAATATTATTGCTAAATCATTCACAGTTACAATAAGGTTGGCACTCCTTATATAGAGTGCAATCACTGCTGCAATCACGGGATGGTGATTACTAGCAGATCTGGTACAAAAATAACTAATACTTAACAAACTACTGAAATGTTCACAACTACTGAGAACATGTCAGAGTGCTAAGTATAAAACATAAAACAACTGAAAAGAAACTACTGAAACTACAACGACTGAAGAACAAGCTCTTCAGTCGTTTTACAAAACTACTGAAAAGAGAAAACATAAAACTACTGAAAGTAAACCATCACAACTACTGAAGAAGTCCTCTTCAGCTGTTATGACTTCTGATACTTTGTCTTCAGCACTTGTCTTCAGACTTTGTCTTCAGACTTTGTCTTCAGCACTTGTCTTCAGACTTTGTCTTCAGCACTTGTCTTCAGACTTTGTCTTCAGCACTTGTCTTCAGACTTTGTCTTCAGCACTTGTCTTCAAACTCTGTCTTCAGACTTTGTAATCAGTTGTTGTCTTCAGCTGTTGTGGACTTCAGTAGTTGTTGTGACGTCTGTGGGACTTAAAGGTTTTTCTGATCCGGCTCATTGGTTCTTTTGGTCCAACAAACTCCCCCTGAACCAATGCAGCCAAAACCTTTAACTTTATTGAGGTCCCACTTATTGTTGGCAAAATGGTTGGTCTTTTTCCTTCTTGATCAGTTGAGAAGATGACCCATATAAGCACCGGCCTGGAAGTAAGTCTCTGATGATTTGGTTGGCAAAGTATGGATGGGAGCTCTGTATTGGGGAATTGGACACTGAGCTGTTCCCCCATCCATGAGACTCACTTCCCATGTATAAGCCTGTAGGATTCTCTGGTGTATGCTCTGAGAAACATGATTTGTTCTTCCATGGTAAGATTCTCTGGTTCACCATCAAACAATCCTTCACGCCCATACAGCTCTGAGATGTATTTGGCCTGTTTGCCATTTTTGAGCTCAACTGTTGTGATCTGTCTGTAAGCAAACTCATCTGGGTGATTACCTTCAAGTAACAGACTGAGCTCATTTTGTTTGAAGTTCTCAAGCTTCTTGTAGACTAACCCCTTCTTAATTACTCTGTTTTCTAACATCTTTTGGGGAGGCTGTTTAGTCTCATAAGCCTTCTTGAAGTCTTCTACAATTTCCCAGGGTGATACTACAAGGACCACTGTGATCTCTTCATCTACAATCCTTTTCATCTGGCCCTTGTATCTTGCAGGAATGTCCTTCTTCACAATTCTGTGAGCCACCCTAGGATCAGGCCATATCCTCACCTTTTCCTTTTGATATTGAAATGTGTTGGCAAGGGTGTACAGTCTCAGAGCTTCTTTCTTCATACTTATTATTGATGAAGAAGCAGCATAAGTTTTGTCTATGCTCTTCAGCATCTCCTCATCATGAAGCCTTTGCTGCTGCTCTTCTTCTATCTTTACTCTCACAATCTCCATCTGTGAAGTGGGAGTGATGGGCATAGATTTGGCTTTAGGCAAAGTTAGGACTGCAGAAAGAGGCAACCTATCTTCTTCCTCATCATCCTCTTCATCTTCTTCTTCTAGCCTCAACATCCTTCTCTTCTTCTTCTTGGATGCATCATCGGCTGTTGGTTTTGAGGGTAAAGGAGTTGGTTTAATGGGTTGTGGTAGTGGTGATTTTGAAGTGGTAGGTTTTGCAGGTTCTTCTAGCATTCTTGTAATGAGTGAGGCTTTGGAGTATTTTGCTAGTTCATTTCTGTTCCCAGCACCTGCTTCATTTAGTGCTTCAATCACTAATCCCTTAGTGTATGCTTCAGACGTACAGATCTTGGTGGTTATTGCCAAGATACTGTCCCTGGTCCATGACTTAATCTCTATCAATGATCTTCCAAGATATTTTGCAATGAATCTAATCATGATCTCCAGTCTTTCTCTTTCTAACACATCATAACTTGCCCATCTTGAGTTAATTTCTTCAACTTCAAGTCTTCTAATCTCTGAGTCAAGCTGTGCAGTATCGAACCCTTGTCTATATAGTTGATCAATAATGGAGTCCATAGATTTACTATGTGTAGCATCCGCCATTTTGACCATCTCATCAAGTTGGAGTTCTTTTTGGGGTTCTTTTTCTTTTCTTTCAATCTTCCTTTTCTTATATGTGATATGAAAGTCTTTGTGACTTTCACTAACTTGATCAGTGTCAGCTCCCTTCACATACTCTTCTTCCTTCTCAGTCTCTTTCACGACCTCCTCTTCCTTCTCAATCTCCTGTTCTTTCTCTTTCAATATGCTCTTCCCTTTTTCTTTCACTAACTGACTCTCCCCCTTTTTGGTTGCATTGGTTGCAAGTGTTTGAGTAGTAGAAAGCCTTGTGCTCACAATCTCCTCCACCAGGGGCTGTATGATTGAGGGAAGGCTCTCATCCAAGGTTTTGATCACAATGTCTGTGATCATTGGGGTGATGAGAGGTAGGGTTTTATGGAAGATAGCAGCTGTTTGCTCAGAGGGGTTCTGTCCTTGAGAAGCAGTGCCAGAGATAGAGGCTGGTGGATTGTATGTTTTGATTTGCTGAGTGTTTAGGAGACCTTCAGGTGAAGGTGCCATCTGTGGGTGTATGGTGGTGTCAGATGGACTTGCTTCTTGAGAGAATTGGTCAAGTAGTCTTTGTAGTCTACTGACTTCTTTCTCAAGAATTGTGTTCTGGGCTAGAACATCATAAAAGAAGCCCAGGTCATCATCAGCAGATGTTGAATCACCTGACCTCCTGCTAGTAGCAAGATGTACATGCCCTGGGTGTAGACCAGTTGTAGCATGTGCCCCTTTTTCTTGGAACTGGGGACTTCCAGCCTCAGGACGATGTCCGTCATCAGCTGTTGCCTCTGATGAGGTCTTAGCCTTGTTACCAGCCTCAGTCTGATCATGTGCTGATGCAGAAGAGGTGGCAGCCTCACCAGATATTCTGATCTCCTTATCTACACTAGGAGACAGAACATTTAAACCCCTGTGCTGTGGGTTGTCAGAAGCATGTTGATCCTCTTCCTCAATATCTGTGGTTTTCCCTTTAGGTGGTTGTTGGGGAGAAGGAGAGGCATGCAGCTGAGTCAGCACATTTGCAATTATAAGTGTTGGACTTTGGGGGGCATTTTCATGAGGAGATAGGGTAAAATCAGTATGCACCTGGGGAGAATGGTGTGTTTCAATGGCAATCTCCTCAAATGAGGAAGATTCCAGATTTGTGGGTATCCCTTCTTTGGTTGCTTCAGGCTCCTTTTGAGAGGAATCCTGAGCGGCTGTGGCTGGGTGAGTCTCTGATACTACTGGGGGGTTTACACCAGTAAGTATATCCTGTCTTGGTGGTACAGGAGCATCTTCAGGGGACTCATCTTCCTGAATAGCTGTTTTGGTTCGTTTTGTTTTTGGTTTGGTGGGGACTTTGGATTTTGTGGTGGTGGCTGTGGGTTCCAGCTGCGTGGGTTTGCGCAGCTTGGCAGCCATTTTGAGTGATTGGTCAGAGTTGTGCCGGGAGTATACTTCAGGCAATACAGCCATAGCAGGGACTCCCAGGCCAACAAGTCCCTCAGCTTGAAGCTGGTTTTCAATTATGGCCATTATGAACCGAGGATATAATATCCAACGGTTAGAAAGTTGTTTTTGGGCCATATCCTTGAGCTCTAAGAATAGTATTTCAGAAAAATTTAAAGGTTGTTGCTCAAGGATGGAGTACAATACCTGTTGCCACCTTGTGGACATTTGATCCCATGATGAAGTCTTGGGGGCCAGGCAGACATTGACCATATGAAAGATAAGCCGTTCAGCATCCTGGAAATGTTTCTTCAATATGGTAGAGGCACTCAGGTTACCTTCGTATCCATGGTGGGCAAATGATAGATCTGTGGTGCCCTTTGGATAACTAGTCAGGAAAGTGGCATCATCCAGATTGAGGGTTTGGCGAAGAATCTCTGGATTGATGACCACTTTTTGGCTATGGACAAACGATTGAAGCGACTCTGTGTCATTCTCCTCAGAGACAAGAGTGACGTTTGTCCAGAATTGGCTAAGGGATTCGGCATATATGGTGGGGTTTAACAGAAAAGCTGTTTGGTAAGGTGACTGGACCATTAAATCAATGGCGTTGTGAAACTTGGTCCAGTATGGTGATTTGGTAAGGTGAGCGACACAGTTGTGTCGTGGTTTTAGTTGCATGGTCGCCATGGATGAAGAGAGGGTACAGAGTTTTTGAACGTTAGGTTTGAGAGGAGAGGTGAGAAAAACTCTGGTGAGATAAGGTATTTATAGGGTAGGGTTATGAAACGACTGAAGGTTTTGGTGTTAGTCATCATTTGTTGAAACTACTGATGACGTGGCATTAACTTTCAGAGGTTTGAAAAGACTGACCGTATTGGTGTGATCATCAGTTGTTATAAAACAACTGAAGACTTGGTTTTAACCGTCAGACGTTGAAACAACTGAAGTCTTTGATTTAGTCTTCAGTAGTTATAAAACTACTGAGGACAATTCTGACTTCAGGTGGTGAAACAACTGAGGACATGGTGTTTGTCATCAGTAGTTGTGAAACTATTGAAGACAGTGGTTTTGTCATCAGTTGTTGTAAACAGCTGAAGACTTGGTGGTAGTCTTCAGTAGTTGTAAACTACTGAAGACATAGCTGTGGCTTCAGTTGTTTAGAAACAGCAGTTGTAGAAACAACTGAAGAGAAATTACTCATCAGCTGTTTTCGTCAATTCATAGCTTTTCAGCTGTTTCAGTCTGACCTCCACACTGAAATCCGAGTTTGAGGTTTCATTGGTCATCAGTACTTATCTGCATTTCTGACATCAGCAGTTGTAGTTACATCAGCTGTTGTGATTTCATCAGCTGTTATAACTACATCAGCTGTTTTAACAAGTGAAGTACTTATATATGACATGGTTACCAATGATCATCAGTATTTATTACTGAGATTATCAGTAGTTGTCACTTATTCTAGCTGCAGCATACCAAGCCTTAACACCAGGTTGTGGAAAGTTGAACTATCCAAAGGCTTAGTAAAAATGTCTGCAAGCTCATCAGCACTAGGAACAAATTTTGGATCAATCAGACCTTTTTCAAAACAATCTCTAATAAAATGGTGTCTGATTTCAATATGTTTAGTCCTAGAGTGCTGGACAGGATTCTTGACAATACAAAGAGCTGAAGAGCTGTCCATTAACAATGGAGTCTTAGTCTCAGTTATGCCATAATCCAATAATTGGTTTTGAAGCCATAATACCTGAGATGTACAACTTGCAGCAGCAATGTACTCGGCTTCAGCAGTTGAAATAGCAACTGAGGTTTGTTTCTTACTCTGCCAAGAAATCAAACAGTTGCCTAGGAATTGACATCCACCAGAAGTTGATTTCCTGGTCAATTTACACCCTGCATAGTCACTATCAGAAAAAGCAACTAATTTACCAGAATGTCTAGTAGAATACCATAAACCTAGAGATGGAGTGCCTTGCAAATATCTAAAGATCCTCTTGACTGCAATCAAATGAGACTCCTTAGGTGCAGCCTGAAATCTAGCACAAACACATGTAGCAAACATAATATCTGGTCTAGAAGCTGTTAAGTACATCAAGGACCCAATCATACATCTGTAAAGTGTTTCATCAACCACTTTACCTTTCTGATCTGTATCTAGTTGTGTGGTGTTGCACATGGGAGTAGAACAAGGTTTACAATTTTGTAAATCAAATTTTTCCAAAAGATTTTTTGTATATTTGGACTGATGAATGAAAATTCCATAGCCTTTTGTTTGATTTGCAAACCCAGAAAGAATTGTAATTCCCCCATTGCACTCATTTCAAACTTTTGTTGCATCAACTTTGTAAAGGCATCACACAACTGTGGATCAGAAGATGCAAAAATAATATCATCAACATAAATTTGAACAAGTAGATTATGCTGCCCTGCTTTCTTAATGAATAAAGTTTTATCTATGGAGCCTCTAGTAAAATTATTTTCAAGAAGAAAGTTTGATAATGTCTCATACCAGGCTCTAGGAGCTTGTTTCAACCCATAAAGAGCCTTATCAAGCTTATACACCCAATTAGGATGTTTGTTGTCCTCAAAACCCGGTGGTTGACATACATAAACTTCTTTAATTTTCCCATACAAAAAAGCACTTTTGACATCCATTTGGAAAACTTTAAGATTTTGATAAGCAGCATAAGCTAAAAATAGTCGAATTGCTTCCAGTCTGGCTACAGGAGCAAAGGTTTCATCATAATCAATACCTTCTTCTTGTGCAAACCCCTGAACAACTAGTCTGGCCTTGTTCTTAACAATAAGCCCATTTTCATCAGTCTTATTCCTAAACACCCATTTAGTGCCTATTGCACACTTACCTGGAGGTAGAGGAACCAGTTCCCACACTTGTTGTTTCTTGAACTGAAGAAGCTCAAGCTGCATGGCATCAACCCATCCATTGTCCTTTAAAGCAATGTGATAATTCTTTGGCTCTTGCTGACTAATGAAGAGAGCATAGAAGCAGAAATTTGACAATTGACTTCTTGTTGATACTCCAGCAGTGATATCACCAATGATTTGAGACATAGGGTGATTCTTCAGATCTTGGTACACAATGAGATCAGTGCAAGTGTTTGTAGCAGGCTCAGCAGCAACAGATGGTGATGGTGAAGTATTTCCTTGAAACCAATCAGTAGATGGTAGTTCAAAGGAAGTTGAAGTTGTAGAAATCTCATCAGCATTTGTTGTGGATTGTGCTGTTGGAGCTACAGGAACATCAGGTCTAGCTGAATCAGGCAGTTGATCACTGAATCTGAAGAGGTGAGTACTACTATCATCATCATCAGCACCAGCAGTACCACCAGGTGGAGAACTGTTGACAGGAGCAACAGTAGGAGTTTGATGAGGAACATATTGCAGTATGTCCAAATCAAATATCTCCACAGAGTTTTGTGGAATCTTGTCCTTTGGAGATTCATTAAACTTAACATGTAGAGTCTCTTCAACCATCTTTGTTCTACAGTTGAAGACTCTGTATGCTTTGCAAGTTGATGAATAACCAACAAAATAACCTGCATCCACCTTAGAATCAAATTTTTGGAGTTGATCCCGTGTGTTGAGAATGAAACAAGGACATCCAAAAGCTCTGAAGAATGAAATTAGAGGGGCCAAATGATGAAGAACTTCATATGGAGTTTTCATCAACCTCTTATTTACTAGAGCTCTATTTTGTACATAGCAAGCTGTATTGATAGCTTCAGCCCAAAAAGTCATTGGCAATCCAGAGTCAGCCAACATGGACCTTGCAGCTTCAATAAGGGTCCTGTTCTTTCTCTCCACTACTCCATTTTGTTCAGGAGTTCTTGGAATGCTAAAATGCCTCTTGATTCCCTTTGAGAGGTAGAACTCATCAAGTGTATTGTTTCTAAATTCTGTTCCATTATCACTTCTAATACACTTGACTGAGAGGGAATACTGCTTCTCAACATACAACACAAAGTTGATAATCTTCTGAGCTGCTTCATCCTTTGAATGCAAGAAGAAAGTCCATACAAATCTGGAGTAATCATCCACAATTACCAGACAGTATTTCTTCTTAGCCATACTCATCACTCTCACAGGACCAAAGAGATCCATGTGAAGAAGCTGTAAGCAGGCTGTGAACTTAGGTTCTTCTATGGAGGGAAATGAAACTTTGTGCTGTTTTCCTTTTAAACAAGCAGTGCAGTCATCTTCACATTTAAACTCCTTCATAGGCAATCCCCTTACTAAACTATGGTTTATCAGCTGATTTATGTTTTTGAGATTAACATGACCCAGCCTTCTATGCCATAGTGTAGATTCTTGAGGGGAAGCCTTGGAAAATAGGCAAGGATGGCCTTTGAGATCTATTTTCTTAGAAAGATCTAAGGCATACACTCTTCCTGTCCTGTTGGCCTTAAGGAGAGTGTGTTTATCCAACACCTTGTCAATCAAACTCAGAACTTTGGATGACAGAATCCGGCAGTTTGACTTGTGAAAAGAGCAACATGGCCTTTGTCACACATTTGACTGACACTCAAGAGGTTGTACTTGAGATTTTCCACATGGTTAACATCATCAAACTTTATTTCCCCATTGGAAACAAAACCTTTGCCGATGATGTAACCCTTTGCATCATTGCCAAAAGATACAAATCCCTTCCTTCCTTGAGAGTAGTCATTAAGAAGTGATCTGTTTCCTGTCATATGCATGGATCCTCCACTGTCTACATACCAGATGCCTCTGTGGCATGTTGAAGAACCCTGCAGAACAAAGCAAATTAGTTAGATTTTGAGACCCAAACCTTTTTGGTTTTGGGCCTATTCACATCAACAGATGGTGGACTAACAAGTTTGCTGGAAATAACAGCCTGAGAGGAAGAAGATGGTGAAGAAGAGGAATCCTTTGGCTTGGACCTCCTTTTCTGTGGATTCAACATAGGAACATCTAATTGGTTGACTCTTCCCAATAGATGTTGAACCATCATAACCAGCTGTGTCTGATTTTGTGATAAAGCTTTCAGCTCTTCAGACACATTAGCACTGGAGTTTGATAAGTTCTTATGTTGCACCTTCTTCTTTTGAGCAATCTCAGCTGTTACCTGTTTAACCCCTTCCTTTTTGGATTTCTTTTTGGACTTAAGGGTTACAGGATTTGATGTTGCTGGTACAAATGTGGCTTTAAACTCATTTTTCATTTTAACCATTTTCTCTTTAATTTCATCTTTATGTTTGAGTTTGGATCCTCTTTTGTACCAACAATCATCAGTGAGATGATTAGACACACCACATACTTCACATGGTTTCTTTTCATCTTATGTTGATCATCAACTAAAGAGGATGAAACTACTGAAGACTTGCTCTTCAGTACTTTGGAAGCATTATTTGCTTTCTTGGCTTCCTCTTTAGTAGTCTTCAAACTCTTTCTACTGACAGTTTTCTTCTTTTCAGTGCTGACAGTAGTTGGAGTTTGAACTTCAGGTGTTAGTTCTTGCTCTCCAGTCCTTTCAGGACTTTCAGAAATAACTCTGAGTTGACCAACTCTTTGATCATGTGAGTGTCAGCAATTGAACCATCAACATCAGCTGATAGGTTCTGAAGGGCTTAGTGCTGACTTCTACTTTTGATGATGCTCTATCAAAAAGTGAATCACATGATGAGGTGGATTGGTTATTGCTTTCTTCATCAGATTTCACTTCTACTCTTGGAGCAAAATCTGTAGGAGGAGCAGTGTGATTATAACCAATGCCAAACTTCACATTGGAAGCTGATTGCTTACTAAGAAGCATTTCAAAACCTTTGCATGATTGTACCCATCGATCACACTCTACTTGGGTGACTGCAAGGGTTTCTTTGAGACTTCTCTGGTCTTCCAGAATAACCTCTAGCTTAGCCTTTTCATCATTTAATTGGCATTTAAGCTTATAAATCTCATCATTTTTACTATTAAGAGCAGACTCATACTCAGCTTGTCTTTTGGAAATTGTTTTCTCAAACTCAAGTTTTTCATTTATTAATGCTACATTTGCCTCTCTAATAGAGACAAAGGCAGCAATGCATGATTCAGAACATAACTTGGCTTTAGCCTCTGAAGATACCTGAGTTACCTGTGAAGATGATGCAGTTGAACAGGAACCCTCAGTTGACTCCAGAGCCATAAGTGCCAGATTCCCAAAAGGACTATCACCACCATGTTGATCAGCACTTGTGAACAGTTGTTCATGACCAGACATGTCATCTGGCAAGCTGCTCCAGTCAACAACTTCTGGGGTGAAGAAGCTATGTTGTTGAGGTTGAGGGGGTTGATGAGATGGTTGAGGTTCTGGAAGTGCATGAGGTTGTGGTACCATAGGAGCTTGAACTTGACTGGTTTGTGGCATGTAATAACACGGGTAAGGGTAAGGCATTTGACCCTGAGGAACAAAATATGCAGGAGATTGTAGTTGAGACTGATGACTAGAATTGACAGGATGTTGCCCTTTGTTTTGTTGACTATTGCTAGGAAAAGTCACAAAAGGTGCAGAGGAATTAGATCCAGATGATCTACATTCTCTAGCAAAGTGTCCAAGCCTTTGGCATTTGTGACACCTCAACTTACTCTTGTCAAAACCAACTTTGGTTTTGCCAGAGAGTCCTGGGAACTTTCTTCCAGTTCTTTTGTAGAACTTCTGAGATCTGATATTTATCAAGGCCATTTGGCTCAAAATATCCATCTCTTCTAAGTCATCATCAGCAATCCCTTGAGATCATCCATGATGAAGCATAGATTGTCATTATTACACCCAGTAAATTGACTATCAACACTCACAAATGCTGAATCAGAAATGTTTGAAGAGAAATCAATATGCTCATCATACTGGCATTCAGATGAAGCATATTCTGACTCATGACTAACCAGAGCAGTGTTGCCTGGTACAAAGTCTTCAGTGAGCTTACCAGATGAAGACAGTTTTCTCTTTTGTTCTATCTCTCTCTCAAATGTGAGCAATTTCCCATGAAGTTGGGTGAGAGATAGTTTGTCCAAATTTGCACTGGAGCGTAGGACAATGGTATATGTATCCCATCTCTCAGGCAGTGATCTGAGAAATCTGTTATTCATCTGGATATTAGTATACTCATGTTTGACCATTTTCAATTCAGAGATCAAACAAGAGAACCGCTCAAACTGTTGAGTCAGTGTCTCACCCTTCCTATGAGAGAATGTCTCATATTGTTGGGCAAGGATCTCTCTATTATTTGCCAAGACCTCATCTGTTCCTCCAAATTGTTCTTTCAAGGCATTCCAGAGGTCATGGGCAGATTCATAATGCATTAGCCCAGAATAGATTTCATTTGGTAGTGCCATGGCCAGAATTCCATGGGCTTTTGCATCAATCTCAAACAATTTCTTATCCTCATCTGAGTATTGATCCTTCCTCTTCGGAACCATTTGATTGGTTTCCGGGTTATTCACCATAGGCTTGTGTGGACCATGTACCACTGATGTCCAACAACCTGAGCTGTTAACAGACAGGTGATGGAGCATACGTCGTTGCCATATGTTATACTCATTCCTAACCAGCATTGGAGGCTTGGTTGAGGAACCAGTATTGTGAGGATCATTGGAAGGAGTAGTCATTTTGGGTCAAAAACAATTTTATTCAAGTTTTTTTTAAAAAAATTTAGACACACACCACAACAAACTCAATGAAAACCAAGAATAAATCTCAGGATGAATGATTAAAAGCACAGAAAATTCAATCTCTAAAACAGTTTCTTGCAAAAATGCTAATTCGATCAAACTTGGATCTTGAAGAGCAGTTTCAATGATCAATTATTAGATCGATCAATGATTAACCAGCTCTGATACCATTTGTCAGGATCAGCGATCACAAGTTTGATATATTAGAGTGTAATGCAGCGGAATGAAATCAAGAATTAGTCAAATTATAGCAAGAGTTTGTTATTTGTAAACAAATGCGAGAGAATATTTTTCTGTGATAAGGAATGTTTCAATGATGCCCAATATTATTGCTAAATCATTCACAATTACAATAAGGTTGGCACTCCTTATATAGAGTGCAATCACTGCTGTAATCACGGGATGGTGATTACTAGCAGATCTGGTACAAAAATAACTAATACTTAACAAACTACTGAAATGTTCACAACTACTGAGAACATGTCAGAGTGCTAAGTATAAAACATAAAACAACTGAAAAGAAACTACTGAAACTACAACGACTGAAGAACAAGCTCTTCAGTCGTTTTACAAAACTACTGAAAAGAGAAAACATAAAACTACTGAAAGTAAACCATCACAACTACTGAAGAAGTCCTCTTCAGCTGTTATGACTTCTGATACTTTGTCTTCAGCACTTGTCTTCAGACTTTGTCTTCAGACTTTGTCTTCAGCACTTGTCTTCAGACTTTGTCTTCAACACTTGTCTTCAGACTTTGTCTTCAGCACTTGTTTTCAGACTTTGTCTTCAGCACTTGTCTTCAGACTCTGTCTTCAGACTTTGTAATCAGTTGTTGTCTTCAGTTGTTGTGGACTTCAGTAGTTGTTGTGACGTCTGTGGGACTTAAAGGTTTTTCTGATCCGGCTCATTGGTTCTTTTGGTCCAACAAAAATTTTAGAAGTTTTTAAAGTTAACATATGATTACAACGAATACACAAGCACAACGATGATAAGGCACACATGATATCCACATAAAGAGTTAATAAAGATGAGTAATGATCGATCAATGAATAGTTAACGGAAAACTACGTTAATTGACGGATCTTAAGGTGACGGATGTCACAGTATCTCGTAGTTGAGAGAATTTCGTCCCGAAATTTAGCTGGAGTTAGGTCCAAGAGTGTCATCCTCGAATAGATGTGGATATTTGAGTTTCATCTGATCTTCTTGTTCCCATGTAAACTCTGGCCCTCGCTTTGAATTCCACCTTACGCGAACAATAGGTATTCTACTGCGCTTCAGTTGCTTGACCTTTCGATCCATGATCTCAATGGGTTCCTCAACAAAATGAAGCTTTTCGTCAATCTTGATTTCCTCAATTGGCACGTGAAGGGATTCGTCGGCCAAACACTTCTTGAGATTGACACGTGAAAGGTATCATGCACACCGCTGAGTTCTTGTGGCAACCTTAATCGATAAGCCACTAGACCATTTCTTTCAGTGATCTCGAATGGTCCAACGTATCTTGGGGCTAACTTCCCTTTCTTTCCAAATCGAACGACTCCTTTCCAAGGGGAGACATTGAGTAAGACTCGATCTCCAACGTCGAATTCTAGAGTCTTCCGACGATTGTCGGCATAGCTCTTTTGGCGATCTCTTGCAGCTTTTAGTTGGTCTTTGATTTGAAAGATCTTGTCAGATGTTTCCTGAATGATCTCTGGGCCTGTTAGCTGACTTTCACCAATCTCGGCCCAACAAACGGGAGATCTGCATTTCCTTCCATACAACGCTTCGAACGGAGCACATCCTATGCTTGTATGGTAGCTGTTGTTGTAAGAGAACTCAATCAACGGTAGATGAGCATCCCAACTACCACCAAAATCGATTACACACGCTCTCAACATGTCTTCTAGCGTCTGTATAGTTCGTTCACTTTGGCCATCTGTCTGAGGGTGATAGGCGGTACTCATATCTAATCGAGTGCCCATCGCTTTCTGTAGTGTCTGCCAAAATCGTGAAGTGAATCGACTGTCACGGTCGGATATGATTGACACTGGCACCCCGTGCCGCGTCACGACCTCTTTGATGTACAGTCTCGCCAACTTATCCATCTTGTAGTCTTCTCGGATAGGCAAGAAATGTGCTGATTTCGTCATTCGATCTACAATGACCCAAATCGAGTCATGAGAACTGCTTGTTCTAGGGAGTTTGATAATGAAATCCATGGCTATATTCTCCCATTTCCACTCGGGAATTTCAGGCTGCTGTAATAATCCCGATGGTTTCTGATGTTCAGCTTTAACTTTCGAACACGTCAAACATCTACTGACGTATAAGGCAATGTCTTTCTTCATGCCTGGCCACCAGTACAGATCCTTGAGATCGTGATACATCTTGTCTGCATCAGGATGAATATAATATCGCATCTTGTGGGCTTCATCCATGACTAAGGTACGTACACCTCCCCATCTGGGTACCCATATGCGATCCATGAAGTACTGTATGCCGTCATCCTTGCAAATCATCTGTTTGTCTAACCCTCGGAATTCTTCCTCCGCAAGGTTTTCTTCTTTCAATGCCTCACTTTGTGCAATTTGAATCTGAGCTTTCAAGTTCGTTTGAATGGTCAATCCCAACGCTCGAGCACGTAGTGGTTTCACACGTTCTTTACGGCTTAAAGCATCAGCCACTACGTTAGCTTTCCCCGGATGATACCGGATTTCACAGTCGTAGTCACTAAGTAGCTCTACCCAACGTCGTTGGCGCATATTAAGTTCCTTCTGATCCAGAATATGTTGAAGACTCTTATGATCAGTGAAGATGATGCATTTGGTTCCATAAGGTAATGCCTCCAAATTTTGAGTGCAAATACTACAGCGCCCAACTCAAGATCATGAGTTGTATAGTTCTTTTCGTGCACTTTAAGCTGTCGCGAAGCGTAGGCAATCACCTTATCCTTCTGCATTAGTACACATCCCAATCCTTGATGTGACGCATCGCAGTATACCACAAAATCATCAGTTCCGTCTGGGAGAGACAATATAGGCGCGTTGCACAGTTTCTCTTTCAACGTTTGGAACGCTTGTTCTTGTGCATGTCCCCAATCAAACTTCTTGTCTTTCTGAGTAATCAGGGTTAATGGTTGCGCGATCTTTGAAAAATTCGCGATGAAACGACGATAGTAACCGGCCAATCCTAAAAATTGCCGTATCTCTGATGGTGTCTGGGGCGTATCCCACTTCTTCACCGCTTCGATCTTGCCGGGATATACATGAATCCCGTCCTTGTTAACCACATGACCCAAAAATTTCACTTCCCGCAACCAAAATTCACACTTCGAGAATTTGGCGAAAAGTTTCTCTTCCCGTAGCAGCTCCAAAATTGCCCGAAGGTATTCTTCGTGATCCTCTTTCGATCGGGAGTAGATAAGTATATCGTCTATGAACACAATCACAAACTTATCCAAGTAAGGTTTGCACACCCGATTCATTAGGTCCATAAACACAGCTGATGCGTTAGTCAGCCCGAACGGCATGACCAAAAACTCATAGTGCCCATAACGAGTCCTAAACGCTGTCTTCGGTATGTCGTCCTCGAAAACCCTTAGCTGATGATAACCAGAAAGAAGATCGATCTTTGAGAAATACGAAGCTCCTTGTAGCCGGTCAAACAGTTCGTCGATCCTGGGGAGAGGATATCGATTCTTCACAGTTAACTTGTTCAGTTCATGGTAATCGATGCACATGCGGAACGATCCATCCTTCTTTTTGACAAATAGTACCGGTGCTCCCCACGGTGAATGACTCGGTCGAATAAAACCCTTCTCCAGTAGTTCCTGTAACTCACTAGACAACTCTTGCATTTCGGATGGCGCTAGTCGATATGGCGTCTTTGCTACCGGTGTAGCTCCAGGAACCAACTCTATACGGAATTCCACCTGTTGTGGAGGAGGCAAACCAGACAAGTCATCTGGGAATACATCTGGGTAGTCCCGTACCACTGGAATATCTACCAGTTTCCTCTCTTCGTCTTTCTTTTCTTTCAACACTGAGCCAGAAAAGCGTAGCACTGCTTTCGTAAACTTCGGCGTGCTTTCATCAGGAAATAAGCTTTAAGTTCCTTCCCGGTCGTTCTCCCTGAATCTTGAGTACCTCCCCGTTTGGCATAGGGATTCGTACTACTTTGTCTCGACAGACAATCTCTGCTCCGTTTTGCGACAACCAATCCATACCCACAATCACGTCAAAACTTCCTAGCTCGAAGAGTATCAAGTCTATATCAAAGGCATGATCCTCCAATGTTAACGAGCACTTCCTAATAATCTCATCGGTCTGAACAACTCTACCATTGACCATTTCTACAGAGTAGCTAGTTTCTAGCCTACTAGGACTCAAATCAAGCAATTGCACAAACTCAGAAGATATAAAGCTATTGTCTGCTCCAGTATCAAATAATATAGATGCGAAGTGATGATTGAGTAAGTGCGTACCCGTGACAACATTCGGGTCCTGACAAGCATCGTTGGCTCCAATGACGAATGCACGTCCCCGAGCTGCATTCCCCGAGTAGTCGGGCCTTGGTTTCCAGCTATAGCCATCACTTGCTGCTGGTGGTTTCCTTGTTGACCCGGTGCCCGATTCAGTCTTGGGCACATGTTCCTGTAATGATCAGGGCTTCCACACTCATAACAAGCCCTTGCATTCCCGGCGGGGTTAACCGCGTTGACGGGTGCCACCAGATTCGGCGCAGTTCTACAATCTCTTGCCAAATGCCCCGGGCGCCTACAGTTCGCGCACACCCGGCACTGCACTCATGGGGGATGATGATAGTTGCACCGGTCACATTTAGGGTGCGGCCCCACATACTCTTTCTTGGCCTGAGACACGGCCTGGTCGTCTTGGCCCTCTTATCAAACATCCTGGCACTCGACCGGCTCGATTCCCCAACATCTTTTCTCTTCTCTGCTCCTCTGCCCAAAACCCTCGTTCTCACCATCTCATCAGTCAAAGCGCCAGCTTTCAGAATTGCGCTCTGCATAGTAGGAGAAGCAGCTGCTGTAACTATTGCTCTAATTTGAGCCGCAAGTCCCAAAATGTACCTCTCGATCCTCTTTGATTCCGGCGTGACCAGATGCGGAACCAACCTTGCCAGCTCATGAAAACGGTCAGTATAAGCTGCATGCCCGGCCCCCACCATGGCATGATTCCAGAACTCATGCTCTAATTTCTGCATCTCGTTGAGGGGGCAATATTCCTCGGTGATTAAAGCCTTGAACTCATCCCATGATATCTGCATCGCAGATTCTCTTCCTCTAGCTTGAACCTGGGTGTTCCACCAGGTTAGGGCCTTGCCCTGCAGTGAGCAGGTGGCATACTTGATTCTCTGGCTGTCGAGGCATTCACTGATGTCAATTACTGCCTCCATCTTTTCCAGCCACCTGGTTAGGGATATCGCCCCACCTTTCCCATCGAATTCCCTCGGTTTGCAAGCCACAAACTCCTTGTACGAACAGCCCCGTCTGGCATTAACAACCCCAGTCTCAATACCGGCTGTACCACCATTTCCGGTCTCCTGGTTGCTTTCGTTTCCGGTCGGGTTTCCGTTTCCCACCTCAGTTTCGATTCCACCATGAGCTCTTTCTCCATTATCTCCATCATCGTTGCCACCATCCCCGTGAGGGTGGTGTTGCTGGAGTGCATCGCTCACTTGGGCCACGATAGTAGGAATCAGTGCGGCCAACTATTGAGCGTCAGGGCTGCCATATCAGCGTTCCCTGTTCCCTGATTGTTACTGGCAGGAGCATCACTTGTTCTTGGTGCTCTGCCTCTGCCTCTGCCTCTGCCCCTTGGGGCTTCACTCCCGCCACTATTGCTGCGGGTAACTCTTCGAGGCGGCATTTTCTAATCATAGAAAAGTAAACACATAAGCTTAAATCATTTCAAAGTGTATTATCCATAACACTCATCAAGTCCAGTATTCCCAAGTTAATATCACATTTATTGTCATCACACTTCGCATGCAATTCGTGTAGTTCTCACACCATGAATTGATAATGTCTCAACAATAGTCCATCATAACAGTTGTAAGTCCATGCATATAATCACGTTTAGTCTAGCGAAGGTTGTCTATTTCCTCCTCTTTCGAGGTTTCAGACATAACCTCCTCATGGTTAATCTCAATGTCCAAGGTCAAGCGCAATAGCATAATCTGTGAAGATCTCTTCGGGTTCAATACCCGGATTTTGATAAACCAACTCGGCGCGCAGAGGGAACGGAAGATCCAATAGAAGCATCCCATAAAAGAGTGAGCACGAGGGCTCTCTCATAGGGTGAAAGATCACATAACAAATAGATGAACAAATCAAGCAGCGAGGAACACATACACGAGATATAATATGCATACAGGTCCTAGCATGCAAATCTACATGAAGGTTCCTAGGTTATAGTCTAGGTCAAGCGTATTGCCTAATTCTCTATAACCAATGGCTCTGATACCAATCTGTCACACCCCCTCTAAAAGCGGAAACACGGGGATGTACGAGTTCAGAATCGTCATAACACATGGTAAGCGATAGAGATGCAATATAAATAAATGATGACAAGCGTGTCATGACGACACCTGACAACAAGGGGACTTGTGTCGTGTTCAGTCAATAATCACGACAACATAGCCATAAGCATAAATATAATAATGATTCACATAACCAAATAAGGATGAAATTGTAATATGAATTCCCACAACCCGCGAACAAGTTCAAAAGATTGTAATTGTTTACATAGATCAACATTGTTCAAAATAGTTGTTTGTCAAAACATGTTAAGTCCCAAAAATGCATCCTAGGGTCTCCACTAAGGCAGCACACCTAGATTCCTGAACTTGCATGATCACCTGAAAAGATATGCTCAAAATGATCAACATAATTGTTGGTGAGCTCGCAGGTTTAAGTAATAAATAAGTAAGTGAATCATTTATCATGTTATACTTATGGCTATGTTGTCGTGAATATTGACTAAACACGACGCAAGTCTTCTTTGTGTCGGGTGTCGTCATGACACGCTTCGTCATCATTACTTATATTGCATCTCTATTGTGTACCATGTGTTATGACGATCCCGTCTTGTTATATGCCCGTGTTTCCGCTTTTAGCGGGGGTGTGACAGACTGGTATCAGAGCCGTAGGTTATAGAGAATTATGCAATTCGTTTGACCTAGACTATAACCTAGGAACCTTCATGTAGATTTGCATGCTAGGATCTGTATGCATTTTATATCTCATGTATGTGTTCCTCTTTACTTGCTCGTTTATATATCTGTTCTGTGATCTTTTTACCCTGTGAGTGAACCCTTGTGCTCACTCCTTATGGGATGCTTCTATTGGATCTTCCGTTCCCTCTGCGCGCCGAGGTGGTTTATCAAATTCGGGTATTGAACCCGAAGAGATCTTCACAGATCATGCTATTGCGCTTGACCTCGGACACTAGGATTGACCCTGAGGAGGTTATGTCCGAAACCTCGAAAGAGGAGGAGATAGACAACCTTCGCTAGATTAAACGTGATTATATATATGGATTTACAATTGTTATGATGGACTACTGTTGGAACATTACCAATTCATGGCGTGAGAACTACACGACTTGCATGTGATGTGTGGTGACTATAAGTGTGATATTAACTTGGAATGCTGGACTTTGATGAACGATGTGGAAAATATAATTTGAAATGGTTAAAGCTTATGTGTTTACTACTTTTATGATTAGAAAAATGCCGCCTCGAAGAGTTAATCGCAGCAACAGTGGCGGAAGTGAAGCCCCGAGGGGCAGAGGCAGAGGCAGAGATAGAGCACCAAGAACAAGTGATGGCCCTGCCAGTAATAATCAGGGAACAGAAGACTCTGATATGGCAGCTTTGATCCCTCAACAACTGGCCGCACTGATTCCAACTATAGTGGCCCAAGTGAGCGATGCACTTCAGCAACACCACCCCCACGGGGATGGTGGCAATGATAATGAGGATGGTGGAGAATGAGGACAAGGTGGGATTGAAATTAAAGTGGGAAATGGGAACCCGACTGGGAACGAGAGTAATTAGGAGACCGGGAATGGTGGAACAACCGGTAATGAAACTGGGGTTGTTCATACTAGAAGGGGATGTTCCTACAAGGAGTTTGTGGCCTGCAAACCAAAAGAATTTGATGGGAAGGGTGGAGCGATAGCGCTAACCAGATGGCTGGAGAAGATGGAGGCAGTGATCGATATCAGTGAGTGCTTCGATATCCAGTAAATCAAGTATGCCACGTGTTCATTACAGGGCAAGGTGTTAACTTGGTGGAACACCCAGGTTCAGGCTAGGGGAAGAGAATCAGCGATGCAGATGTCATGGGATGAATTCAAGGCATTGATCACAGAGGAGTACTGCCCCCTCAACGAGGTGCAGAAATTGGAGCATGAACTCTGGAATCATGTTATGGTGGGGGCTGGGCACACAGCTTACACTGACCGTTTTCATGAGTTGGCAAGATTGGTTCTACATCTGGTCACTCCGGAATCAAAGAGGATCGAGAGGTATATTTGGGGACTTGCGCCTCGAATCCAAGCGATGGTAACAGCAGCTGCTCCTCCTACGATCCAGAGCGCAATTCTGAAGGCTGGCGCTTTGAAAGACGAGATGGTTAGAACAAGGGTCTTGGGAAGAGGAGCAGAGAAAAGAAAGGATGTTGGGGAAACGAGCCGGTCGAATGCCGGAAAATTTGACAAGAGGGCCAAGACAACCATAAATTTTGTGACCGTGACGCAAGGCAAGAGAGAGTATGTCGGGCCACACCCCAAATGTGATAGGTGCAACTATCATCATCCCCTAGGAATGCCGTGCCTGGTGTGCGCGAACTGTAGACGCCCGGCGCATCTAGCTAGAGACTGCAGAGTGGCGCCAAATTTGGTGGCAGCGGTCAACGCGGTTAATCCTGCCGGGAATGCCAGAGTCTGTTATGAGTGTGGAGGCCCTGATCACTACAGAAACATATGCCCCAGACTGAACCGGGCGCTGGGTCAACAAGGGAACAAACAGCAGCAGGTGATGGCCATAGCTGGAAATCAAGGCCCGGCGAATCAAGGAAATACAGCTCGGGGGCGTGCATTTGTCATTGGAGCCAACGATGCCCGTCAGGACCCGAATGTTGTCACAGGTACGCACTTACTTAATCATCACTTCGCATCTATATTATTTGATACTAGAGCAGACAATAGCATTATATCTTCTGAGTTTGTGCAATTGCTTGATTTGAGTCCTAGTAGGCTAGAAATTAGCTACTCAGTAGAAATGGCCAATGGTAGGGTTGTTCAGGCCGATGAAATCATTAGAAAGTGCTCGATAATATTGGAGGACCATGCCTTCGATATAGACTTGATACCCTTTGAGTTAGGAAGTTTCGACGTGATTGTGGGAATGGATTGGTTGTCGAAACACGAAGCTAAGATTGTCTGTCGGGACAAAGTAGTACGAATCCCCATGTCAAACGGGGAGGTACTCAGGATTCAAGGAGAACGACCGGGAAGAAACTTAAAGCTTATCTCCTGCATGAAAGCACGCCGAAGTTTACGAAAGCAGTGCTACGTTTTTCTGGCTCATGTGGTAGAAAAGAAGGAAGAGGAAAGGAAATTAGTAGATATTCCAGTGGTACGGGACTACCCAGATGTATTCCCTGATGACTTGTCCAGTTTGCCTGCTCCACGACAGGTGGAATTTCGTATAGAGTTGGTTCCTGGAGCTACACCGGTAGCAAAGACGCCATATCGGTTAGCACCATCTGAAATGCAAGAGTTATCTAGTAAGTTACAGGAACTACTGGAGAAGGGTTTTATTCGGCCGAGTCACTCACCATGGGGAGCACCGGTATTATTTGTCAAGAAGAAGGATGGGTCGTTCCGCACTTGTATCGATTACCGTGAGTTGAACAAGTTAACCGTGAAGAATCGATATCCTCTCCCTAGGATCGACGATCTGTTTGATCAGTTGCAAGGAGCTTCATATTTCTCCAAGATCGACCTTCGTTCAGGATATCATCAACTAATGGTTTTCGATGATGACATACCGAAACAGCGTTTAGAACTCGCTATGGACACTATGAGTTCTTGGTCATGCCGTTCGGGTTGACTAACGCACCAGTTGTGTTTATGGACCTAATGAATCGTGTGTGTAAACCTTACCTGGATAAGTTTGTGATTGTATTCATAGACGATATACTTATCTACTCCCGATCGAAAGAAGATCATGAAGAACACCTTCGGGCAATACTGGAACTATTACGGGAAGAGAGACTTTTCGCCAAGTTCTCGAAGTATGAATTCAGGTTGCGGGAAGTGAAGTTTTTGGGTCATGTGGTTAACGAGGATGGGATTCATGTAGATCCCGCCAAAATTGAAGCGGTGAAGAAATGGGATGCACCCCAGACACCTTCAGAGATACGACAATTCTTAGGATTGGCCGGTTACTATCATCGCTTCATCGCAAATTTTTCAAAGATCGCACAACCATTAACATTACTGACTCAGAAAGACAAGAAGTTTGATTGGGGACATGCACAAGAACAAGCGTTCCAAACGTTGAAAGAGAAGTTGTGCAACGCACCGATATTGTCCCTCCCAGACGGAACTGATGATCTTGTGGTATACTGCGATGCTTCATATCAAGGATTGGGATTGTACTAATGCAGAAGGATAAGGTGATTGGAGTTGGGCGCTGTAGTATTTGCACGAAAAGAACTATACAACTCATGATTTGGAGTTGGGCGCTGTAGTATTTGCACTTAAGATATGGAGGCATTATCTGTATGGAACCAAATGCATCATCTACACAGATCATAAGAGCCTCCAACATATCCTGAATCAGAAGGAACTTAATATGCATCAGCGACGTTGGGTAGAGCTTCTTAGTGACTACGATTGTGAAATCCGGTATCATCCGGGGTAAGCTAACATGGTGGCTGATGCCTTAAGCCGCAAAGAACGCGTGAAAGCACTACGTGCTCGAGCGTTGGGACTGACTTTTCAAACGAATTTGAAAGCTTAGATCTAAATTGCACAAAGTGAGGCATTGAAAGAAGAAAACCTTACGGGGGATGAATTCCAAGGGTTGGATAAACAAATGAGTTGCAAGGATGATGGTATACAGTACTTCATGGATCGTATATGGGTACCCAGATGGGGAGGTGTACGTACCTTGGTCATGTATGAAGCACACAAGACGCGATATTCTATTCATCCTGGTGCAGACAAGATGTACCACAATCTTAAAGATCTGTACTGGTGGCCAGACATGAAGAAAGACATTGCTATGTACGTAAGCAAATGCTTAACATGCTCGAAAGTTAAAGCTGAACACCAGAAACCATCGGGATTATTACAGCAACCTGAGATTCCCGAGTGGAAATCAGAGAACATAGCCATGGATTTTATTACCAAACTCCCTAGAACGAGCAGCGGGCATGACTCGATATGGGTCATAGTGGATCGGATGACGAAGTCAGCTCATTTTTTTGCCGATCCGAGAAGACTACAAAATGGATAAGTTGGCGAGATTGTACATAAAGGAGGTCGTGACACGGCACGGGGTGCCGGTGTCAATCATATCCGACCGGGACAGTTGATTTACTTCATGATTTTAGCAGACACTACAGAAAGCGATGGGCACTCGATTAGATATGAGTACCGCCTATCACCCTTAGACAGATGGCCAAAGTGAACGAACTATACAAACGCTAGAAAATATGTTTAGGGCGTGTGTAATCGACTTTGGTGGTAGTTGGGACACTCATCTACCGCTGATCGAGTTCTCTTACAACAACAGCTACCATACAAGTATTGGATGTGCTCCGTTCGAAGCGTTGTATGGAAGAAAATGTAGATCACCCATTTGTTGGGCCGAGATTGGTGAAAGTCAGTTAACAAGCCCAGAGATTATTCAAAAAACAACCGAAAAGATTTTCCAAATCAAAGACAGACTAAAAGCTGCCAGAGATCGCCAAAAGAGCTATGCCGACAACCGTCGGAAGCCTCTAGAATTCAACATTGGGGATCGGGTTTTACTTAAAGTCTCTCCATGGAAAGGAATCGTTCGATTTGGAAAGAAAGGGAAGTTAGCCCCAAGATATGTAAGACCATTCGAGATTACAGAAAAAATCGGTCAAGTGGCTTACCGATTAAGGTTGCCACAAGAACTCAGCGGTGTACATGATACTTTCCACGTATCGAACCTCAAGAAGTGTTTGGCTGACGAATCCCTTCTATACCAATTGAGGAAGTCAAGATTGACGCAAAGCTTCATTTTGTCGAGGAACCCCTTGAGATCATGGATCGAAAGGTCAAGCAATTGAAGCGCAGTAGAATACCAATTGTTCGCGTAAGATGGAATTCAAAACAAGGGCCAAAGTTTACATGGGAACGGGAAGACCAGATGAAACTCAAATATCCACATCTATTCGAGGATGACACTATTGGACCTAACTCCAGCTGAATTTCGGGACGAAATTCTCTCAACTGGGGGATACTGTGACATCCATCACCAAAAGGTCCGTCAATTAACGTGGATTCCGTTAAAACTTTTACAATTTTCATCATCGTTATCACTAAATATATCATTTTTATATTATATTATTGTCATTAATAAAACCATTTTTAAGTTACAACTATCATTAGTTACACTTTTATCATTAATATAGCTAGCCTATTAAAGTCGTTTTCAACCAAAACAAATTTAGAAACTCGGGGGCTAAGTGTAGGGACCAAATGTGACATTTTGCCAAACTAGAGCTGGGTATAAATACCCATATTCCAGCCCTAGCCTCCATTTCTTCATCTTCTTCTTCATCTTCTTCTTCTCCACTTTTCTCCTCCTCCTTGCACCGAACCGCCCCGTTTCTTCGCGTTTTCACCGGCAAGACCTCGGCTACAGCTGAGTCTACTCCATTCTTGCAGGTAGACGACATTGGTCATCCCTTTTCTTGCTTGTTTAGTGCTGTCCATTTAGGGTTTCGGGTGTTCGGGGCCAACCCGAGCACATGAGGTCGTGTGGGTGCATGTGATGTCTTTCTGCGTGTCCTTCTTGTTTGGGTGTGTGTGAAATGTGTTTCTGGAAGTCCTTCTGCAGTCGCGATTCTGCTGTTCTCGCGACTGGGTCTGCCGTGCGACTGAGTCGTGCGACTGTGTCTTTCGTGCGACTGAGTTGTGCGACTGGGTGTGTCGTGCGACTGTGTGTATGCGTGCGATTGAGTCAATGCAACCGAATGAATGTGTGCGATTGTGCGTGTATCGCATGACTGAATGTCAGTCGCACGAATGGAGGTTCAGTCGTACGAATGAAGCTGATTCGTACGAATGAAGGTTGATTCGTGCGTATGGATGTTGAGTCGTGCGATTGGGTGCTGTGTGGTACGACTGAATGCTGAGTCGCACGAATGAAGGTTCCATCGTACGAATGAAGCTGATTCGTACGAATGAGGGTTGATTCGTGCGGATGGAGTGTTGAGTCGTGCGTCTGGTCCTGTCGTGCGACTGAAGTTGTTGTGTGTGAATTCCTTCTTGTGTGTAGTGTGTGTATGTCGTGTGATGTTAAGGTGACATCGACACGGTTGCCATTGCTAATGACAATGTTAAAGTCAATGCTATCAAACTTACTAATGTTATTCCAAATCAAATCAACTTAACATTTTACAATTATCAACAACCGATTCGTAACTACTAATATTTACCAAATACTTCTCTAATAACAATGGAACTTTCACTCAAATATCGTCGGCAATGGTAACGATTTCTTGTACTTGGATCTACATAAGATCTAATACGTGTGTCTGCTTGTGTGTGTTACACGCGACCGAACCGATACAACCCGAACCGATCGAACGTTTCCATTTACTTTATGCATATCATTAATGCTTAACAATAACTGTCAAGAGGTGTTTTACCGTTTACTGCATACAACATTTGGAAACTTTTATCATTCATACTTACCACCAAACAAGTGAGTTTCGTGGCCCCTTTATATGCTTACATAATACTTCAAACATTTACAAACATGGGGGAAAAGTATGCTCACCCATTTTCTATGCTGTACAACTTACATACAATTTACATACTTGGAATCAACGTGTTACTGTTTTGTGAGTACTTATCTGATACATGCTTGAGTTCGTTGTGTGGAACTTTCTTTACAACCATTTAATTCCGGTGTTGGAACCGACGGATAGGTATTGGTAGTACTACTGGGTTGACACCCCCACCCTTGTTTGTTGGTATACTAGTTAGTACCAACAGTGACCAGGAACGGGTCCTTGGGTGAATATATTCCGACAAGATTCTGTGTGTACATCATTAGGTTTGGTTGTAAAGCTCATTGTCATGTGATTTTGCTTACTTATAACTGTATTCACGGTATTCCACAACTATTACTATACAGCATCAATTACTTATTTACTATTTAAACCTGCGAGCTCACCAACAATTTTGTTGACCATTTTGAGCATATCTTTTCAGGTAACAATGCTAATTGAAGATCTAGGTGTGCTGCCTTAGTGGAGACCCTAAGATGCATTTTTGAGACTAAACATACTTGACAAACATTCATTTTGGAACATTGTTGTAGTCTGATTAAACAACTTTATTCTTTTGATACTTGTTCCCGGGTTGTGAGAATTACATTACAATGTTATCATCATTTGATTACGTGAATCATTTATCATGTTATGCTTATAGGTATGTTGTCGTGAATATTAACCAAACACGACGCAAGTCTCCTTTGTGTCGGGTGTCGTCATGACACGCTTCGTCATCATTACTTCTATTGCATCTCTATTGTGTACCATGTGTTATGACGATCCCGTCTCGTTACATCCCCGTGTTTCCGCTTTTAGCGGGGGTGTGACACGTCTCCAGGCTTCACATGCGGTTGACTCTTGCTCAAGAACACAAACTAGCAGGTCGTCAGATAGCATACCGTAGATCCACTGAAGGATGCATACGTGGTTTCAATAGGTGCTTTGGTCTCGTCGATATGATCAAGGACTTAATAGCCAAGAGTATGTAGGAGAAACAGTTTCACCCATGATGAGTAAGAAAGTTTACTTCCATCAAGGATACAAACTTTCTTTTGGATGTATATCACTAGACCTGGCAATACTAGCCCGTTTGCATTCAATTGGGTTGATTTGGGTTTTAATTATAAAGGTATGGGTTAAGATGGGTTAGTTATTATTTTTAAGGGGGTTAGGATGGGCAATTTAAAAGCTGAGGAGAAAAGAAACGGGTTAAGATGGGCGATGCTAAATACCCTCAACGGGTCAGGATGGGTCACTATTACGTTTGGCTTTGAACCTTTCGCAACATGTTCATTCATCCTATCAAATATCTAGATCCCATTCAAAAATCACCATTAGTGATTAATCCCCTATTTTGATTTAATACTTTGCCTATTACCTTTTTATTTTCATCACAAATTATTGTTTAATGTTGTTTTTCTTAAAATTCAACCCATAATTATCCTCAATATGAATGTAATATTCAACCGGAAGTGGTGTAGTTGTTTCAAATCATTGTGATGACACAATCATTAAGGTTTTCGCTATAAAAACGTGTAAACTTCATCCTCCAATGGCGTTCGATCGGTTTTTGAAGAAGACTCTACTAGTCGTGGAAACTCATATTCGTTGTCGAAACCCAAGACCTTCACCAACGTCTTCATCGCCATAACTGACGTCGACGTTCGTGGTCTTCGTCATTATTTTGTAAATTTAGTCCATTAGTTTAGAGTGAAGCTATGCCTTTTCAATTGATAAACAAACAATTCGATCAATTTTAATATGGGTTGATCGGGTTATTCGGGTTTTGGGTTAGTCAGTTTGGCTTATTCGGGTTTTTGAGGTTTGAAAGTTTATCCGAAACCCGACCCGAATAAAAACAGTTTTATCGGTTTTCGGGTTGTTCGGATAACTGGTTGTTTGGGTCGAGTTTCTTCAGGTACGGGTGAGCTCGGGTCGGGCAGGTTAATCGGGTACGAATGAAATCGACGGGCCTAATCCTCATTGTATACTAATACCATCCAGAATGCAACCTATTTAAACTTTATGTATTGTTTTCAATTTTTAGACTTTTGACCCATTCTGACCCGAACATATATTTACCCGAATCCAACCTGACCCTAACCCGTCCTGACCCGTTTCTAAATTGGCCCATCTTGACCCGAACCCGTTTTAACCCGAACCCATTTTGACCCGTTACACTACCCGACCCAACCCGCCCGTTTTGCCGGGTATATAATATCACTTTGTAGACATGATGATGAGGCTGAACTGCTGCCGATTTGGAGCCGGAATGTCCAGGCTTGTTGGTCTGTTCAGGTTTGTCACCCATGTCGATAAGAGGGCTATGTAACAACCGAACCGATCAGGATCGAAGGTGCTTAGGGAATGGTTGCGGCGGCGGCAAGAGCTGTGGCTGTTTGCGGTTGCGGTAGAATTAGGGTTCAGAGCAAGATTGCTGCTTTGATACCATGTAATTTTGAGAACACTCGATGAATTCCACAGATACCAATAATGTCCATATATACAAATATGATCCTAACCAACTATCCTATAATAAAGGAAACTCTATCAATCTATAAAGATAAATACAATTCAAATATATACAAGATATACAACCGATATATACTAAACATATATCGGTTAAGTTCCACTACATAGGATCAGTGATCTATTTGAACAACTGCAAAGGTCAAGCTACTTTTTCAAAAATCGATTTGAGATCTAAATACCATCAGTTAAGAATCAAAGAA